>JAZAYU010000073.1:2038942-2424661 GCA_038501625.1 Corbicula japonica | reverse complement strand
GTGTATATATGGAGTAAAGTTATGTGATTGCAGTTCAGCTTATGCAATAAAATGCGTATAAATGGAGTAAAGGATTAAAGTGTTTCTTGAGGCTTTTTCAGCCATACACATTTGGGATCAGCAGAGTGCTGTCACTGAATTCCTGCTTTAAACACTTTTAGAAGTTATATAATTCGAAACCAGATTTAATGGATAAGAAACAATATTAATTTTATCTATTCCCTTTTCTTCTCCATTATGCACCATTTATTCTCTGCTAGTTTCTCTGTGCAGATTCATTTCGGCAAAGGCAGTAGCCTGGATCCTCCACAATTACCCTAAACATTATGGGGGTTGTATCGGTGAAGTCACCCAGTCAGCGAATATCGTAATTTCTAACATCTAACAGCATGCCTATAGTATATCCATTTTATACTGTTTACTTTGTGACACATATAAACATTTTAGATTTTGCATGAGGTTTTCTCTCTTAAAATGGTATTTTATCCTGTAAACATAAATAAAATAAGAGTAAAATGTGTTAGGGACAAGCCTTAATTGCTGGATTAATATCAGAAGGTGGGTTATATTATTGTTTTAATGACATGCATTAATTAAACCTGTCTTTTTGTTAAATTTATTAGTTATAGGATAAATAGTACAATTTTGTATGTATATAGAACACCACAATGATCCAGCATGTTTGAACTTTGCTTGCATTATGATTTAACCCTTTACTCCAGGGTGTGTGGCTATTATACCATGGGTAAACAGTGTAGATCCAGATCAGCACATCCTTTACTCTCAAGCAGCCGATAGGTTGAAACAAAATATCAGTACCTGATAACTGACCAACCAAAGGCAAGAGTTTTGAGACATGGTGTCAGTTAATCATCTATTGGGAATTGATGGAAATTGAGTTGCACTCAACCCGGGGCTAGACTGCGTGGACAGTAATTTGTACTGATATGCATTTCCATGAACAAGTGGCTCAATCAAACTGAGCCTGCAATATATTCATATTTGTTGTGTTCAGTGGCTTTCAAAGTTTGCTTTTCATCTATTTTGATATGTAGAGCTTTAGGCCTCCATAATAAACTTTTGATCTCACTTCGAAATGTCTGAGGAAGTTAACTTAAGGGGTTGCAAACATGATTTTTGGGTGGGGTTTGTAAACAGTGATGCAGAAACTGAAAGAGCTTAATTAGAATGTTGAGTAATTTTAAAAATAAAAATTAGATCATATCATTACAAACATCATTTTGAACACAACTCACAAGATAAACACATGTAAATTTAACATGTACAAGCTTTTGCATCCCTTCATGATTTAGAAAATCATATAAGGGAAAGTGACATTGTGCACAAGCTAATCAATAAAATCAACTGTAATACGTGGTTATAAGATGCTTAAATGAAAAGCCAGCTTAAAGAAATTTGACTCCCTTTGTGTCTTCTTTTGGTTCCAATGGCAAATCATTTGGTGTATCTTTTCAAAACCTGGCATTTAAATACTCACTGACTGTCCAATAAACACTACAACACATTGTAGAATAGCATATACTTATTACAGGTATATTTGTCCCTTAATTTCAGAGTTTTCATGCAAAACAGTTTTTCTTTTGTTCTAGAATGTGCTTGGTAATTAGAGCATTGATTTGACAGAACTCAGCATGCAAACGTTAATACATATTATTACCTGATACCTTATATAATTGTAATTTGGTAGTTTTGACTGTTTTCTGAAATTCTAAAAAAAGTCCATGTTTGCGAACTGTTGACCGGTCAATAGTTTCAACTGTTTTCCTCAAGTGCTCTGACGTCATGACGTCATGTGGAACAGTAAAGAAACATATTGACTCCAATGCTTATGTCTCCATAAATTAAACGTGGTAAAGTAATTAAACAAATTAAAATTTTGTCAGCAAAATGACAGTTTCCTTAATTTTTTTTTGATGAAATAACAGAGAAAAACAATATGAAAACCTACTGACATGCAAAATTTTGGTGGTGTGACATAGTTACAAGATTGTTAAATTAAAAAAAGTTTAATTAATAACATAATTATTTGCAAAATTATTTTCTTTTTCCTTTTTTTTATCTGTAAGTACTGTTAAAACAGTAATTGATCGGGTAATAAAACAGTTATTTCATACTTGATTTGGGAACAGTCGAACAGTTGTCCCTCGGTGTCGGGGATAGTGTTGCCGAGGGCAACAGTTCAAAACACTATCCCCTCCACCTCGGGCAAACATTTTGACTGTTCCCAAATCACATATGAAATAACTGTATATTATTACCTGATACCTTATATAAATGTAATTTGGTATTTCTTACTGTTTTTTGAAATTCTTAAAACGTCAATTCGGGAACTGTTGACCGGTCAATAGTTTCGACTGTTCCCTCGCGTGCTCTGACGTCATAGAGGATTCCCCCTTTGAGCGCGCAGTTTGTTGAGCGAACTGTTGACCGGTCAATAGTTTCGACTGTTTCCCTCGCCCGCTCTAAAGTCATAGAGGATTCCCCCATTGAATTGATCAGATAATAAAACAGTTATTTCATATGTGATCTGGGAACAGTCAAACAGTTGTCCCTTGATGTCGGAGATAGTGTTTTGAACTGTTGCCCTCGGCCTACGGCCTCGGGCAACAGTTCAAAACCCTATCCCCTCCACCTCGGGCCAACAGATAAACTGTTCCCAAATCACATATGAAATAACTGTATACTAATACCGATAAATACAATTGTTCAATAAAATGTAGCTGACAATGGAACTCAGTTTTCCCAAAATTCATTTTTGAAATTTTAGCCAGTTTTTGCCATTCACAATGATTTCCTCCCCATAACCTTGGAAGGTCACAAGTCACTGTTTAGGTATGCAGTTGTTCCTGGTTGGTCATTTAGCCATGATTCAGGACAGTCTACTGCTGGTCATTATGTACACAGTTAATGTAACAAATAATGACTAGACACAAATATCTGTCCAGTTTATTGTCAAATATTTACAACCACTTAAGTCTTCCGCTTTAGGCAACACCCCCACTAAGCCTCAACAATGGAAGTTAAGATAATTAAAGGCCACAGATAGGACCTCTGTGTTGGGGATAGTTGAGTTTAACAGTTTTCTGAAATATTTGTTACCTGGTTACCCCTAGTTGTGACACAAGTGGTCTGGGAATGTAACATATGAATAATAAATGCAAAACTTGTTATAATGCTTAGATTGTTCTTCACTTATTGTTAAAATTCTCAAATTATCTGTTGGCTCAGATCTGATCAATAATGAAATTGTACTCTTTTAAAATATAAAATAGGGAGGGATAGAGATCAGAAAAACAGGTCAGCTTAAGCACTCGTAGAGCTACAGGGGATTGACATCACAGGGTAAGCTATTTTCTTGCAATTGTCTGTAAATGTTACAATAAATTATTGTGAATGCATTTATTTTTGTGGGAATAAATTTTTGTGGTGTTCGGGAAAACAGAATTTTTGTGGGGTTTTTAATTTGTGGTTTTTCATTTTCAAAAATATATTTACATACAATTTACAAAATTAATTTAATACTATATTTCTTTGTCGTTTGTAATTTGTGAATTGATCTTTTCACAGAATCTATGAAAATTAGATCCCGTGAAAATGGATGATTACTAAACATTTTGAAATAAATAGACTGTGCAGGTAATTTATTCAGTTTGGTTGGGTAATGATCATCATTGGCTTCATTAACATAGATGTCGCTGATCTACCAACCTCAAAGTTAACTTCACTTGTTTCGTTCACTTTCAATTTTCTACCTGACTGGTTTCGAGACTTTATAGTTGACATAAAAATTTTGTTAATGATTATGGAGTGATGCAGCAAAACAGGACTGTGAGATAGTGGACATCATTAGCTACTGGCTTGTAATATGTAATCGAAGCAGGGACAGTAGCTGTTCAGGGCTGTCTGTACATTTTCTAGCAGGAGGCCTATTGGGAGTTTGCAAAAGCCATCCTTGGCAAGATCAGGTGTTTGGGGTCATTGACCAGAACATGTGGCTTTTGAACAAGTTTTGATATTCAGCAGACATGGTTGTGGGGCCTCCATGACTAAGTTACTCCATGTTACTGACAGAAAGTATGCTCAAAGGTCATCTCACCTTGGACCTTTGATAAAACAGCTCCAAGTCTACATGCACATGAATACATCATTGTAGAAGGCAGGACAGGATTTAAACCAGTTATTTCTCTTTGGCAAAGCTCTGAATAGACTGTCCCAGACAAAGTCATTAAAGCTAGTCTCTAAAACAAATAGAGGAGATTAAAAAGGTTTACACTAGTTTTACATAGTCTGTCCAGGTGTAATATTAAACATAGTATAAAGGCGCTAACCAAAGGTTTTAATAGTTGTGCACCAAGCTATTTTATCAAATATTTATTTAAAAAAACTGGATAATGCAGGTCGAGTGGATTTCTTCTATCAATATTTGTATTTCTTAAACTAGCTTATAGAAGAAGTGCATTGAACCTTAGGGTAGTTACATGAACTTTAAAATTTGCAGCCTAAAATGGGGTTAGATCAACCCTATGGTAGCCCTTTAGTTCTGCCCCTGTCATAAATAACAAATTCTTTTCCATATTTTACAAGAGATTCATGTGTGACCAACGTAGACCTATGGGAGGTTTAAACAAAAATTTAAATTATTCTAAATCAATCAGTAATGCTTTAAATGTTATGGGTTTTCCAATATTAAAAAAATATAACCTGTTGCTTTCCTAACTTGGTTCTATATCCAGCTGAGTTATTACAGCCTAAGCCCAACCTCCTGCACAACTAAGCTCTTGGTGTTGCCTTAGTGCAATAACAGTATTTGTAATTGCAATGGTATAGATGCCCCTTTATTGCTAGGCCAAACAGTTTAGATCCAGATCAACCGGCACATCCGTGCCGTCTGATCAGGATCTAAACTGTTCGTTTTTTTATTCATTTGGTTATTTCTGACCAAAATGCGACCAGTGCAGATCTATAGGAATTCCCTCGTAGCTATTTGTCACATCTTATCAGCATTTATTGCTTAAGATATTATTTCATTTACCAAGGAAGTACTGGCAACTTTGACTGTTGGATTATGCAAATTGACTGCAATAGAAAAAGTAAGTTAACATTTACGTTTATGTATATATCATTAACTGTTGTGTTGGGGCCTCTTGATAACACAAAGTTTTTAAATGCAGTTTTGGGCTTGTTCATTATTTCATTTAAGACCTATATATTACATATATTTCATATAGGTCTTTGGTTATTCAGCCATACCAATGTTTATCTTCAAGCCATAATGTATAGCTTCCACGAAGTGACCATATCTTGTATCTGGTTCTGTTAATTAACCCTTTAATCCATATTATATAGGTGTTTTAACGCTTGTTTGACAAGTATAGATCCGGATCAGAAGGTACATCTGTGCTGTTTGATCAGGATCTTAGTAACACTGGTTGCTTCTTGGTAAGAAGTAGTGAATCTAAAGGCTAACAGTGTAGACCCTAATCAGATGGCTCAGATAGTGATCTGGATCTACACTGTTCCCCATGCGATAAAGATTTATCTATGGAGTAAAGGGTTAAAATTAACTGTTTTAGTAAATTCTATCTCTTAATTAATATATGAAGTGGAATTTTACAGCTTAAAATAGAGTGGATTTGTGCAACTGATTTACATGTAAAAAGTGAATTTTAATTGTTTTTAAAGTGTTTCATAATTTTTTATGGCATTTCTCTCTGCTACATTAATTTTTTTCAGTATGGGTATAGCCCAAAATTTGTCATATTTTCATTATTGATTTGATTTTATCTCTATCATGTTGAGTTATAGCCAAATATCTCTGATCTTCACATCACAGTGTCTCAAAATAAACTCAACAAAACAATTTTATGCCAAAGATATTTATCTAGACCAAAGCTGCAGTTTGCCCTCCCTTAAGATATTTTACAACAACCTGCTCTTGACCACCCATGTTTTTGTAAAGGTGAAAAGAAAACAAGTAATGGTTTAAAACCACAGATTTGTTTTTCGTGACAAGAATCCATTAATATTCTGATATGTGCTGCATTTTGGGGATCAAAAAGTCTCGGATTTAAGTGCTTAATTGAGGTTTTTTGTAGTTTATCAAGCATTAGATTGGAAATTGGCGATTGTTTGGCAAGATTTTAAGACATGTTGCATGTCGGAAGAAAATAACTTGGAGTCCGATTGCCGTTTTATGGAGTATTATGTGTAAATATAGTATAAAAAGCTAAATGGGGACAAAGAACTGGTTTTTAGGTGTTGACATCGTTTTAACCTTCAGGGTAATTAAATACCAAATAAAAAAGTAAGTCTTTCTGACCATAACATAAGATTTATACTTTTCTATTTAATGGCATGAATTTGTCATTAAATGGGTGGTGCATCTTTTCAAACGTTTAGTGTGTGAACGTTTTAAGAAACATGAGAGTCATTAGAATAGAAATGCAGTCAATTTGATGTATTTTATTTACATGGTTGGACTCAGATGACCCTGTGATATTCAGAAGTTTTTGCAAGACTTGGATTTGGCAAACTACTTAGTGTAAGCAAAGTTTGCTTTAATAAGGCTTAAAGTTAGATCACTTGTTATCTAAACATTTAAAGTTTATCGATTTGGAAATAATTGATGGTAAGACTTTTATCTATGGTATCAATTATTGAATTAATATCTTGTTTAGAAATATTTAATATTCTATCCATGTGATGCCTGATAAGGGAAAATATCATCGTTTCTGATTTGATGCTAACAGTGATAGCTAGCAGTTATAACTGCTAAAACCCAGTTGTCTCGCAGGAAGAGATGGCACAACAGATAATTATAGTGTTATTATATCACTGTTTTCACAATCAGTATAAATTTTTGTTTCTAGCATATTCACTCTTTGTTTGTGTCTGATACAGATAGTTTTCTAGCATATTCACTCTTTGTATGTGTCTGATACAGATAGTTTTCTAGCATATTCACTCTTTGTATGTGTCTGATACTGATAGTTTTCTAGCATATTCACTCTTTGTATGTGTCTGATACAGATAGTTTTCTAGCATATTCACTCTTTGTATGTGTCTGATACTGATAGTTTTCTAGCATATTCACTCTTTGTATGTGTCTGATACAGATAGTTTTCTAGCATATTCACTCTTTGTATGTGTCTGATACAGATAGTTTTCTAGCATATTCACTCTTTGTATGTGTCTGATACAGATAGTTTTCTAGCATATTCACTCTTTGTTTGTGTCTGATACAGATAGTTTTCTAGCATATTCACTCTTTGTTTGTGTCTGATACAGATAGTTTTCTAGCATATTCACTCTTTGTATGTGTCTGATACAGATAGTTTTCTAGCATATTCACTCTTTGTATGTGTCTGATACAGATAGTTTTTATTCTATCATTGATATGTTACAGCACAGAATTTAAGTTGTTGTATAAATTATGAGAAAATTGAAACCTCTGTAAAATAAAATGGTTATGCAGTATGTTCATTTCCAACCTGCAGCAAAACTGTGACCCAACACTGACTCCCTGAAGCTCATGGCAGAATTCAGTGTCACCAAATCGTGTAGTATTATCCTGTAACACTCACGGCTTTTGTTTTCCCTTGCATTTACTCCTTTGTTATTGTTCTGCAAAATCAGGCTGTCAGTAATCTTATACCCTGTGATTTTTACAGACTTGCTTAAACGGTTACTCCATAATGTACACTGTGGTTTCGTCACATGTGTGACCATGCCATCTGATGTGGTTCTTCACTGTTTGCTTGTTAAACAGAAACCTAATGAATCTAAAAGTGAAATGTTATCCTGATCATGTGGTACATTTGTGCCATTTGATCTCGATTTAAACTGTTTGCATTTGAAATACAACCCTTATATGGTGTAAGGATTAAACTCCTCCATAAGCAACATTTACTCTCACTTATTACATCAAAACATTTTCTGTTGACACATCTTTTTCAGAGCACCTGTCATCTTTAATTTGTTATCTTTCATTCTTTGTCTAAATATTTTGACACAATCTTTCTTGTACAGGGCTGAAGGTTATAAAGCTGAGTTTGGAAACCAGTCTCAAATCTCAAGCATCTGATTGGCTGAAATGGCGACTCAGGTCGCCATTTCAGCCAATCAGATGCTTGAGATTTGAGACTGGTTTCCATGCTCAGTTTTATAACCTTGGGCACTGAACTGGCCCTAAGATCTGTATCTACCTTTATGAGTCATGTTTGTTTGATTTTTACAAATTATATCAAAATTTTTTATGCTCATTAACCCACGTTTATGTTTATGGTAGAGATAGTGATTCATATTTTCTGAATGTTGAAGTAAACAGTTGATATTTTATGATGTTCCCCCATTGAAGCTTTATTTCTTCTTAAGTTTTATGTCAAAGTTGAAGTTACTAAGGTCGAGCTATTTTGAAATAAACATTTCTTTAAAAGTAGAAATAATTGTATTTCTTGAGACTGTAATTTAACAGTATGAATTGCCTCATTAACACCATTAATGCTGTCGGTGATTTGATGAATTTGAGAAAATATATATTGGATGATGTTATCAAAGTGTGAAAAGTGTTTAAAAGAGAACCTGCAAACTAGTAATTATGGAGTTTTCTACATAATAAGTGTTCATTATCATTTTGTTTGATGAAACAATTTGGGATGTTACAAGTGTAGGTGTGTGCTTTACATCGCTGGACCCCAAAGTTAAAAGGTAACTCTTAATTGAACAGAATAATCTTAATTCCACTGTTATGGGAAGCAAAAGTGTGAGGAAGTTGCTGAGTTGTCAAAGCCTCTGAAAGGGATGCAAAAGGTTTAAGTCTTGAAAAGGGTTACAGAATGCAAGGTTTAACTTCCGTCCAACCTAAAGTTTTCATGTTTGGGTGTGAATGGTTGTAGATTATTAGGGTATCTGGGAGCACTACACTAGATCATAATGGAAAAAATTTCCTGGTTTTTAACATGCCTGATGTTTACTTGCAATACACACTGATATTCTTGATCTGATATTCTTGATGAGAGACATCCAGTACTAAAATTTAATGTGTGGTGAAAAACACGGTGAAACATTTCAGAAATTTGGGATCTTGGTTGGGGTTGGAGTCAGATTGCTAGGTTCTGTGCTTAACTGCATACAGCTCTCCTCCATTCCTGGTACTAAATTTGACGGTAATTTATGACTCGTTTGCAACATTTTACCAAGTGATATCTATTGGCTCAGATAACTCGCAGAAACAAACAAAGATAACTTGAAACTTGATCAAAGTAGACTGTGACCTCATTGTGATACATAACATACATGAACTAAAACATAAATAAGTGGTTTGAATCACTAAGTCAAATTTATAAGAATAGAAAAAAGACTGATTATCGTCATTTGATAATAATATCATAATATTACAGTCAGTTTGCACCTCAGCGACCCCTCTACTTGCCGATACCCAACGAGATTTATTATTACCTGTTTAACTTTTTGTGACATGCGATCATTTAGCAGGTTAAGCTTGGGTCTGGTTCTATCTCCTTGAACAACCACAATGTAAGATCGATATCTCAATAGATGACATGTTATCTCTTAGATTATCCAACTCGCTATCAATGCAGTCTTTGTCTACTTCAGTTACTTAACCTTTTAGTTACATTTGTATTTGAATGGCTTTAGGCTTGGGACCTTTTATATAAATATGGGTTGTTTTGGTTAGAAAATTGATATTTAATGACATTTTTTGTTGAATTGGTAGATAAATTATATATCTTTGAATTTATAGAAATTTTTCACTTTTACTGCTGAGTATTGTAATATTTCATTTTTTGTGAATTCACATTATTTTTCTATTAAAATATTTTAATACCAAATGGGATACAGTGCACAAAATTATTTTTTTTGTTGGGTTTTGTAAATCAACAAAAAATAAACATCCAAATGTCTGTTGTGTCTTTGGTTGGGATGTTTTGCTGGAAATGCTGAACAGGGTAGTATCCAACGAAAATTTGATATATGGATTGATAAAAAAGCATAAGTTTATAAAATGGTCATTTTCAACTAAGACAGCACAAACAAAATTTAAAAGTATCCAATGAAAATTTGATAATTATATGGATTGATAAAAAAGCATAAGTTTATAAAATGGTCATTTTCAAATAAGACAGCACAAACAATTAACAAAAAAGTGAACCTGAGGGGTTACTGCCTTGGTAAGTGTTAAAACAATTTTCCACTGAGGGTTTAAACCAGGTTCCAGGATGCACCAACCTCACACTTGCCCCAGCATGTTCTCATATAAACAAACAAACATGTAGAAGTTGTACAAAAGTTAATTTAAGAAAATGAACAAAGCCGACTGCAGCCATGTGCTTTCTTCTGTCTTGTTAGCATTGATTAATCTATCGATTTTTGAAATAACTTGGGTATTATCTTCAATATGCAAACATGCAGGAAATATTTAATTTTATCAGTGAACAAATAAGAATTTTGATATGAATGTTTGCAAATATGAAGTATGAGATAAATATAGACAGTGTGATGTAGTCGGGGATTACAGTCATTATCACTGCTACAGATAAGAATGGATGGCAAACACTCATAAAACAAAGTGAGTTGTACTTATAATTTTGGGTGAGAGTGCTTCACGTCACAGGGTGAAAACACTCAACTGACTCCAGGCCCCAAGTGTCCACCAGCGGGTCCCCAAGTTCATAAAAGTAATACTGGCAACCTCTGTCACATCACAAAGGGAAGCAATTCCCAAGTTCATGAAAGTAATACTGACAACTAGACTCTCCTATCACAAAGGGAAGCAGAATATTGTAAAGGGTTGAGTTACAAGCTGATAGCAGACTGTCATAGGATTGTTACCTTAGCTGACAGACTTGCAGTTGTCATACATTTAATTTGTCATTTTTATTTTATTTAAGCTGATTCAAGTTAATCTAATAGTAGAATGAAGATGATAATATTGACAGAGTGCCAGGTTTTGTTACTTTAAAATTTCACAAGTGTAGAGGTGATAATAAGCTAATTTATTAGGTCTTGTAAATGGTAATTCTGATGAAAATTTATATTAAATTATTTTAGTGCAATGTTTAGACACATGTTGTCCAGTTGAACTACTCTTGTCCAAAAAGTATATTTGATTTTGTTTGTCAAAATATTTTCCCAATAATATAAAGAGGATTGCTGTAGTTCCCGACAATATAATTATTATGAATGTTACATGAGCACCATTTTCAATTAATTTACTTTTTTAGTTGTTTTTTTTTTTTGGTTTCAATGAAATGCAAATTCCATAATCTAATGGTAAGAAATAGATTTTCTTTTTAAAATAATAATGGTGAAGCTCACTCAATGACAACTCTGTTCAGCAACTGATTTTGCTGAATTGGATTGTTTCATGCATGTGAATTTCATATTTCGTAACCAGTGAAAAATGGAAAGCACCGCTATTGTCATTAATCAAGTTTGAAAGGAGCAGCTGTTGCTGCACAGTCAATGTGCTGATTTATAATTGCTATGTGAAACAGGTTGAAATGACATTTATGAAATATGCATGCTGGAATTTGAAAACAAGATCTAATGTGACAGTTATACCATAAGGCTGCAAAATAATATGGCATACTGTATGGCGCAAAGTTTACTTTGACTGTAGTTTTAAAAATAAAAAAGTTATAAAAAAACAAGATGATATTTTGGAGGTGGTGATGATTTTCCAAAAATCTTGAAAACAACCAGTTGCATTCCATATAAAAATCCTGATATATATAGTCAAACCTGTCTTTAGCAGCCACCCAAGGGATTGACAAAAAGTGGCTGCTGAAGACAGGTGGCTGTAAAAGACTAAAAAATTAGAACAAAATGTCAGTTTAGGTCATATTCAAACTGGCTGTTTAAGACAGGTGGTTGCTATTCACAGGTGGCTGCTAAGGCAGGTTTCACTGTATTATTGTTAAGTCTGTCCTAAGACTTTGTTGTGTCTCCCCCCCTCTGGGGGAGACATATTGTTTTTGCCCTGTCCGTCTGTCCATCTGTCACACTTCGTTTCTGCTCAATAACTCGAGTACCCTTTGACCCAGAGCCTTCAAACTTCATAGGGTGATAGCCCTTATTGAGTAGAAGAACCCTATTGATTTTGGGGTCAGTAGGTCAAAGGTCAAGGTCACAGTGACCCGAAGAGTGAAAACTGTTTCCGCTCAATAATTTGAGTACCCTTTGACCCAGGGACTTCAAACTTCATAGGGTGATAGCCCTTATTGAGTAGAAGAACCCTACTGATTTTGGGGTCAGTAGGTCAAAGGTCAAGGTCACAGGGGCCTGAAGGGTGAAACCGTTTCCGCTCAATAATTCGAGTACCCTTTGACCCAGAGCCTTCAAACTTCATAGGATGACAGCCCTTATTGAGTAGAAGAACCCTATTGATTTTGATGTCAGTAGGTCAAAGGTCACAGGGGCCCGAAGAGTGAAAACCGTTTCTGCTCCATAACTTGAGTACCCTTTGACCCAGGGACTTCAAACTTCATAGGTTGATAGCCATTATAGAGTAGAAGAACCCTGTTGATTTTGGGGTCAGTAGGTCAAAGGTCAAGGTCACAGGGTCCTGAAGAGTGAAAACCGTTTCCGCTCAATAACTGGAGTACCGTTTGACCCACAGCCTTCAACATTCATAGGGTGATAGCCCTTTTTGATTAGAAGAACCCTATTGATTTTGGGGTCAGTAGGTCAAAGGTCAAGGTCACAGGGGCCTGAAGAGTGAAAACCGTTTCCACTCAATAATAGGAGTTCTATTTTACCCAGACCATTCAAACTTCATACGATGGATGTCCTTATTGAGTAGAGGACTCCTATTGATTTTGGGGTCAGTAGGTCAAAGGTCAAGGTCACAGGGGCCCCGAAGAGTAAAAACCGTATGCGGTCAATTCTAAATAGGGTAATAGCCCTTATTGAGAAGAAGAACCCTATTGATTATGGGATCAGTAGGTCAAAGGTCAAAGTCACAGGGGTCTGGGCCCTGGGCGTGGGGGGGGGGGGGGGGTTGGCGCAGGGGAAAGACATGCATTTTTCACAAAAAACATCTAGTTTTATATGAGGATATATTTCATATAGATGAATAGGGAAGTTTGAAAGCCACTGAACACGACAAATATGAAAATATTGCAGGCTCAGTTTGATTGACCCTGTTCATGTTTTAATTTTTTTTCTTCTTGAACAGATGCTAATGGTTTGCACCCACCCCCCTCCTCCCCCTGAAAAAATGAAGGATTTGTCCTCCAAAATGGACTGCTAGCTACCTTAACAACATTAATGAATAAAATGTTTTTTTCACATAATCTTAAAGTACTATTGATAATATAAACAACAAAGGATGTTTTGTGGAAAATTTCATAAACAGACACCCTCAAAGCATGAAGTAGACAGTACAGCAGGTAACATCTGTGTGAAGGTCTCCGTGGAAATACTTTTATGACAACTCACATATATTGCTTTGCAACAAACAAACAAAACATGTCTGCAAACGGAAAAGTTACACAAAGATTTATATATGACTGTACATGTATTCTAGATTTTTTTCTCCAAGTTAGAACCAGAATAGGCATCTTATGTGGACAACTAGCCTGGCACCCGGCTAGATGGTTCTATTTTAAATACTTTTAATAAAAAAGTTTACATTTATTTTGGTTTATTTCAGTTCTTGCTTTCTTTTTCTGATTTCTATGTTCTGTGCTAGTCTATGTTCTGAGAGCTAAGGGATGATAAAAGAAAAACGAAGTGTTAATTGTCAGAGTTTATTTTCTTGGTAAAATTATTGGATGAAGGGAACATATTATATAACAGAACATAGGGATGGAAGCCAGTTTAGTGAACAATAAACAATTATTATAAGAATTATTCTTAACTAGAAGGCCAACGGAGGTCCATCTGTAGCTTTTAAATGCTAAGAATAAGATGGACGGGAAAACAAATAAATGGATCAGTTCATTTTTCTCTGTGTTTTAAGGTAACTTCCCCTTTTCCCATATTGCAATGTGTTATTGTTGTTGTTGTTGTGGCGTTCGCTCTACGGACCAGGACCACGCCAGCATCCACAATGAAAGTTGTGGCCATGTGTTTTAAGACTATATGGTTACTTGCCCTGGCTTTACTTGACAGTTACCTTGTCTGCTTCACAAGATGGTCACCCCACAACAAACAATATTGTCAGTTTACCATTTCTGATTGTAGATCTGGATCTATACTGGTCACACTAGCAGTAAAACCTGTATATATGGAGTAGATCTGGATCTATACTGGTCACACTAGCAGTAAAACCTGTATATATGGAGTAGATCTGGATCTATACTGGTCACATTAGAAGTAAAACCTGTATATATGGAGTAGATCTGGATCTATACTGGTCACACTAGCAGTAAAACCTGTATATATGGAGTAGATCTGGATCTATACTGGTCACACTAGCAGTAAAACCTGTATATATGGAGTAGATCTGGATCTATACTGGTCACACTAGCAGTAAAACCTGTATATATGGAGTAATTAGTTAACATAGAAGCAACATAGCAAAGTTAAGCTGGGAGTTAAATCAACAGACATGATAAAATAATAATATATTCTTAACTTATTTTGAGAAGTATAATAATATATTGCCTATATGACATTTGCTAATTATGTTTTTTACTGAGCAGACAGTATAATGTGTCAATGTCATAACTGTGTGCAGGAACGCATGAAAGATTTACACAACTACTTATATAGCTAACTCATTTATGTTTAATATTAATTATGTTTCCCCCCCTCTGGGGGAGACATATTGTTTTTGCCCTGTCCGTCACTCCGTCTGTCACACTTCGTTTCCGCTCAATAACTCGAGTACCCTTTGACCCAGAGCCTTCATAGGGTGATAGCCCTTATTGAGTAGAAGAACCCTATCGATTTAGGGGTCAGTAGGTCAAAGGTCAAGGTCACAGTGACCCAAAGAGTGAAAACCGTTTCCGCTCAATAACTCGAGTACCCTTTGACCCAGAGCCTCCAAACTTAATAGGATGACAGCCCTTATTGAGTAGAAGAACCCTATTGATTTTGGGGTCAGTAGGTCAAAGGTCAAGGTCACAGTGACCCAAAGAGTGAAAACCATTTCCGCTCAATAATTTGAGTACCCTTTGACCCAGAGCCTTCAAACTTCATAGGGTGATAGCCCTTATTGAGTAGAAGAACCCTACTGATTTTGGGGTCAGTAGATCAAAGGTCAAGGTCACAGGGGCCCGAAGAGTGAAAACCGTTTCCGCTCAATAATTTGAGTAACCTTTGACCCAGAGCCTTCAAACTTCATAGGATGACAGCCCTTATTGAGTAGAAGAACCCTATTGATTTTGATGTCAGTAGGTCAAGGTCATAGGGGCCCAAAGAGTGAAAACCGTTTCTGCTCCATAACTTGAGTACCCTTTGACCCAGGGACTTCAAACTTCATAGGTTGATAGCCATTATAAAGTAGAAGAACCCTGTTGATTTTGGAGTCAGTAGGTCAAAGGTCAAGGTCACAGGGGCCTGAAGAGTGAAAACCGTTTCCACTCAATAATAGGAGTTCTATTTTACCCAGACCATTCAAACTTCATAGGATGGATGTCCTTATTGAGTAGAGGACTCCTATTGATTTTTGGGTCAGTAGGTCAAAGGTCAAGGTCACAGGGGCCGGGCCCCGAAGAGTAAAAACCGTATCCGGTCAATTACTGGAGTACCGCTTGACCCAGAGCATTCAAACTAAAAAGGGTAATAGCCCTTATTGAGTAGAAGAACCCTATTGATTATGGGATCAGTAGGTCAAAGGTCAAGGTCACAGGGGTCTGGGTGCAGGGGGGGGGGGGGGGGGCGGCGCAGGGGGGAGACATGCGTTTTTCACAAAAAACATCTAGTTAAATTTTGTAACTATATTTTCTGCACTTAAATAGCTTCTCTTTTCAAAAATGCACAGTTAATGCTGCTGTGGTTTTAGAACTGCTGTATATTCCATTTATGTTTCTACAGTAAAACTTCTTACTTAGACCATCATGAATTTAAAAACACCTCTATAATACAGCCACTATTTATTGTTCCTTCTTACAGTTTTGCACTATTTTCCATCCTGAAATTAAGACTACCCCTCTATAGAGAAACTTTTGTTCAGTGCAAAAGGTGATCTTTATACAGGGGTTTCACTGTATGAATATTTCATAGAGCATGGTTACACTTCAAGTACCAGTCATGAACTACTATAAAATTTTCAGTCGAAAATTCTAGCCCTTTTCAGGCACACCTCCCCCCTCCCCCACTCCTGTTGAGATGGCTATCTTGTCATTCATTCATCAGCAATAAGCTGGCTTTCTATTGAAAATTAACCTTTTATTATTAAGAAGATTGTCAAGTTTTATGTTTACAAGGCAGATTGTTTACTGGTATAGTATAACAGAATGTCTGTCCACTTAATTGAAGTTTCTTGTCCGAAAGGTAATTTTGATATTTCTATAGGAAACTTGATCGTAAAGTAAATACACTCTTGGATGAGCAAGTGTGACTGGGAGAGATATCTCATTAAGTGGTATGCATTTAAGTCACGGTGGCTATTTAATTCATGAAATGATTCAGTTGACTTTGTTAAACATATTGGAAGGAGATAGTGGAGAAATAGGACACTGAATTAGGATGATCATTTCAATGTAGTGAATTTTAATGGAGTGATTTGGATTTTTTAGCCATGATTAGTTAATAAGAATATTTTCTTGCCTAAAAGTAAGTGATGTGCTTTATTTTATAATGTTTATTTAGTATGCTTTATTTGACCAGTTAATTTATTAATTTGATTGAGGATCATTTAAGTGCCTGTGTTTAACTATTTGCTCCATGGGATTCTCACTGTTTGCCTTTTGATTCATTAGGTTATTTCTTACCAAGAAGTGAGCAGTGTAGATCCTGATCTGATGGCACAGCCTACTTTTCTCAGTGCTACAGAGAACTTTGATTGTAAATGAACAAGGTTATATATTATGTAGTTTGTAGTGAATACAATTTTATTTTGTTATTCTCTACAAGTATGCTGTCATGTGACCTTCCACTTATATATATGTGTATGCGCATTCAACATAATGAATGAAAATTGTCAACTTGAAACAGACCTCAACAAAATTAAATCTTGTCAAATTTAAAATGTAGGACAGATTGTAAGAACTTCCTTGTTGTTATTTGTGTTACAGGATTACCAGGTGTCCTTGATCATTATTCCTGCTTGTTATCTTTTCCTGGAAAAAGATGGAAAATTGAGGAAGCTTAATTAGACTCATAAATCCAATGATAAGCCTGATTAATGTGAACAAACATCTATTTACAGCCATGATTATTGCAGTTAATAAGTCTGTTATCTTAAACTAATGTTGCCCTACATGTTCTGTTTAATAGCTTCTCATGTTTTATGGTTTTAGTAGCCATTAGAACATACTGAAAGCACTAGAGTTGTCCTGTACTGAGCACTGGTTTTCCTGAGGCATTTCAAGTAATCACAGAATTTCTCAAAGGAGGGCTCTACTAATAGGCTATGTCGAAAAGTAAATGAAACAACATTCTTAATTATGCCCCCACAAAGTGGAAGGCATGTAGAGTTGCACTCATCCGTCAATCCATACGTCCCCCAAATCTTGTGGCATTAACTCCTCCTAAACAATTAGGGATTTCTTTCAAACTTGCAAAGATGATCAAGAAGGATGTGTAGATGATTGTAAAGAAAGGATTTTTTTCCTGCGACCATTTTTGCCAGAGTTATTGCCCTTTGTTATTACAAATGTTGTTGCAGCAGTGGGGGCATCTGTGTCCAAGGACACATTCTAGTTTATATTGTGATTTTATTAAAAGATGGCACATTTAAGAAACACTTTATATTGAACCATTTACCCCCTGGGATACGGCTGTATACCCACAGGTCTATTTCATTAGGTAATGATCAAAGTGAATAATATTCTTTTATTTACAATTTTTACTCCACTTCAAGAAAACTATTATTTTTATAATGACTGTTGTCATTTAAATTGTTAATATAAACAATAAACAACTTAAACAAAATAATTTCAGCTTACTTGATCAAGGAACTGTCATTCACTTCACTAAAATTCCGTTTTTCTTCTTAGTTAATGAGTACCATGAAGAGGAGTCCAGATGTTGGATAGTCCTAGAAACTAATGCCCACCCCTTGTATCCCTAAAAGAACCCCTGAATTTATTGTGGTTTTGTAATTGCAGGAATAGTCAACTATGTACACCCTGTTTAGACTTCATGGATCTATTTTCAGTCAGATCTGTGTCTAGTTTCTTTGTCTAGACAGCGTGGTCACAGTTTACATGTTTTTAACATCGATCAGAAAATTCCACTTTTAGTGATTGTAATTATTAATTAGATCAGATACTTTGATAAAATCCTCCAACAGGATTATTTATTACAGCTTGTGTTCTGGCAAATTGCTTTAATATTGATTGGGCGGCTTTGATCTCGCATTCCAACGTAATTGCTATGTGCTGAGAATCTATATCTGAAGATATAATTGTACAATTAAATGGAATTCCAAAATGGAATTATATTGATGATGAAAATAGATATTTTACCCTTTACTCCAAGGGATATGGCTATCCCATGAGTGAACTGTGTAGATCTTGATCAGAAGGCGTGGATGTATGTACTCTGTTCTGTTTTAATTCATCCCAAGAAGCAACCAGTGTAGATCTAGATCAGATTGCACACTGGTTGCGCATGTGATTTAACCCTAAAGTATGGGCTACGGTCTTAGGGCTTCACACATTTTAAACAACTGAACTGTTTTTCATACCCAAATGAAAACCATCAAATATCAATTCAGTCCTTAAATATATTGTGTTTGTAAATTGAGGAGTGCAGTGTAAGCAGTGTGATAGGCAGTGTAGAATGAAGGCTTGTGGAAGCACTTTAACCAATTCATCCCCAAAGTAGGGGATTGACAGTATGCTAAAACTCCATATGTTTTTAAGGCATTTTTCACTATGATTACTGTGTGCGATTGAGGCCATGGGTGTGGGGCTTAAAAAATATTCTTTCTAAGTGTTAAAAGAGTTAGTTTAAACTTATTTATTTTACATCGATTGTGAAAAAAGTTATTCCAACTTATATTAATCACACTCAATGACTGCTTCCTGGGTTTCCAACCAGTACTCGCGCCGCATGTGGATTGAGGAAACTGCAGATGAACCTCATCCCTGGTTGGATTTGAACCCGCAGTCTCCGGATCTGGAGTCCGACACTCTACCCCTGTTAAAAGAGTTAAAGGTCAATGCCTGATAATTACTATGATGATATCAGGGCTTTGCTGTCAATGCAATTTTAATACAATTGCATGATAAAATTCCATATGTATTTTAAGGAATATTCTGCTAACTCTGATTACAAGGGCGGCAGCTTGTTTTTCACCATTGTTTAAAAAAACAAGAACATTTCATTCATTTCTTGATATAGTAATGATTAGATGTAGATGAAATGTCAATATTGTGTGTGACAGCAAGGTGAGATAAAATAAAACACCTGTTACTGGAGCAGATAGAGTTGACATGCAAGATGACACTCAGGAGGCTGGTATCTGCAGGTCATTGCCTGATGTAGGATCGGTCTATACCCAAATATCATGGAGTTTTGTTTTGTATGTAGTTATTGTTGCTTACTGTTAGTTTAATACTTTGACATCATTGAATTTGAAATGACTTTTTCATGTGAGTACATATTTGAGAATTTCAAGGTATAATGTGCAATTTAATATTCCTGATTGCGAAAAAAATACATGAAAACTAGACCTCTTTGAAATAAAGTGAACTAAAAGATGGGAACAGTGTTATCAATGGATTTGTTTATTCAAATTTTAATACTTAATGCAGTGTTGTGGTATGTTTGGGTTTTGACTGTGCAAGGATACAAACTGATCTCTCCATATATTGGTGTCACATTACAAGATGACATTCTTGGTGTAAGAAATTAATCAATTAAGAATTAATTAATGGAGGCTTTTCACCAGGCACACTGCTGGTACAGTCTGATAGGGCATATTATCCACTTTAGATTGTAGACACAACATGGTCTAGGCAATTTGTGGTATACATAAAACACAAGATACTGGGAAACTGGATGATGTTTTTATTTACCTGTTTTCTCTTGGATTATTTGTTTGACACATTTTTTTTAGTGTTTGACAGATTTACCTGCCCTATCACTCATTAATAATCTTGGTGACATAAAGTGGTCTTAGAGGTTTATGTATTGGACTGAAAAAGTTGTTAATGTAATTTTCAAGTTGTTTGTTTTGATACAGTTCTGACACAGATATCAGTCAGAACTGCTTTGGAACAGGGCAGAGAAAACATGTTGTTTCTCAAAACATGAACACTGGAATAGATGGAATTTTACACTTAAATTAATTTTTATGTAGGATTATACAATTAAGCAATTAAAACAGAGAAGCTCTTCACACATTAGTTAATTTTAGAATTTGCAACACGTCGGCCATATCAGCTTTTATTCTGTGTGATATGGCTGTTATCCAATGGGCAAACGGTGTAGATCCAGATCAGCTGGCACATCCTTTATGTATGAGCAGGATCTACACTGTTTGTTGTTAGATTCATTCGGTGGAATTACTTTTTAATATCTGGAAATTTTAACAATTAACATGATATCACTCTTGATAGCTTAGTTCCAACTTGTTTACAGTATCAGAGGGGACTTTATTTCAAATATTTCAGAATGATATTTAAATAATGTAATAACTTGAAGATAAAACAAACTGAATTATCTTTATTTTATTTGCACAACAAGGTCTGAAGATGGCACCCTGTCGTTTTATTAACGTATATAAAAATGTGTATCTTATTGTATACATTATTGTATGGACTTTGTCTTCTACTTATTGATATGGATCAGGTGTAAATTGAAGGATCAACCACCATTGTGGAATTTAATTTACGAGTTTGAATTATGATATATTCCACTGTGATATTAAAATATTTCATAGAAAGATAGATATTTTACATGGACATTTTACAAGCAGTTAGCTAAAAAGCAAAAATTGAAGAAATTGATAGTGGTTTACAAATTTTCTCATAAATTTCCTTCTGTGGCTTGTTAAGGTATCAGTGAATTTAATTCTGATGTTAAGTCAGGACATTTTGGATGATTCCTTTTTAGCTGTCAAGGATTTAGGGACCTGCAGATAAATTAAAACTTTAATTGATTGTAGTGAATGAATACATTTTTGGTGCTGACGTGTTAAGAGGGTGCATGGAGTATAAGGGAACTCAAATATTAGGGAACTGCAGATAAATTGAATGTGGCATTGATATTTCAGTGAGTCAAGATGTTTTAGGTGCTTATGAAAAGGAAATTTAAATAAAATAGGAAAATAAAACATGTCACTTAACAGGATAAGCTGTATATCACGTACTCATCCTGAAATTTAATTATAAATTAATAGTTTTATATAATTTATTACTTAGCATGTTTGAATTAATATAACTTTGTTTCCTTGTGGTTAGAAATATAATCAGTGTACAAGCTGTGTAAACTGAAACTGGATTACAAGGAGATTAAAGTGTATCCATGTCAGGGTTTTAATGTCACAGAATCACCTGAAATTTGAAGCATCCTGTTAAGCTCTTTGGAGCAGTAACAAGTGTAGACCCCTTACTTGTGCTATGTGATTTGAAATGGTTTGGATTGTAGCATACACACAAAACACACGATCTCGCCATAGTTCTGAAAGTGCCGTAGTCGGCGGTCAGAAGGAATTTATTGACCAATGGAATACCCTTGATCCTGAGGTAACTGGTTTATTGTCTTGTTTCATTTAAATTTGCGGAAGCCAAGTTCTGGAGACCAGTCTCAGATCTCTAGCTTCTGATTAGTTGAAATCTGGTCCAAAATCTAAAGCATCTGATTGGCTGAAATGGCGACCAGTTCTAAAGTTTTTGCTGGCTGCCAAGGCTCATTTGATAGAGGCTATATCATGTAGATTTGAAATTCATTAAGTTGCTGAAATATAATAATGTCAACGGTTAATGTATAGGGTAAATGACCTGTATATAATTAATTCAGGCTGGATGACCAAACAAGAATTATGGTAAACAAGTTTAACCTGTAATTTGGAGATGAAAGCTGAGTCAGTCTAGCTTAAAATTAATTGGATATCTGACAAGATAATGTATTAGGTTATCAGTACTTAAGGGCTCTCTTTGTCTTCATGTACACACTGAAGCCCCAGCTGCTCAGTGTTCAGTCTGTGCTAAAATTCCATTGGTGACAGGTTTGATGCCCTTTGAAGCAACAATCTAGATGACTCAAAATCATAATAAGTCACTGCCAGGGGTCAGCAGCTGTATTTGTTGCGCTGGATTTTTACATCTTTGGTACGGATCATTTATCGAAAATGAATGTCACTACATGTTTTATGCAATGTTTGACAAAACAGACACATAGTACCGTCATTGATAACTAGAGTCACATGACAGACTGGAATATTGTTCTTCACGAAACAGTTTTACAAAGTTACTAAGATTAGAAATAGTCTTAGGAAAAAACTCAAGTCTCCTATTTATGCAATAAGATCATAATTGTTACCCCTTTACTCTATAGATACATCTTTATTGCATGGGCAAACAGTGTAGATCCAGATTAGCCAGCACATCTGTGCCATTTGATCAGGATCTGCACTGTTCAATTTCTGATTTATTAGGTTATTTCTGACCAAGATGTGATCAATGCAGATGAAGATTGGACAGCACAGTGCAAGCTGATCAGGATCGACACTGATTGCTTACGTGTTAAAATGCTTATTTATGGATCATGTGACTGTCTACTTATCCGTAATCAGTAATAGGAATCAAAGTGAAATAATATTTTGTTTTGTTTACTGAAGGTTGTATTAGTAATCTGTGGCACACCTTTAAAGCCACACGGTCAATATTGTGAAATGTATCAGTGATTGGTCATCTGGTCAGTCCATGTTGCCAATGTTTGAAATACTATGAGGACAAGAGATTAAAGGTTCAAGTTTTGATTTATTTTCATTACTTTAAGTGTTAAAGTGAAATAATATTTGCTTGTGATAAATATAACAAAAGAATGATTTGATTTTGTTATTTGGGAGTACTTTGTAGTATAATTATTTGAAATATTAATAAAATGGGGATATTTGAAAAAATGGTAAGTGGACCAAATTGAATACTTTTGTGCTTTTTTATTTGGTTGGGGAGGAGGGGAAGGGTGACTTCACTAGAGTCCTTATATCTACTTGTTTCTGTTAAATGAAACAACAATCAAAATGAAAACATATAACAGTTTGATAAAAAAGAGAACAGAAAACTTATTTATATTAAACATTACTAATTTCACTGTCATTGACAGCTGTTGTAGATTGCTATTCCCATCCGCTTAAAATTATTCATGAGATAATTATGTTGTTGACTATATATAATAATTTATTTAAACAGTTCTTTTTTTTTATTTTCAGGTGAAATGTGGTGCAGTATATGTAACAGACGAGGACAAGACTAAAACTGTCACCAAAAATGTAATATCTTTGTCATCCTCGTCAGAAGAGAAGAAGAAACAGAAGTCATCTAAATACACTGTTGCCATTGGTTCCAGCTTTGGTCATGGTAAGCCTTTAGTCATTTCAGTGGTAGAACAATCTATACTTGATAATATTAACAACAAATGATATTCTACAAACTGGGAATTGAAATTAACTGATTATTTACTGATAACACTACTAACAGTATGTATGGGGAGACTTTCTGCCACTGCAATAATAGTGCTTCTGTGAATTTCGGCCTGAAAATGAGGATCTATACTGTTCACTTTAAGATGCATCAGATCATTTGTGACCATGATGCAAACAGTGTCATGACAGATCAGAGCATATGGATGGCCGAGCTGATCTGAATCTTAAATGTTGTCACATGGTACAAAAACAATTTCCCCTATAGTAAAAGGTTAAAAACCAATGTGCTGGCATCAAAGCAATTAAGAATTGATAACTTTATAAATAGATATGAGAAGATTTAGTCTGTCTCGGGATCTTTTTGCAGCTAGAGATCCAGTTTTACCAAGTTAACATGGGATATGTCTTATCCAGGGATTCTAAAATCGTCGGCAGGCCGGTCATTGACCGATTTTCGGGAAGAATGTCCGATGGAAATTTCAAAATTGGTCTAAAAAATCGGTCATGAATATTGGCCTACAAACTGTTACAAAATTACCTACATGTACATTTTTTCACAGCTTAATCAGCTATTAACCTGTCAATTAGCGACTTCACAAGTCTGCTACCATGACTACCACGACCACACGTTCCGTGAATAGCCTGCGGCATAGATGAAACGGGATGTGGTCGATCTCATTTTAACAACGGGCGGGTTATTTAATTTCCAAAAAATGGACTACGCCAGTCAAAGGCTGTCTGACATCAGAATTTAAGATAGCAAAATTTACACATGGTTGTATAAACGATAAAACAGTTTGCATTTTATTGACAGACATGTTAGTCCGATATGTGCGTAATTCTAAAAGACCGACGACCGAAAATTGCTGTTTATTAAATTTAAAGAAAACTTATATCAGGAGAATTTTACTTGAACTGTTAGCATTTCACAACAAATTTGAAATGGCTCAAATAAATATATACTTAAATGTGAAAAAATTCGAGTGACCGGCTTGGTTACTTACGCATATAACGATTCAAATAAATTTCAAATTTACAAAAATCTACGTAATCAACATTTATTTCCGAGTAATGTTGCATACGCTTACACTTGTAAGTTCGTAGATTCAAAAATTACTACATCCGGTAAAGAAAAGAATAATATTTCAAACAACTATTATATAGTGTTACAAAACATGGTGTGATCGATGTATATTAACGTAAAGCGAATACTTGCCTCCCGAAATTCCGAGAGAGAAAACATTTTTAATAACTAAATAATCCACTTCACAATCGCTATGAACACTGCTGAAGATAACTGTTAGAACCATTACGTCACGTTTAAAATGCATGGAATGCTTGTGTATTACAACAAAGACGCCGATCGCCGTAAACTTCAAACGTCGCGTGCCGCTCTTATAAATCGATCAAAGAATTTTTCGGTCTACAGCTCGAAAACCATTAATCTTTTGAGAGGTTGTAGGATATCGCCGACGAGAAAATATGCCGGAAAAGAGAAATGGAGTGGGGGTCGGGAGAGTGAAATACGCTGAACCGGGGACCGGAAGTCGCAGTTCGTGCGAACCGGAAGTCGGCGAAATGTCAATTTTGGCGCTAATGTCCGATTGGGATTTTAAAATTTTAGAATCCCTGGTCTTATCCATGGGTGAACATCGTAAATCCAGATCAGCCAGCACTTTCATGGTCAAGGATGTGCAAGCTGATCAGGACCTACACTGGTCCCAAACAGAGAAAAGGTGTAACTGAGGAAGTAAGGGTTATAAGATTTTTATCACCAGGGAATTCTGTTTGTCATACACATCCTAATGATGACAAGCTTACACAGAACAAACAGCTGGCATATCTTTAGAGAAATGGAGAAAACAAAAAGCCTGCTGACTTCTGGCTTAAAAGGAAAATGGAAAAAATTATTTAACCCTTTCCTCCATTTACACATCATTATGGCATGGGCGAACAGTGTAGATCCAGATCAGCCTGCACATCCATGCCATCTGATCAGGATCTGCACTGTTCAATATTTGATTTATAAGGTTATTTCTGATCAAAAGTGACCAATGCAGATCCTGATCAGACGGCATGGATATATGCCGGCTGATCTGATCTATGCTGGTCACACACAATTAAAACTGCGTATATATATAGAGAGAGGAAATAGTTAATCTTTCCCCAATTTGTATAGATGAAATTCTATTCTGTTTTCATGTAGATCAACTTGAAATTCTATTTGCTTTTTTCAGTACATTCATTCCTGAAGGACAATGAGAATGTATTGACAACATACCAGAAGACAAAAGCAGAGGACAAATGTTTGCTTTTGATTCGCAAACCAAAATCTGCATCAAAACAGGTAAACCTGGCTGCCATCTTTTACTTATATGTTAGTGGTGATTTATTAAAGTGGATACAATATTGTGACTTTGTCAAAGAACTGAAATTTGATAGTTTAGTTCTCAACAAATGTAAAATGAAATTTTGTTGATATCTGACTTAGTGAAAATATTATCTTGTAGATTTCATGTTAGTTTCATTTATTTTTATGTCACATTGTTTTCCTGTTTCTTCTTTGTGGTTGACATGTAAGACCTCAATGAAGATATAGTGGAATAACTTGTTAACAAGCAAAATATGATATTTAATAGAAAGGGAGACAAGTCTGTCAAAATCCTTGAAAGAGTAACGAGTCTTATACTTAAAGAAGAAGAATGTTTATTATTATTTATACAAAAGTTTCAGACAAATACCAACTAATGGTTATGTTACAGGTAACATGCATACCAATTTGAAATGTCGATCATACTGAAAGAAAGAACTGAGGAGCTTTGCTGTTTATATGAAATTTTTGCTTCAAATTAAACTAAGTTCTTTTCTGTTATTATAAAATTTCAGAGTTTGTTTTCCTTTAAGGTATGAGAACTCTATATTTATAGATGATATTCTGCACTTCTGTTTTCGCTTCCTATTGGAAATATATATCCTAAATGTATGCTTGCTGATATATTCACCTCCTAGACATTCTTAAAGGGAGATAATAGCATGTAAGGCAGAAACTGTCATTGCACAAAAGACCATGTTTTTACTTGGCAGTAACTTTTAAGAGATCAAACATTGACTGGTTCAAAAGGCTGAAAATGTACAGAGTTATGGGCTGTCTGCAGTCGTCATTGCGCTGTCATTGGTAAAAAATAAAAATAGCCAAATCTCGCAAATAATAAAATGCAGTTCAATTAAACTTTGTACAAATAAGTTAATGTATCTTAATTTTACATATGTTAATAAATTGTTAGAACAGTAAAGAAAAATAGCTAGACCTAAAAAAATCCTTAAAAAATCTATTTACTTCCAATCACAAAATCTAAACAACTAAAACATTAATTTAAATGCCCACATGAGTATTATAATACTGACAACAATATGTTGTGTTTTATTGAACAGGATTTTGTCATTACAGAGATTTTGATAGTTTTCATCTTTATCGATGAAAGAACATGAAATGATGACTGTAGACAAACTGTTTCCTCTTTGCAGCTATTATAATTATATAATGTATCACAAGTAAACTCCATTAGAGAACATGTTTTCAATTTGTGACAATTATTGATTGCAATTTTCAACATTCTTTATATTTGGCATTGTTACAAAGAATCTCAATTCCTTTGTGAAAGTTATTGACTAGTTTCCAATTTGCAGGTGCACAAGTTAACAATTTACTCCGTATAGCGGTATACGGGTTTTATTGCATATGTGAACAATGTAGATCAGCCAGCACAGACTGTCTGTCTGATCAGTATCTAGGCTGTTCACTTTAGCCTGGCACCAACTAGATGGTTTATAAAAAAACACTGAAATACTTATTATCTTTTTTAGCTCACCTGAGCACTTGTGCTCATGGTGAGCTTTTAGGATCGCCCTGTGTCCGTCGTGCGTCGTCAATTTTTGCTCTAAACAACATCTCCTCTTAAACTCCTGGGCCAAAGTTGATGAAACTTGCCACAAATGTTCCTTGCATGAAGCTCTTCCAAAGTTGTTCAAAGAAATCAATTCCATGCAGAACTCTGGTTGCCATGGCAACTGAAAGGAAAAACTTAAAAAATCTTCTTGTCTGAAACCACAAGGCCTAGAGCTTAAATATTTGGCATATAGCATCCTCTAGTGGAGCTCTACAAAGATTGTTCAAATTATTTCCATGGGGTCAAAATTGGCCTCGCCCCAGGGGTCACTTCATTTTACATAGACTTATATAGGAAAAACTTTACAAATCTTCTTGTCTGAAACCACAAGGCCTAGAGCTTAGATATTTGGCATTAAGCACCCTCTAGTGGAACTCTACAAGAAATTGTTCAAATTATTTCCCTGGGGTCAAAATTGGCCCTGCCCCGGGGGTCACTTCATTTTATATAGACTTATATAGGAAAAACTTTAAAAATCTTCTTGTCTGAAACCACAAGGCCTAGAGCTTAGATATTTGGCATTTAGCACCCTCTAGTGGAACTTTACAAAGATTGTTCAAATTATTTCCCTGGGGTCAAAATTGGCCCCGCCCCGGGGGTCACTTCATTTTATATAGTCTTATATAGGAAAAACTTTAAAAATCTTCTTGTCTGAAACCACAAGGCCTAGAGCTTAGATATTTGGCATTTAGCATCCTCTGGTGGAACTCTACAAAGATTGTTCAAATTATTTCCCTGGGGTTAAAATTGCCCCCCCCCCCAGGGGTCACTTCATTTTACATAGACTTATATAGGAAAAACTTTAAAAAATCTTCTTGTCTGAAACCACGAGGCCTAGAGCTTAGATATTTGGCATTTAGCACCCTCTAGTGGAACTCTACAAAGATTGTTCAAATTATTTCCCTGGGGTCAAAATTGGCCCCGCCCTGGGGGTCACTTCATTTTATATAGACTTATATAGGAAAAACTTTAAAAATCTTCTTGTCTGAAACCACAAGGCCTAGAGCTTAGATATTTGGCATTTAGCACCCTCTAGTGGAACTCTACAAAGATTGTTCAAATTATTTCCCTGGGGTCAAAATTTGCCCCACCCCAGGGGTCACTTCATTTTATATAGACTAATATATAGGAAAAACTTTAAAAATCTTCTTGTCTAAAACCACAAGGCCTAGAGCTTAGATATTTGGCATTTAGCATCCTCTAGTGGAACTCTACAAAGATTGTTCAAATTATTTCCCTGGGGTCTAATTGGCCCCGCCCCAGGGGTCACTTCATTTTACATAGACTTATATCGGAAAAACTTTTAAAATCTTCTTGTCTGAAACCACAAGGCCTAGAGCTTAGATATTTGGCATTTAGCATCCTCTGGTGGAACTCAACAAAGATTATTCAAATTATTTTCCTGGGGTCAAAATTGGCCCCGCCCCAGGGGTCACTTCATTTTACATAGACTTAAATAGGAAATCTTTAAAAACCTTCTTCTCACAAACCACAATGCGTACAGCTTAGATCTTTTGTAAGTAGCATTGTCTAATGTATGTCTACTCAATTTGTTCAAATTATGTCCCCTGGGCCAAATCTGCCACGCCCTAGGGTACGCTTGGTTTACATATAGTTAAATAGGAAACACATGAAAAATCATTTTTCTCCAAAACTAATAGAACAAGATCTTAGATATTTGGTGCTGAGTATTGTGTAGAGACCCCCTTATCAACTTTGTTTAAAAGTTGGCCCTGGGGTCAAAATTGTCCCCGCCCCGGGGGCCCTTAATATGTGAAAAAGGCAAACTTTAAAAATCTTCCTACTGGAAACCTCAATGCCTTAAGCTTAGATATTTGGTATGTAGCATTGTTTAGTGGATATCTACCAAGTTTGTTCAAATTATGTCCCCTGGGCCAAAATTGGCGACGACCCAGGGTTCTCTTAGTTTTCATTGATTTATATAGGAAAACATAAATAATCATTTTTCTCTGAAACTAATGTGACTAGACCTTAGATATTTCGTGTTGAGTATTATGAAGAGACCCTTTACCAGCATTATTTAAATGTAGGCCCTGAGGTAAAGCTGAGAGTACTTTTGTACTCAGGGGAGCGATACAGGGCCATCATGGCCCTCTTGTTATTTCATTTCCTTTTTCTCTGATATGCTGAACCATCTATGTTCTGGGAGATAAGGGAAGTAAAATGCATATCAGTAAGGTACCTGCAGGAGTTGCTTTTCTTGGAGGTATTGATGACTATTGTATTAGTGACACGAGAATATATAACAGAACATAGGGAGCCAGTCTATGTTCAAGTTCAGATTCATTAGATAGTTTCTGACTAAGTTGCAACCAGTGTAGATTTATATCAGAGACGCCAGCAGATCTGGATCTACACTGGTTGCATAGGTGATAAAACCTGTAAATATGGAGTTAAGGGTTAAGTTATATCCATTGAGTAACAGATTCAGACCACTGGTGACCTAGATTAGTCTGCTTGTCAGTAACGATGACAATGTTTGGTTTTAACCCAAAAAAAGTCTCTTTATATCACTATACTATATCCAGTATATAACACAGAGCATCATTTTTGTTGACTTTTTGACATTATAACTTTATCAGCATTATTAAAAGAAGAAAAAACATTAAGAATATAAAGATGAATGTTCCTTAGTTCATGTAAATCCTGTATTTTTTCTTGGAAAAAAAGACACAAGACCAAAAAATTAAAGTAGTGTAAACATTTACATAAAGTTTTAAAATCAACAAATGAATATCATAATTATTGCATAAGTGATTGTGACAAAAAGTTACTGTTTTCTCTGGTTATATATATTTATGGGATTAATTTAAAAGCTGTAGATAGTCATTTAACCCTTTCCTCCATATATACGCATTTTTACATGTGTGCGACCAGTGTAGATCCAGATCAGCCAACAGATCCCTGCCATCTGATCAGGATCAGCACGGGTAGCATGTTGGTCAGAAATAACCTAATGAATCAAAATGCGAACAGTTTAGATCCTGGTCAGACGGCGTGGATGCAATTAAGATGTATCTATGGAGGAAAGGGTTAACCCTTAATTCGGGTTGTTCCAAATATTATATAGTTATTTGGTTTCTTGACAGGGAATGTGAGGATATATTGCCGGTCTGGGTGTCATATTACCCGAGCCGCAGGCGAGGGATAATATGACACACAGACCGGCAATATATTTTCACATACCCTTTCAAGGAACCAAATAATTGTTTTATTATACTGCAAAGACTTTTTCAGACAAAAATAATAAGAAAATATCGATTTTTTCATTTATTTCGCTTATTTAATGCCGCACGGCCTAATTCCCCTCTGAGAACCTCAATAATTACATGTCTGACGTCATTAATTTACCTGCATGACGTCACTTATATAGAAAATGGATTATCGATTTGATATTTATTTACAAAATTTGAGAATAATCTGATCGTTTTCAACGTTAAAAAGATAACACAAATATTTTCTGTAACAATTTTAGTAATCTCTTAGCATACGGCTTTATAATTTACAAAATCAGCTTTAAATTACACATTTTTACGGAAATTCAAAACAAAATGGCGGACGACAACAAAAGGTGGGAGGCCAGAGAGGGAAATTGAGGCACGTGCGTTCATATCTACGGCCGATCCGTAAATACGAATATACATCAACGGCAAATTATCCAATCAAATTCAAGCAAATTTCTTTGCAGTATAATAAATACGAGTTTCTTCGCATAACAGAACAGTGAAAATCTGGATCAGCTGTTACATTGCTTCTTTGGTGAGAAATAACCTAATGAGAAAACCTACAGATGTGCTGGCTGATCTGGATCTACACTGTTTGACCCTATGTAATGGTCATTACCGATGGAATGAAGCAATAATTAAAAATACTATTTCATTACATACGGGAATGTGGATACCCTATCCTTTAAATGACACCAAGTTAATAATATTTTTATCGAGTATGAACACCACACTCAATTTTATTCTGTTTTCAATCAAGCTTTCAGTTTTTCCAATAAAATGTCGGTCAGTGACCAAGTAGCCTGTTAGGTAAAATGGTTTCCATTCAGGAAGTGTTATATTTCCTGCCATTAGTAAACAGTCACCTGTATCTTTAATCAGTCAGATATTTTTATCATTTCATCATTTCAATTCAGTCTAGAAATAATAAGGAAACATTAAAGGATCATCTTGGTCAACACATCTAGCAAAATCATAAATGAAAGGGAGATAACTGGCTGGAAACACAAGTCTGATTAGTATTGTCAGGCCCCCTCACCCTCACCCACCCACTTCCTCTCAGAGTATTAAATGAAATGATCTAAGAATAACAGTTAAATTAAAGCAACAGTTTTTACTTTGGCTTCTTAGAAAAGAAATATTATTGTTTGATTTCAAATGTAAACAAAAACACATAGCAATCACATGTAGTTGGAACTCCTTTATTGTTTGCTTAAACACAAACTTGATATTTCAGATGTTGAAAGCACATTCATGGGCAGATGTGAGTGTGGATATGCACCTTCGACAGCCAGACGGCTCATTTAAACAGGATCAGTACAAAGCCTTTAAAGAAAAGGTAACCAGGAACACCAGTTTTGAATATAAACATAATGTTCCAGCTTTAACCCTTTCCTCCATAGACACTCCTTTATTGCAGGGCTGAACAGTGTAGATCGAGATCAGCGTCTGATCAGGATCTGCACTGTTCACTTTTAAATTCATTAGGTTATTTGTGACCAAAATGCAACCAGTGCAGATCCTGATCAGACGGCATGGATGTGCCGGCTGATCGGGATCAACAGTGGTGGCACAAGTGTAAAAATGCCAATATATGGAGGAAATGGGTAATTGTCTATTTTTCTGGATTTACTTGGTTGTGCAACCAGATTATCTCATTTTGTAGACTTGAGCAAAAGACTCGCTTGCCTCATTATCAAGTTTTCACATAGTATTTATAGTTAACTGTGTAAACCTCATAAGTGCAAACAACTAAAAAAAGTGGAAGGGCTGTTTGCACCTTAAACACTTGTATTAGAGGTTTTCTTATAAACCTTAACAAAATTTATGCAGATACTCTGTTTTAATGGTTAATTTTAAGTATATACACTGCAACTCCGTTATATCGCGGACCTCGGGGTCCAAGCCCGCCGACCGCGATATAAACGGAGCGCGATATAAGTATATAATCGCGCTAAAACAAGGAGAATTCATTTGTTTTTGTTGTCAGATGCATGTATTTGCGGTGTTGCGTAATTAACACGCCGTGAATTCTACGGGTACATCAGGGAGTACGTTCTGTGCTGGACAAATGTTTTTAAAACAACTTTTTTTATAGAATTTATTTAGTTCTATTTTTAATAAAAAGAAATTAATTAATGTACAAAACAAAGATCGCCGTCTTCAATTTTCAACGGTGGTATGATTGTTTTCGGTACTTTCAACTGATCGATGATCTGTTGGTCGGTCATGGTCGGCGATGTTAGTTCGTCGTCGTCCATCGTTAATATGCTTGAAATGTCGATGAGCAGGTAATGTCAAAACAACAAACTGTTTTGACGTTTCCTGCTCATGCCTGTTATGGTTAGCAACTTGCATTAATTGTCGCTAATTTGCGGTTTGTCTCGTGAACGAAATTCTGCCAGTACCGTATAAGCTTGGTGTTTTTCGCACCTATTGTTCGTCACAAAGGGGGTTTCATGTCAAATCAAAAGCAACAGAATCGTAAATAAAACTTTCATCTATTTAATCTAAATTGTATCTGCTTGTGAACGTGTACATCGCCTCTTAAATCCCTGCATACAAAATGTAATAAACAGCTTTTGCCGATAATGACGTAATACGACACGGAAAAAGCGTGCGTTTCGTGAATTTGTTGCCAACGTTGATTTAATCATTTGATTTTTTTTACCACCCACAAAGAATGAACAAACATATACATTGTAAATGTACAAAAAATGGGATCCACGGACCAAGCGCAATATATTGGATATATAACGGATCGCGATATAACGGATTTGCAGTGTACTAATAATGATGAGTCAGTTATGAATATCTACCTTTAAAACAGATTCAGCAGGTGACTAAAGGTTTTTTTCAGGGCCAATTGCCAGCCAATCACATCTTTTCACTTTCAAAATCCACTGTAGACCCAGATCGATTAGTCATGATATAATATTATGTACTGTCTTTCTACACAGTTTACTATTCAGTTAATGTAATTCGACAGGCTGATCTTGGTCTACACTTGTTAAAAATGGAGAAGTGTAAAATTGGTTCTTGATATTGAAAGCTCATTAATTCAGCTTTAAGTGAGCTATTAAAGTAACACGACTTTGAAGGTAGCTTGAATTACTTTATCTAATTAATAAGTGGTATTCTATGCCTTGGACTGTGTGATAGTCATGATTAAGTTTTCTTAAAACAGGATCTTTGTGGCTTTTATAAGTCCAATGTGTCATTTGACCTTGTTTAAACAGGATGTTATTTTTACATAAGTAAGAAATTTTTTTAAATTTTCTGTAATTATCTTTGATGAAAACCGTAAATTTTGGATCAAATACTTCTTAAAAAAATTGTTCACCAGTTCTTAACGTAACCCTTTACACATATACACGTATACACATTTATTGCATGTGCAACAAGTTAAAATCTAGATCAGTGGACACATCCATGCTGTTTAATTAGGAACTGCACCATTGGCTTTTTTGTCACGAATAACCTAATAAAAAGTGAAGAGTGCTGATCCTAAACAGACGGCATAGATGTTATGGCTGATCTGGATCTACTTTCTGCCCTCAATGGTGTATTATCCCTTTCCTCCATAGACACACCTTTATTGAGTGGGAGAACAGTGTAGATCCAGATCAGCCGGCACATCCGTGCTGTCTGATCAGGATCTAAACTGTTTGCTGGGTGTCTGATCAGGATCTAAATCATTCACACGGATGTGCCGGCTGATCTGGAAATATACTGGGCATATGTGTAAAATTGCGTATTCATGGAGGAAAGGGTTAAATGATAATAGTGAGGTTACTTGATGTTTGAAGTCATATAATGACGACTGTACTATAGAGTTACCATGATCTGATGTGTTGAATTTCTCTTTCAGTTTAAGAAAAATTCGGACCTCAGTCTTCCTCCAGATGAGCTGGATGTATTAGCCAATCAGAGTTCTCGTACCAAAGGTCAACCAGCCAATCAGAAACTTATTTCTACAACATTATCTTCAGTGGAGACCAGTAGACTGTCGTCAGTTAAGGAAGGAATAGAAGAGAGCAAAAGTGATGTTATATTACATAGTGACCTACATGGCTCGTCGTCAAATCTTTCAAATTCATATCCATACATTCGTAAAGGCCCTAAGACTATATCACAAAGCTTAGCTGATCTTACTCAGTCTGGTCTAGAAATAAACAATAATAAAACAATGGGTGGGGTATTGAGTCAAGGTCGCAGCCAAGGTCATGGACAGGGAAGACCACAAGGCCCACCACCATCTGTGCCACAAAGAACAACAAATGGTGTAAAGAAATCAAGCAATAGTTTTGTTACAAACATACCAAGTGATTTGGTACAAAACAATACCATTAATAACAGTGAAGTGGTGGGAAACCGACCAGATGTTATATCCAATGCTTATATTAGAACTAATTCCCGTGAAGGAATACAAGAAATGAGAAACAGTGCTGATTCCAGAGTGAAACATGATTCAGGATTTCATAGTGAAGCCCCTTTGTCTAGTGATGAAACTTACGATAATGGTTTTAAACAGGATTTAAGTCAAAGTACACGGAGTGGGGGTCAAGTGACCAGCTCCCCTAAGGTTGTCAGGAAAGAGCAGAAGAATGTGGGTAATCGTAATGTGCATGGAAATAATTCAAATCATAACCAGTCGAGTGGTATAAGCTATTCACAAAATCGAGGAAATGTTGTACCAAAAACTAATGGTTCTACTATTCAAAGTGGAGAAAAAAGAGTTGATGGAGTTGACATTAACAGACATCCACAAATTCCTGAACCACAAGTTCCAGAAAGTGTACATTATCAAAAAACAGAAAGTGTACATTATCCGAAACCAGTGCATAGAAATCGAAGTGCTGGTTCAATTGATAATAATAAAAGTGCTGAAAAAACTTCCGGTGTTGTTCATCAGCCCAGAAAACAACAGGAACCTGTGGCAAGTAGCAATGGGGAATCAAGTCAAAGAGTAAATAAACCCCATCAGAGAATGAGCCCTCAAGAACGGACGAGACACCACGAGAAAACTTACAGTGATATTGATAAGAGGTCCCCTATGACTTACCAACCGAGTGCTTCTAAGGCCGGTGAAAGACCCAGATCTTCCGATAAACTTCAACAGAGATACGCGAATGATGCTAAGCAACGAAAGTCACTTGGTGACGTCCAAGAAAACAGTGTGTTAATGTTCGATAATAAAGATCCTGTTATAAAAGCTCACTCATTAGGGGATATCACTACAGGCTGTACCTTCTCACTGGTAGGTAAAAAACACACAAATATTTCACCAAGCAACCAGATCTCTGAATTCACTGGGACACAACTTATGAAACATATAAGGAACTATAGAGAAATGACCCAGAATGGGAATGGTGGCAGTTTGCCGTTCAGAGGTAAAGCTTTGGATGATATGGACAGTGTTAATCAGTATTATCAGCAGACGCAATATGGCAATACAAAGGGAGGTAATCTGAATAATGGCAAAATGAAGCATTATGGCTCCTTACAACACTTACCAATGACTGATAGTAATTCTCAAATGGGACAACAAAGTCATCCACAACCACTTTCAGTTCGAAATCGGGAGAAAACACCAATGAAACCACGCAGGTCCTTACCACAGCCACCTGGTGATGTGCATGAAAAGAAAAGACAAATAACAGACATGGTGAAGAGCAGGATGAGTGTTGACAGCAACAGTACAAGTCCTAGCTCAGGTCATTCCAACCGAGCGGAATCTATAGAACCCAGACCTGGCGGTATCAGTGCTACTCCATCAGTTTCTGACAGAGAAGTGTCAGAACTTCTGTTGGGAACTAAAAATGACTTTACTTACAGTGCCCCAGGGGTGAGAAATGTGTGCAATAATAACCTCAGTAAGAATCCTGCCTCTTACTTACCTCCTTCGTACAGTGATACCATTCATAATAATACTCTACGCAAATCTGGATCATTTGGGTCACATGACCATGGAGTGGTGGTGCCCCCTGGTGGACGGCTTAGTGAATCAGGTCAGACAACTCTTACCTCCCAGAGCACAATAGATTCTGGATACATTACAAATGATCCAGACCCTGACACATTATCTACCTCAAATTATGCTAAGTCTATAAAACAGTCTGCACAGAATATTTACAATTCAAATCAATTATTTAAACAATCCAAGGGAGATCACCATCAAAGACAAAGTTCAAAAACAAATGGAGATAAACATAATACTGATAATACACCAAGTGCAAGTAATCAATACATTGCTAAGCAGAGTTCAGGGGCAGGTAATCAGGGAAATGTGAAACCTGTTGTACAGTCTTTAGTTGTGAATCCATACAATGCAAAACAAGCCAAAGAGTCACATACAAGAACTTGGGTTGAAAACCACCCTGGAACATACATGAGTGAACATTTAAAGTTGAACATGAATGGTGTACAGACAAATGACGTAAACAGTGGCCAAAGGACAGAGAGTAGAGACAAGAACAATAACAGAAGTGATAAACATCCGGATATCCCGGAGAATAGTGTCACTGAATTGGATCTTACTCAGAATGTTCCTCCGCCCAAACCTGCGCGAGTTCATCACCAGAAACCTTTAACCCACCACAAATCAGAACTTTCATCCAAAGATATTGAAAGAATGAACAATGACTCAGGTCAGTTTACCTACAGGTCGAAAGGCAAATCAATTTCTATGGCACAAGGTTTGAACTTGATTGCAAATAACTCTACATCCGAAAAGGGAAGCTTTCTGTCCAAAACGCAGCCAAAGTTTACAGGATCTTTGAAAGATTTGATAGGAAATGATAAACAAATAGTGCCAATTGAGACTTTAAGACTGGAGAGTAGTCATTCTACAAGTACTTTACCTGGAAGCTGGAAATTTCAGGCTCAAACAAGACCTGAAAGCAGTTTGAAATTCTTTGGAAAACCAAGTTTGTTTCAATTGTTACAAAATTATAATCTCTATGCTGTACGTATTCGAATTCCAGACAATTTTGTTATCGCAGAAAATGTTAGACTCATTGAATGTGAAGTAGTTTTGCCATCACCATGGATTTATGGGAAGGATCTTTCCTCTCCACTCAGCCCTAAAGGTAGTTATGCAAAACTTGGTGGCCCTAACAGCGCATTCCGTCCAGTGTCAGCTATCAGTACCTCCCCAATCAAGTCTGTTTCCATGGTGACAATAATGGAGATTTCCAGTCAGATGAGAGGGTATATTGAATCAGGACAGCTGCAGAAAGGAGATCTGATCATTGAGGTAATTTCATTTTATCATTTTAAACTTGTGTATTGTATATTAATTGTATATTAATTGAAGTTTTAACAATTTATAAATTCTAAAAGAATGAATTAGCGAAGTAACCAAATTTTTTAATTGTTAAACTTCACTCAATATACACTAAATAACTTAGTGATCACCACAATTTTAACTTACAACTGTCAGACATCAGGTCATAATATTATAAATATTCAGTACTTAACAGACACTAAAAAATTGAGTGGCTGAAGCGTGTAGTTTTAACATATAAGGGGTGCAGAATATTTGAAATTCTGGCTCAGTGATTGGATGGAAAATTGTGGAGAACACTAATAATCCTTTAAGCTTTAATCTCAACTCGCGGTCAACATTTGAGGATAAGTGAAGATCTTTGCTGTCTAACCGTATTCTATTCATTGTTAAGAGGCCAAGAATTCCCCCACCATAATAGAGCAATAAGACTGGCTGTTTTAATAAAAGAGCTTCCAGTTTGTTTAAGCCCAAAATCTCGCTTTTATTTTCAATAAACCCTGATCTAATTGAAAACAATAAAACCAGTGCTGTAGATGACACAAACATGATAATAATTTTGCACCTGTAGCCAATGTAGACCTGAGTCCGATATGCTAATGAACAATCGTTCATGCATTCTAAAGTCTGAAGCTCTCCTTACTGATATCTGTCTGTGCAGACTATTTTTTCTTGTCAACAGGGGTGAATCCAGTTGGGGTTCAAAGATGTTGCTCAAACCCTTTTTTGGTGGCAATATTTAATTTTCATGGTGACTTTGTCCTGAATGTTGGAAATGGTCATGTTACAACCCTTTGATTGCCCAACACAGATACATAAACATTTATTTTGTACCCAAAATTTACTGTTATGAAATTTGGAGGTCTCCACAAATTTAAAAAAAAGATCTGCATAATAATTCTACTGCTCAGAATGCTAGATGTGAAGAGTTAAGGGCTGCTGAGAGGGAAGAAGCTTAACATTAATTAAAACCTAGGAGCTTGCTAGAAAATGTTTTCTTAGAACTTAAAAAGTTAGATATTCAAAAAATAATTATATTTAACTTTCCAATGTGCATTTCTGTATGTTTAAAAATGAATGGTGATCATTTTGCCAATAGTTGACAAGGATTACAATTAATAAATAAAATTTCAGATGTAATTAAAAAAACCTATTCCATTATGGGTAGTAGTTTAAGGAAGACAACTCTGTTTACCTTCATAAAACTGGAGGACAGATAACTGAACCTTTTTTTGTTTTCATATATAATCATTACTCCAGAGCAAGAACCCCAAGATAAGCCGGCACATCACCGTCTCTAATTATCATTAATTAACTTGATAGACAAGTAAGCTCCTGCAATCCTGAAAAATTCTGTATAAGGTAGACAACTCATTTTACTTTTCAGAAAACTTCAGAAAACAACTACTTGCAGACTACATCTGTGCATTTTTTTTCTTTTTCACATTAATGTTACTCCCAATGATGGATCTCTGTAATGGGATCAGGGTCTACAGTTTGCTATAAATTGATAATGGTTTGTTGACTTTCAGGTGAATGAACGTCTCATGATGGGAGAAGAATTACCTACACTGATGTCTGTGTTTCATGCCTGTCAGGGAGAACTACTTCTGACTGTTGCGCGAGACACAGCACGGGACACTGTGGCTAACAGGGACATGGTAAGTTTACATTAGGTTTACTTTTTCATAAAACATACATATTTGAACTATGTACAACCAAAACAGATAATGTAGACTGTTTATAAACATTTTACTCAGTATCTTAAGGTTTTAACCTGTGCAAAGTCTGATCTTGATCTACACTGTTTGCTTCTTGGTAAAAAATACACTAATAAAAAAAGTGATTAGTGAAGATCCTGGTCATACAACACAGGTGTGATGGCTCATCTAGATTTACACTGTTGAACCATGGAAAATGACCATATCCCATTGAGTAAATGGACAAACCTACAAAGAGAGAACTTTTTTTGGAGAGCACGAGATATTTATTTACATTTATTTGTTCTCAAATTTAGCACTTGTTATTGCAAGAACCTAACTGATTTACACTTGTAATGTGAGTAGTTTTTGATGCACTGATCTGAAAAACATCTGTTTCAAGAGAAGACCAGTATTGTGTGTCAGAATGTCAGACCAGTCTATAGTAGAAAATGCCTCATTAAGGATTAATGCCCCCAGGTTCGAGTGGTTAAGGTTACAAGCTGAAAATCGTAGGCCCCTCATTGCTGTGGGTTCAGGTCTTCAAGATGTCAGAATCTTTGATGTAAGGAAGCTTGTTTAGTGGTCAGTTGTTCTACCCAGCTTCCAGCCCTGGCCTAAAACAATTTCTGTAGGTGAACCTGGGGTCTTCCTCCACCAGAAAAAGCTGGAAGCACACGTCCAAATATGCAGGAGGCAGGGAAAGACCTAATCACAATCAAATCAACAAGGGGTGCTGGAATACTGAAATAACTCAATATGCTCACATTTTACTTAACCTTGTACTCGAATTATAAATACATTCTGTAACATGTGTGTGACCAGTTATATCCAGATTTGCCTGCATATCTGTGCCATATGATTAGGATCTAAACTGTATGCATTGAGACTTGTTATCAATTTATTCTGACCAAGATCCAGATCAGATGGCACAGATAGCTGATCTGAATCTACACAGGTCGCACATATATTAAAACACATAAATATGTGCCCAAGGTTATAAAGCTGAGCATGGAAACCAGTCTCAAATCTCAAGCATCTGATTGGCTGAAATGGCGACTGGTCGCCATTTCAGCCAATCAGATGCTTGAGATTTGAGACTGGTTTCCATGCTCAGCTTTATAACCTTGGGCAATGGAGTAAAGGGTGAACATGTGGTTATCATGACTGGTCGCCATTTCAGCCAATCAGATGCTTGAGATTTGAGACTGGTTTCCATGCTCAGCTTTATAACCTTGGGCAATGGAGTAAAGGGTGAACATGTGGTTATCATGTTAGGTTAGGAGACTTTGCGACTAAACTGGTATATTACAGTCATGCCATTGTTTTCTGTCATTACTTCACTTGATACATTTTGTTTCCCTGCAGAATTCTTCATCTCCAACGGACGAAGATTTCAGAAGAATGGAACAGAAAATCAACGAGCTCACTACAGAACTGCGCAAGAAAGATAGAACCTTGAAACAACTAAATTCTTTGTTACCATGGAAACTGCCTTCAACCAAGGGGAATAACTCTGAAGGCAAAGATCAGGACGGTTATGTGTGTTCCTTGAGTGAAGATGAGTTTATTGTATGATTTTGTCGATTACTTATTATGATGCAACATTTTTGTTGCTCTGAACTTGCTAATAAGGGCAGTAACTCCTATTAAGAAAGTTGTGCATGATCATAAAAACTGAATGATTTCTGACTTTAGCATGTACTTTCTTATATCATAGTGAAGATGAATTTATTGTGATACAATATGCCATATGTTTGATCAACTCATTTAGAAACTCATAGTTTTGTCATTTTTAAAGGAAATAACTAATACTTATAATAAAATACATGTTCTAGATGTGTTCTTTGATTAAGGACTGTTTATAGTGTGGTAACTTGTCAATGATTTATTTTTCAGTAGATTTGACTCGTTATTTTGATAATTTTTCTACATAATATTGGTTTTAACCATTTCCTGTATAGATACACCTTTATTGCTAGGGCGAACAGTTTAGATCCAGATCAGCCGGCACATCTGTGCCGTCTGATCAGGATCTAAACTGTTCACTTTTTGATTCATTAGGTTATTTCTGACCAAATGCAACCAGTGCAGATTCTGATCAGACGGCACCGATGTGCCGGCTGATCTGGATCTACACTGGTCGCACATGCGTAAAAATGTGTATCTATTTAGGAAAGGGTTATAGGTAAAGTTGACAGCTCATCTAGCACTTTACACAATATATTTGGATTTGATCATATACATCTGATGTAGATCCAGATCAGCTGGCACATCCATGATCAACTGGATCTACACTGGTTGCTTCTTGGGTAAATAATAACCAATTGTCTAAAAGGGAAAGTGTAGATCCTGATCAGACAGCAGTGATGTGGCATCTGTTCTGGATCTACACAATGTTTATATGTTTTACTTGTTCTATCCAGATCTTTGAGACAGAAACAGAATGATTAATGAAACAGAATAATTTACCACCTTTAACCCTTTCCTCCATACATTGATTTACCACTTTTAAATGTTTCCATCAAACTTACAATAGGTTCATGATATAGCCAAAATCTATAGGTGAATGTAAGACTCATTGAATGTGGAGTAGTTTTGCCATCATCATGGATTTATGGGAATGATCTTTCCTCACCACTCAGCCCTAAAGGAATGCCTCTTCTCGCTCTGCTTTTTGGTGAAAAATTTATCCTACTTCTTTATAAGTTAATATTTACTCCAATGAGACAGCTTTTATCCTGTGAAAGAACAGTTTAGATCTAGATATGTGCTGTCTGATCAGAATCTAAAATGTTCACTTTTTGATTCATTATGTTATTTGTAACCAAGATGCTATTAGTGCAGATCAAGATCAGATGGCATAGATGTGCTGGCTGATTTGGATCTACAGTGGTTGCACATGCGTTAAAAAGCGTTTGTAAGGAGGAAATGGTTAATACATTCATGAAGTCAATTTCTGTAAGACATCCCTGAATTTGGTCCATTACATTAATTCAGTTGGGTAATGCTTTAAAACTGCAGCAATGTTTTGGTCGTTTGGTCAGTTGCAGTTATCAATTATATGACAAATCATATAGCTATAGGTCAGAGGCCACTAAACACTGAAAACTAATCATGTGTAATGATATTACAGCGCTTATATACAAGAGTTTTTCTAATTCCTAGATATGAACTTTAAAATGTAATTTAAAATTCAGAAATAAGTTTGAAATTTACACTTTCTAATATTAAGAGCCTCTTTTGTCAGAAGTTTTGGGTGAAAGTTGTAATCAACGGTGGGCATTTTGTTTAAGATTTACTTTTATTTATCAATTAGCCCGGGATAACTGGATTCCGGAGCTGTTAGCAAAATAAGGTAGTAAAGACTTTAAAGACATGGTTTGACTGTTGTCACAGAATGCATCTGGGATTTCTGTTTCCAGATAAACAATTCTCTTTCAAAACACCAGTGAAATAAATTCACAAATGAATAGGTCCTTACAATGTAAGTCTATCAGAAATGATTTAGTGGTCTCTGACCTATACTAATAGTAAGCATAAACTCTCCCTGTAGCAGTTAGCCTCCATTAAAATCGCTGAGTTTGCAGTTTGGTCATAAGAATAGTTTATTTGCATCAACTCATCTCCTGTGCTCAAGATCATAAAACTAAATCTGGCCCCGTGATTATAAAACTTTTTTCATGCTCAACTCAATTCTGTGCTCAAACTTAAAATGTCTAGAACATTAACAGTCTTCATTAATAAGGAATAACTATCTGTTTAACAGTTGTTGTTGAGAGCAATTCTGCCATTTTTTTAATTTAAAATATTTTATTTTATATAATGAACAGAAACAAAGCCATCAAATTTTCATGCTCAAATTGAGTTGAGCATGAAAAAAGTTTTATAATCACGGGGCCTGGAGATCAGTCTCAAATCTCAAGCATCTGATTGGCTGAAATGAGATTTGAGACTGATCTCAAAACTTAGTTTCGTGATCTTGGGCCCTGTACATGTCATTTCATTTTGGTCATTTTGCAGACATTCAAGGACATTTATCCACTCTTTTTTGTACTACCTGTATGTACCTTAGAAAGGGCTGTGCATTTGTAACCAATTGTAATATTTTATAAAATGAGATTTTATTTATTTTGAAGAATTTGAATAAACTGGAAATGGAAACAGTACATTATGTTTGTTTTTCATTGATTTTCAGATAGTTTAGACTATGTATTGAAAAAAGTTACATATTTCAAATGCAAGTTGCACTTTTTCTTGCCCATTCATTTCCATAGTTGGACCATCACTAAGTACATATGTTATTATTCACCTTTTCATCCATATATACAGTGTGCAATTTATGGCATGTGCAACCAGTGTAGATCCAGATCAGATGGAACATCCAAGCTGTCTAATCAGGATCTGCAACTGGTTGTGTCTTGGTCAGAAATAACCTAATGAATCTAAAAGTGAACAGTGCACCCATGCAAAAAAGTGTATGTATGGAGTTTCCTCCATAGAGACACCTCTATTGCATGTGCATAACAGTTAAGATCCAGATCAGCTGGCACATCTGTGTCATCTGATCAGGATCTAAACTGTTCGCTTTTTGATTTGTTTGGTTATTTGAAAATTTGGGATCCCATTGGAAAATTGTTAGGAAAACAATGCATGATCTATTAGAATAAATTCAGCACTTTGGGAGGATTCTGTTTGTCCTTTTACATGAGCACTTTAAGGAATTCGACCCGTTTACTCCATGTGTTACGCTAATAGCCCATCAGCGAACAGTGTGGATCCTGATCAGATGGCATATCTGTGATGTCTGATAAGGATTTACACTGTTAACTTCTATATTCATATATTCATCAGGGTTTTTCTGACAAAGAAGTGGGAAGTGTAGATCAAGATCTACAACCTCATTCAAAGTTACTTTACAGATTTCAGGATAACTTATTTATCCATATGGTTTGGGGTACAGGAAAACATAAATAACAATTTATTAATCAACTTTTGCATATTGTTGGCAAAACAGTTTATATTTAAATCAAAATATAAAAAAAGTTATAGCAAGTAAGAAAAACAAACTACAAAGTCATAATATGAAATGGGGTCCTTTAAACTTTGAATTATAAGCAGGATATAGGAACGGAAATGGTTCAATATATATATTAACATCTATCTATTCTAAATTCTTTAAAATTTATTATTCGGTGTCTTTTTTTCTATTTTTTTTTAAATTAAAACCATTGTTAATGAAGTTAGCAATTTGTTTTTGCCACCTATTTATATATAAGATGTTCTAACCTTAATATTGTACATAAATTTAGTCATATATTGTTGAACATGTATTTATAAATATGTATTTTGTATGATAACAATGGAAAAATAAACGGGTTGTAGTGATACAACTCAAATAAAAAAAGAAAAAAGATCAGATTGCATAGTTCTGGATCAGCCATGGACCTGGATCTAAACAGGTCACCTATGTGATAAAACCAATATAAAATATATTGAGTTAAAGGTTAAATCCTTTTAAGCTTAACTTTAGCTTGTTGACATTCGTTAGACACTTAAACAGGAAGCCTGTGTTGGTAATTTGATTTTAGAAGCATATTTCATGTTCAATGCTTTCAGATTTTCTTACTTGGCACCTGAAAAAGTTTCAATTCACATTACCACAGAGATCTTGGTCTACATGGGGTATAACTAGCATCATGTTGGATCTCCTAATGTATTTAAGTGGTCTCCCTTCGAAAAAGTATATATAATTGAAAGAAAACAAGCAAAGCGGTCTTGCTTATTGACTTCTTTCTCGCAGAAAAAAACCCATATGTAATGCCGTATTAACGGGTGTGTCAGATTCAGACAAAATATACTAATCAAAGGAAGAACAGTGGTCTAGGGGTAGAGGGTCGGACTCCAGATCCGGAGACCGCGGGTTCGAATCCCCCCAGGATTAGAATCGTTTGCAGTTTCCCCAATCCACATAGTAATGGTTTGCAACCTAGGAATCAGTCTTCGAGCGTAATTACATATGTTGGAATGACTTTCCAATCGATTTAAAATAAATAAGTTTTAACTTAAATTAAACTACTCAAAGTTTGCTAAGCGCCAAGTAAACAACACGTCTGCTTTTCTTTGCAAATAATGTGAATTCGGGTCTGTCTGTGCATCTTCTTCGCCCGAATCGCCTTGATTCGTGATCCCTGCAGTGAATGATGATGATTGTAAAGTCTGCATTATTAAAACGTTCTCATTTGGAATGTTATGTGCGTTTGGGTACCAACGTGAAAAAATCAGTGAAAATAAAAATGATATTCCGCTGTTTTAAATCAGTGAAATACTACTTTTATTTCACCGGGAAAATACTATAATTCACCGAAAAGCATAAAATAAAGCACATTGTGGCGTTTGTTTGTTGTGTGTGTGTGTGTGTTTTTGTTTTTTTTTCAAAGTTTCAACATTTTCTTGTTTCAACGGACATTTATCAACTACGAGTGGAGTATGTAAATGTGCAATCACTTTATTTATACTTAAACTGGTGCTCACAATATGTTATGGAGTCATTTCAAAAACTATTTCTTCTGCTTTTGCGCCTTTTTCTGAAATGTATAACCTTTTTTTAAGACATGAAATATCGGCGTGCGGCGGTTAGCTCATAGTGGGGTTATTAAGCGCTATAACTGTTTATACTATGATATTATTGCTTCATATCACTGAAATCATGTGTGTTTATCAATATATACTAAACCAGGAATCTTTATCAAAGGGATTGGAAATTATAGTACTCTGCGTTACATCGTATAGCAGAGTATTTTTGTCCTTACGGATATTGTATGACAAACCGGTTTTGAACGGTTGTGTAGAATCGGTGTATAAATAGGATTACGGATTAATTTGAATTCAGTTCTAGCGAGTCTCTCTCTCTTCGTGGTGACATCGAATTGGCAGTATTCTATAGCGGGGTTCTTCTTTGTTTATAAATGAAGCACTCTTCACAGATTGGGAAAACGTGTTGACCTTGGAGAAACTTTGTTCATCAACGCTAGCAGACATTTAGCGAATTTTGAAAAAAGATAACTACAAAATTGAAGTTTTTATTCGCTCAACATATAATTTCGACAGGTGCTCCGAATTTATAAAAGGAAATTTTGCTTTAGAAGAAAATGACACAGAATAGCATTCATATATTCATATTATAATAATGAATGTCTACATTGACAAAATTTTGGGTTTTGTGCGAAAATTGCTGAAGGTGAAATCAGTTCTGACCGATATAATTTTCTTAATACAAAACGTCGTTGAGACTAATCCGTAATTGGTTATAATGCTTTACCTCATATTGAGTTTCAACACAGTTTAGAACGTTTTAATTTCTTTTGGCGATTTAAAAATTGATAAATTCAGTTTTTTATGACACATGTTATATCCTAAACATCGTGACGTTCAAATTTCAATCTTCATAACACAGTCAGTCTTTTTCAGTTAAAGCTCTGATTGCCTATAGACAGAAGAGCATTCGCTTGGCGGATTCCTTAGAATTTGAACTGCGTCTGGTATACAAATACGAGAAGAAATCGTTGGTTTCCGGCTCTGACGATAAAAGATGCACAAAGCGGAAGCAAGGGCTAACCAGAAGTTTAAAGGCGGAATAGGCCAAGTAAAGACGACGTGTGAGATGTTGGCTGTACCGTAAACCAGCGGCATCTTCTAGCATTTCTGCGCATGTGCAGGCTGCAATCGGTTGCTACGCAACAGCTCCTATGGCACAGGATGTACAGTTCTAACAAAAGTGAAATATTTCTGAATCAATCTGTTGATAATCACCATGCTTTTCTTTCTTGTGATAAGAATTTGGATGAAGGGTACTGGCATTGTAAAACTTTGTCTCAAAAGTTGATAGTCGGTATCAAGAATATTCTTGTGTTACAAGTCCAGCTTGATGTGCTGAAAAGCAAGATTTATAAATGGAAAGAAAGTACAGATAGCAAGTACAGTTTAGATGTTGTAGAACCCAGGTATAAATTACCTTTTAAGGCATTTTCAGAAAGTGTTGTTTTAAATAAACACAAGACGGTCAGAAAATTGTCGTATTTGTCGAATCCGAAATTCAGTCAGGTTTCAAACGTGGTAAATATTTTGAAAATTCAGTTATTTTTCGATAAAAAAAGGGGGAAAGCCTAGATTGTTTTGATTGTAGACACACAGATCCTTGTAAACATCACTTTTAAATAAAATTTGAAAATAAAATCGTTGCAAAAAAAAAAAATAAAAAAATCTTTAAATTTGATTTTAAAGGCGCTTATCAAGATGTGTGAAGTTAGCGGCCTGGCGGCCTAGCGGCCTGGCGGCGTGAAGTTAGCGGCCTAGCGGTCTGGCGGCGTGAAGTTAGCGGCCTGGCGGCCTAGCTGCCTGGCGGCGTGAAGTTAGCGGCCTGGCGGCGTGAAGTTAGCGGCCTAGCGGCGTGAAGATGGCTGAATTTATCGCAATTAACGTTGATCTTAAAAACTGATTGAAATCTATTTTTACAGATATAATGTAAATTGCAGGGGTGTATAAGAAAGTTATCGACATGATTTAGCTTTTATTTTTTAAATCAAAGTTCTAGCTTATCTGCAGAGACGACTCGGAATCTATTTGTACATTCACTTCCATGTACTCTTTGTAAATTACATTTCAGTTGATGCTAAAGAGCTAAGTTTGATTGTTTAACTTTTCGAAGCGGCCTCAACTTAATATTTATCATAATTTATGTTTATCTTTAAAACGGCTTGAAATCGATTTTTACAGCATGCAATGTACATTTCAGGGATGATTAGGTAAAATATCAACAAAAACTAGCTTTGATTTTTTTTAAGTTTTCGAAGCCTGGCACACTATTCTTTTTTCTAAATGATGCATATGATATAGATTGCCTCTCAACTCCATAAGTAATGTACCAAGAAATAATTGACCATTTATTGTAAATAACGAAATATAAATTAAATATTTATATTCATGTTGATATTTTTTGTTTGTTTATCTTATGCATTGAAAAAAGATTCGGAACCGTAATTTAAGATAAGCATAGATTTTGATAAAATTTTGGGTAAGGCGGCGTAACCCCCATCTTCACGCCGCTAGGCCGAGTCGTTATTAAAGATAAGAATAAATGTTGATAAATATTATGTTTAGGTCGCTAGGCCGCCATCTTCTCGCCTAAAAACATTAATTAAATGCTACTTCTTGTTGATATTTTTGGCTCAATTACCCCTACAAAGTACATCTAATCAAAACCGCATCCGCTGCATTTTGCGAAAAATAACCTAGCAGAATTCAGAGTTGATAAACATTGAGACTACCCAATGTGTGGAATAGATGAAAAGCAGGTTTGGTATGTTCATGGACAGTAACGGAAATGCATACAGTAAAACCCCTCATAACGGACACTCGATATTACGGACACCCCGATATTATGGGCGATTTTTTAAGAACAGACATGTTCTCTTCTTCTTGATTTATACCCACAATTAAGGACAAATGATAATGTTATTTTCGTAAAAATAAAGTAAAATGATTCACTTACTATGTTTCAGATTAGAAAAGTGTACTCAATTTCCATTCCGAGAAATTTAATTTCTATGATCGGTCTAGTTAGAACATTGCTTATGTGTACTTTGGAGCTTCAGCTTTTAACGCGTAATGTAAGCAAAATTAACAAAACGGATATCTAACATTGTTGAGTCTCGGGGACCTTCAATCCTTTCATGTGCACAAGATATTTTTGAGATCAAGTAACCATATATAACATTGTTTCACATTTTCTCGACTTCTCCAGGCATTGGTAAATAGTAAATAACAATATAATATACACTACTAGTGTCCTTTGCTAAACTGCAAATGCAGCTTTTGAGTTGTCCGCTTTAAGTATTGTCAATCGTTATTTACAGAAATGCTGCCTCCTTTTTAATTTTCGTTTATTCAGAAACAACAACATTGCACGTAAGCTTATAACACCGAGCTGTCAACAGACGCCTTTCGTCTTCCCCTTCAAACACCCACGCACCCACGAAATTTTGTATGCAAACGCACGCAAACATGTGAAACATAAAGAAGCAAATCGTATTGTAATGCAAAAGGGCGGGTACTCGATGAAAGCTTTCAGAAAAATAAGTTTTCTCCAAAATTTGCAGCGGTGGTGCAAACACTAATTGAAACATATGTAATGAATGGAGTTAGTCTGTATGGGCTCTTTAAATTAAAGTGATCGGAAGGGGCTTTGAGCATGTCCCTGTCATTACAAACCATTTCACTCGGTATGCTTAGACCGTGCCTTGTAGAAATCAGACCGCTCAGAAAACAGCTAAATCAATTTATGAACATTTAATTAGGTTTTACTCCTTTCTTGAGAGGCTGTTCAGTGACCAGGGCCGCATTTTTGAAAATAAGGTCATTTAAAAAGTCCTTAAGCTTCCAAGGTAACCACTACGTACCATCCCATGGGCAATCCAGCCGAAGGATTCAATCAGACACTTATTAAGGTGCATGGACATTATAGACAGACCGGAAATCTAAATGGAATTAGTTCATAGGCCCCATTGCCCAGGCATGCATTGTCACTTAAAGTAAAGTAATAGGGTTTTTGCCCCATTTATTAATGTTTGGGTGTCACCTTCGGCTTGTTTTGTATGCCTTTTGGGTACCGCACTCGTGAATGCTCAGTTGACCCCATGATTACATGCAGAATCGCTTGCAGTATGCTTACAAGCCTGCTGCAGAGGCCTCCGCGGAACAGGGTGCACGGAAGAAGCTACATTTGACAGCAAGGACAGTGCCTCCAGACTTGAGGTCAACGAAAGGGTACTGGTCCTTCAAGTTCATTTTGAGGGAAATCACACGCTTGCACATCATTAGGAGCCCCAACTGTATATTGCCATATCCTGAGATTATATTGTACACAGTTCGACGCGAAGATGGTAAGGGACAAGACAGAATTCTTCATAGGAAGGTTTGAATTCCTAATAACTCCCTTCCGTTACTTCCCCAATCTGCACCGGGTTAAAAAGCCTATTCTAAGTCTTAAAAAAACTATACGAAATCTAGAGAATCACATTGAAACAGCGAGACAACTGTGGCAATAGACATTGAAACATCTGGGGTTGAAACCTGTTTTTCCTCGGCACACACCGGGTTATAGAAAAAACCTGCTGGTGACAGAGATCTAAAGACAGAATAACCGCTTTTCTCAAAATTGGTCTCCTCCCAGTACTCGCAGAACCACTTAAACAGTTCTAGCTGTCAAATTAAACCGGTCATTGAGTCCCAGCTCAGAGATATCTTATTTATTTTTCTACTCCTAGTAGGCAGCTACTCCTAGTAGGAAGTCTACAGAGCTAGTAGGCAGTCTACAGAGCTCAGGACCAATACAACAACATAGGAGGGTTCCAGTTCTCTTCCTGTTCAAGATTCCATTACTCCGGATTCAGATGTTACTGGAGGTGCAAATTCTCTTTTGACCCAGGATCCCAGTTTTCATAAATCTGTTGTTTCAGAAGGTTCCTATGACCCTAATATTACTCCGACACTTCCTGTCGACCTCTTGGGCAAGAACACGAAAACGCGAAAACGCGATCCCAGATAGCAAATACACGATGCGAGGTCGCGAAAGTAAGATGCAAGAACGCGATATTAATATCGCGCCCTCGCATTGTACTTTTGCGTTCTCGCATCGTGTTTTCGCGTTTCGTGGTCTCTCTGTCCTGAGGGCGAGACCACGAAAACGCGAAAACACGATGCGAGAACGCGAAAACACGATTCGAGAACGCGAAAACACGATTCGAGAACGCGAAAGTACGATGCGAGAAGGCAATATTAATATCGCGTTATCCCATCGTTGTTTCGCGACCTCAAGTCAAGTTAAGTCAAGTAATATTTATTTTGAAAGTCGGAGCATATAACAAATATGTGTAACATACAATTGTACAAAATACACATATTAAAACACAAGCTCTGTAGAGCTTTTAAAACCGACTTAACATAAATAAATAAGACAAGCACAGATAACAGCATAGACAGTAAAACATACATACAACATGTGCAACACTTATACAACAACTTATGAACAATTATATTGGGTTATAAGACTGAATACAAATTAAATGCCTTTAAACATAAAAAGCCTAAAAAGTACATAGATATGAGCATAAGATTAAAGTTGCATATAGGTAGTAAGAAGGTAAAAGTTATTAAGTTTTATTACATAACTCTAATTAATATTAACTAAGATTAAAAACATCAATTAAGATAGATGGATGGATGGATGGATGGATGGATGGTAGGGTAGGGTAGGGTAGGGTAGATAGATCAAAACAATAATATCAATGTCAGAGCGTATATTTTTAAGCAAAGCACACATTTAAAATAAGCACATAAAACAAGATTTAAAAGCAATGGACATACATGTACATAGGTAGCAACTACAAGTAAAAAGCATTTAGGAGACAAAATAAAAAAGCTCAACTAAGATTCTAAAGCCAAGCAGAACATGCATAAACTGGCATAAAGCAGGATAAGCCAACTAGCAAGCAGAGTACCCCGCAACCAGACTGATGGAGCCCCCTGTCAACCACACGCTGAACATTTGCACTCGGGGCCATCCCAGCTTTTTATAAGGGAGCTAAATTGCCTATACGAAGTGCATTCCCTGAATTCAGCTGGCAAGGAGTTCCATAGTTTGCAGGCGGAATACCTGAACGAGCTCTTACCGTACCGCTCTGTTCTAGGTGTAGGTAGTTCTACTAAGTTTCTGTACCTAAAATTGTAAGTTGAATTCTTGTATTGTAATAGATCATGGAGATAAGTTGGTCCCATTTTATTTAAAAGTTTAAAAGCCTCCAGGGCAACTGTTCTCATCCTTCGGGTTTTTAGAGATGGTAGTCCAGACTTTTCCAATAAAATATCACAAGGGCTTTGATAATCATCATAAATAAATCTTAATGCGCGTTCCTGGATCTTCTCTATCTTTTTAACATTTGTCTCGCTTGTAAAGTGCCATGTCAAAGGACAATAATTTAAGTTTGACATTACAAAGGAGTAATACATAGTGAGTCTACCCAGCTTGTTTATATTTCTACCTATCATTTCATAACATTAAGTTGACATGCTGCTTGTTTACAAATATTTGATATGTGAGTATTGAAATTCATCATAAAATCAAAAGTTACACCTAACAATTTAACTTCAGGATCACATTGAATAGAGCAGCTACCCAGATTAAAAGAAATATTAATTTCTTTAGTTTTACGACCTAGAGCAATAGCTTGTAACTTATCTGGATTAGCTTTCATATGATTAAGTTTAAACCAATTTATGAGACATAGGGAGTCCTGTTCAAGGGTATGTACTAGGTCCTTTGGGCATTTGCTTTGGTATGAAAGAGTATTATCATCAGCATAATTATATAAAGAGCTTCTGTGAACAAAAGAAAAAATATCATTTATGAAGATGTTGAAGAGAAGAGGACCTAGTATAGAACCTTGCGGGACACCCTTTACAATATGCTGCAAAGTGCTATATTTATCCCCTAATTTTACACATTGTTTTCTACAGGAGAGGTAACTCTGGATTAAGGTGACAGAGGATTCAGATAGACCATAGTGCCTACATTTCAGTAAAAGCAAATCATGTGGTAGGCAGTCAAAGGCCTTTGAAAGGTCCATGAGCACAGCAGCCAAATAAAAATTATCGTCTAGAGCTTGTTTCCAGTCCTCTGCCACCTTCAGAAGCGTAGTGCTACAGCCATAACCTGGTCTGAAGGCACCAAGGAGTGGATTAAAAATATTACTAAAATGTTCAATAAGTTGAGTGTACATGGCCCTTTCAAATACCTTTGATATAACAGGCAGCAGGCTGACTGGTCCATAGTTCCCTTTGTCTAATGTACTGTTTTTCTTGTGTAGAGGCACTACTTGTGCTATTTTCATTGAATCAGGAAAATTACATTCAGTGAAAGATCTATTAACAAGGTTAGAGATAGGTTCCGAAATAACAAAACTAGCTAATTTAACCATTTTAACAGAAATATTGTCAATTCCAGTAGCTTTCTTTACATTCATTTGGTTCAGTTGTTTAGAAACAAAATTCTCATCAATATTTGTAAAAGACAGTTCTCTGCAATTGTTATCTTCCATAATCTCTTTGATTTTACATATACTTTCATGGTTTTTATCAAATTTTATAGATTCATCCCCAATATCCTTTGCAACATTGACATAAAAATCATTAAAAATGTTACAAATTTGTTCTTGGTCAGTGACTAAATTATCATTTTCAAGGAGAACTGTATTTTTCTTAACGATTGTACGTTTGTTTGTTAGAAAAGGCTTTATTGTTGCCCAAAAATCTTTGCTATATTACCTCGCATTGTTGTTTCGCGTTCTCGCATCGTGTTTTCGCGTTTTCGTGGTCTCGCCCTCAGGACAGCGATACTTCCCATGGTTTGTTAAGTACACTTACTATTGAAGTCAGACCGATCAAATTGTTTCGTGTCACCGAAGTATGTAAAGGCAGCGAGACCTTTATATTTTATTACGTATCATTTTTTTGTACGTAGTACTTAAATGATGCTTTTTACTTCAAGTAATTGTTCTTAAATCCGAAAAATATATTGAATCCATCTTTAAACAATCTATATAACTGATACATACAGATCACGATATTAATACAAAAGATTGAGTAAAGATGTTCAATAAATGATAAGAGTCTGGGTCGAACCTGCTTGTGAGTTTGGTTTAATGTATTAATGTTTAATTGATGAGATACAGCAATATGATTATTGTAAGAATAAAACTCATATGTTACATCATCGTTAGCAAGAAAATACGTCTCCAAAAATGTTACAATATAAACATTTACATTGATTTTGGAACAGTACACAGTGCAAACGGTACTTAGTGTGAGTGACTTCAGCTATTTTTTCAAAAGTGTATTATATACAATGGGAAACAATATCATTCATAACAAGGACTTCAACAATCGCCCGTAAAACATATATATGACGATTTGATTTTTATTTACAAAAGATAAAAACTCCACTCACTTTTGAACTGTCTATTATGTTTTTGTGACAATCAGCTCGCTATATCCGGTAGATGATACATTCGGTTTATATACAGTGATTGTATTGTTAACAAAAACTTAACCCTTTCCTGTATAGATACACCTTTATTGCTAGGGCGAACAGTTTAGATCCAGATCAGCCGGAACATCCGTGCCATCTGATCAGGATCTAAACTGTTCGCTTTTTGATTCATTAGGTTATTTCTGACCAAAATGAGACCAGTGCAGATCTCCACCACTGAAATGTACATTGCATGCTGTAAAAATCCAATTCAAGCCGTTTTTAAGATAAACATAAATAATGATGAATATTAAGTATAGGCCGCTAGGCCGCCAGGTTTCGAAAACTTAAAAAAAATCAAAGCTAGTTCTTGTTGATATTTTGCTTATTCACCCCGAAAAGTACATTACATGCTGAAAAAGTCAATAACAAGACGTTTTTAGATTAACATAAATTATGATAAATATTAAGTTTAGGCCGCTAGGCCGCCAGGCCGCTTGGCCGCCAGGCTTTGAAAAGTTAAAAAAAATCAAAGCTAGTTCTTGTTGTTATCCCAATGAGATCGAATCCACTGCCAGTGGTGATTTGGGTATTCGCTCTACACTGACAGCGAATACCCTAATGAGATCGAATCCACTGCCAGCAGTGAGTTGGGAATTCGTTCTATATTTCCGCCATTTAATGATCAGTTATCATGTTTTACCGTTCCACTCGCAATAACGAGATCTTAATATTGTTCTGCAGGCCTGAGGAAATTCAACTAAAGCGATGCAAATAAATAAAAAAAAAACGTGGGGCTTGAAACCGAGTCTGGTCTCGATTTCTGATTTTTCTTTTATTTCAAATAGGTACAGATCACTATGGTAGGCATACATATTTGCGAGGGTTGAAATTCTGGTTCCAACCATGTATGAATTGTTGGCCAGATAAGAAGACTGTACAGATCCGAACCTCCGTAATTGCGATTATATGCAGAATATGGATTTGTCTTATTGTTAAACGTTACGTCGTCCTAAATTTCCACCATTTTATGAACAGTTTTTATGTTTTATATACCATTTTAATCGCAAGAACGAGATCTTAAAATTATTCAGCATGCCGGAAGAGATCGCACCAAAGCAATCCAGGTTAAAGCGAAAGAAGGAAGGTTTTAATCCGAGGTTGGTCTCGGTTTCTGATATATTTTTTTCTTTAAAATAGGGACATATCGTTAAGATAAACATACATATTTTCGAAGGTTTAAATTCCGGTTCCAACCATGTATGGATTGTTTGGCTAGTTTAGAAGACTGTCCAGATCCGAGCCTCCGTAATTGCGATTATATGCAGAAAATGGCATTTTTTCTCTGGGTAAACATTACGTCGTCCTAAATCTCCGCCATTTCATGAACAGTTGTCATGTTTTATATACCATTTTACTCGCAATAAAGAAATCTGAAAATTATTCTACAGGACTGAAGAGACCGCACTAATTCAAACCAGGTTAAAGCGAAAGAAGTAAAGCTCGAATCCGAGGTTGGTCTCGGTTTCTGATATTTATTTCATGGAAAGAGTGACATATCGTAACGGTAAACATACATGTTTGTGAGGGTTTAAATTCTGGTTCCAACCATATATAGATTGTTTGTACAGCTTAGAAGACAGTACAAATCCGTGCCTCCGTAATTGCGATTATGTGCAGAATATGGATTTGTTCTATTGTTAAACGTTACGTCGTCCTAAATCTTCACAGTTTTATGAACAGTTTTTATGTTTTATATACCATTTTAATCGCCAGAACGAGATCTTAAAATTATCCAGCATGCCGGAAGAGATCGCACCAAAGCAATCCAGGTTAAAGCGAAAGAAGGAGGGCTTAAATCCGAGGTTGGTCTCGGTTACTGGTATCTTTTGTCTTTAAAATTTGGACATATCGTAAAGGCAAACATACATATTTTCGAAGGTTTAAATTCCGGTTCCAACCATTTATAGATTGTTTGGCCAGCTTTGAAGACTGTACAGATCCGAGCCTCCGTAATTCCGGGTATATGCAGAATATGGCATTCTTTGTATAAGTAAACATTACGTCGTCCTAAATATCCGCCAGTTGATGAACAGTTTTCATGTTTTATATACCATTTTACTCGCAACAAAAGAGATCTGAAAAATATTCTACATACCAGAAGAGACCGCAACAAAGAAATCCAGGTTAAAGCGAAAGACGTAAGGAACCAATCCGAGGCTGGTCTCGGTTTCGGATATTTATTTCATTAAAAGAGGGACATATCTTAAATGTAAACATATATGTTTGCGAGGGTTTAAATTCTGATTCCATGTATAGATTGTTTGACAAGCTTAGAAGACTGTACAGATCCGAGCCTCCGTAATTGCGGTTATATGCAGAATATGGATTTGTTCTATCGTCAAAAATTACGCAGAATGCACTGCTGGACATTCAAAACATGCATAAAATCGAATTTCAAAGAATCAAGAAGGCCGCCAGGCTTCGAAAACTTAAAAAAAGCAAAGCTAGTTTTTGTTGATATTTTACTTAATCATCCCTGAAATGTACATTGCATGCTGTAAAAATCGATTTCAAGCCGTTTCAAAGATAAACATAAATTATGATAAATATTAAGTTTAGGCCGCCAGGCCGCTAGGCCGCCAGGATTCGAAAACTTAAAAAAATTCAAAGCTAGTTTTTGTTGATATTTTACTTAATCATCCCTGAAATGTACATTGCATGCTGTAAAAATCGATTTCAAGCCGTTTCAAAGATAAACATAAATTATGATAAATATTAAGTTTAGGCCGCCAGGCCGCTAGGCCGCCAGGCTTCGAAAACTTAAAAAAAATCAAAGCTAGTTTTTGTTGATATTTTACTTAATCATCCCTGAAATGTACATTGCATGCTGTAAAAATCGATTTCAAGCCGTTTCAAACATAAACATAAATTATGATAAATATTAAGTTTAGGCCGCTAGGCCGCCAGGCTTCGAAAACTTAAAAAAAATTCAAAGCTAGTTTTTGTTGATATTTTACTTAATCATCCCTGAAATGTACATTGCATGCTGTAAAAATCGATTTCAAGCCGTTTCAAACATAAACATAAATTATGATAAATATTAAGTTTAGGCCGCCATGCCGCTAGGCCGCCAGGCTTTGTAAACTTAAAAAAATTCAAATCTAGTTTTTGTTGATATTTTACTTAATCATCCCTGCAATGTACATTGCATGCTGTAAAAATCGATTTCAAGCCGTTTCAAACATAAACATAAATTATGATAAATATTAAGTTTAGGCCGCTAGGCCGCTAGGCAGCCAGGCAGCCAGGCCGCTAGGCCGCCAGGATTCGAAAACTTAAAAAAAATTCAAAGCTAGTTTTTGTTGATATTTTACTTAATCATCCCTGAAATGCACATTGCATGCTGTAAAAATCGATTTCAAGCCATTTTAAAGATAAACATAAATTATGATAATTATTAAGTTTAGGCCGCCAGGCCGCTAGACCGCTAGGCCGCCAGGCTTCGAAAACTTAAAAAAATTCAAAGCTAATTTTTGTTGATATTTTACTTAATCATCCCTGAAATGTACATTGCATGCTGTAAAAATCGATTTCAAGCCGTTTCAAACATAAACATAAATTATGATAAATATTAAGTTTAGGCCGCCAGGCTTCGAAAACTTAAAAAAAATCAAAACTAGTTTTTGTTGATATTTTACTTAATCATCCCTCAAATGTACATTGCATGCTGTAAAAATCGATTTCAAGCCGTTTTAAAGATAAACATAAATTATGATAAATATTAAGTTTAGGCCGCTAGGCCGCCAGGCTTCGAAAACTTAAAAAATATTCAAAGCTAGTTTTTGTTGATATTTTACTTAATCATCCCTGAAATGTACATTGCATGCTGTAAAAATCGATTTCAAGCCGTTTTAAAGATAAACATAAATTATGATAAATATTAAGTTTAGGCCGCTAGGCCGCCAGGCTTCGAAAAGTTAAACAATCAAACTTAGTTCTTTATCATCAACTGAAATGTAATTTACAAAGAGTACATGGAAGTGAATGTACAAATAGATTCCGAGTCGTCTCTGTAGATAAGCTAGAACTTTGATTTAAAAAATAAAAGCTAAATCATGTCGATAACTTTCTTATACACCCCTGCAATTTACATTATATCTGTAAAAATAGATTTCAATCAGTTTTTAAGATCAACGTTAATTGCGATAAATTCAGCCATCTTCACGCCGCTAGGCCGCTAACTTCACGCCGCCAGGCCGCTAGGCCGCCAGGCCGCTAACTTCACGCCGCCAGACCGCTAGGCCGCCAGACCGCTTACTTCACGCCGCCAGGCCGCTAACTTCACACATCTCGCTTATCACTATATTGACATTTTTGCCAAACATCGGAATTATTTGGAGATTTCATTTTCATAGAAAGGAGTTCAAACTTAAGATGTTATTTTTGGAATTCATTCATTTTCATGCGGTATTTAAACTGTTGGACATATTTTTACAGAAGATTGTAGTTATTTACTTGAGGTCGCACGGACAAAACAATTATAAGGCCGCTAGGCCGCCAGGCCGCTAACTTCACGCCGCCAGACCGCTAGGCCGCCAGACCGCTTACTTCACGCCGCCAGGCCGCTAACTTCACGCCGCCAGGCCGCTAGGCCGCCAGGCCGCTAACTTCACGCCGCCAGGCCGCTAGGCCGCCAGGCCGCTAACTTCACACATCTCGCTTATCACTATATTGACATTTTTGCCAAACATCGGAATTATTTGGAGATTTCATTTTCATAGAAAGGAGTTCAAACTTAAGATGTTATTTTTGGAATTCATTCATTTTCATGCGGTATTTAAACTGTTGGACATATTTTTACAGAAGATTGTAGTTATTTACTTGAGGTCGCACGGACAAAACAATTATAAGTGTTTTTTGATGACGGAATAAGAGGTCTTTCAGAGCTTGTTAAAGCTGTAGTTGCGAGTGTTTTGAAAAGCATATTTGTATTTCTTCTTGCCGAAAAATGTAACTGGGAAACAGTCCCAAAGACAGACTGGTTAGGTCACTTTATAGATAAGGAGAGAAATTTATTTTTTATTTTCTGAAAAGAGAAGCCAATGCACAATTGTTGCAATTTATTACACCATTTTTAGGCAAAGCATAGTTTAGACAATATACTTTCGGTCAGATTTCTATCGACTGTTGTCGGGCAGATATATTTTTCTGCTTTTCTGCAGAGTCTTATATGAAACAAAGCTCGCTTGTTTACTGTTTACTATACGTTTATTAAATGCAATAAATCAGAGCGAGTCGGAATGCTCCCAGTGTTGTTTACCAAGAAAAAGAATTAAAGTTTTGGAGAGAAAATGATTCTTTTTTAAATTTACATGTAAATTCTATAAATCACAATCACGTTTGATTGTATATTGATTTAGTTGATGCTAGCATTTCTGGTTACGGAACTTAAGTAGAACTAAACGTTTGTTGTAACATTATTTAAAAGTGAAGTCGCCGATTTTACATTTTAGTCTAACTAGACAAAAGTAAGACACGTACACGTCCCTGGAAGTGGACGGTATTGTTTGTTTACTATCTGAAAGTGATCTTTGTAAACATAATTCAGAGTTTCAGAAAGTAAGTGCGTCTGTAAGTGACGTCCTTGCCAGTAAGCAGAGTTTAGATGATTTTGCCGTGAAAGCAGATTTCAGCCTGTTTTGTAAGAGTTCAGTTATTTACGTGTCCCCGGAAGTGGATACGTTCAGTTGAAACTCATCCCCGGAAGTGGATGGTAACAATAGTTTAAAGTTCCCGGAAGTGAACTTTTTGGTTATGTTTTTGCTGTAAAAGCAGATCTCAGACTGTTATTGTAAGAGTTCAGTTATTCACGTGTCCCCGGAAGTGGATACGTTCAGTTGAAACTCATCCCCGGAAGCGGATGGTGACAATAGTTTAAAGTTCCCGGAAGTGAACTTTTTTGGCTATGATTTTGCTGTTAAAGCAGATTTCATGCTGTTTTTGTAAGAGTTCAGTTATTCACGTGTCCCCGGAAGTGGATACGTTTAGTTAAAACTCATCCCCGGAAGCGGATGGTAAAATTTTTTAAAGTTCCCGGAAGTGAACTTTTCTTGCTATGTGTTTTGCTGTGAAAGCAGATTTCAGCTTGTTATTGTCTCCCGACGTGGACAGTAATGTTTGATGTCTTTCCCCGGAAGTGGAAGACATAGTATGTACAAGGTTCCCGGAAGTGAACCCGTTGAATCGTTGTAATGCCAAGAAGCGCTTTACGATATCTAGTAAGAGTTTTCATTTAATGTTCTCAAAACCAGGTGCATTCCAGTAAAACGAAAGAACCAGCGATCGTTGGTGTATGGTCTGATCTAGAACTTTAGTTTGAGTTCTACCTGGTGCAATGCCGATGCTGTAAGGATAACTATGTAGTCACATGGGGAAACTTAACCCAATTCCTACGTAAAATTTTATTCTAATAATTTCAATGTTTAGTCAGTGTTTTAAACGGCAGCCGAAATTTCTATATTCATGATATAGCTGTAGGTTTAAACAAGTTCTTTGAAAAGAACATTGTTATATGCCCCGAATGAATTCTTAGAGAAAACTTCACGATTAGCAGATATTATGATTCCGAAGGTTGGCTAGAAAGACCAAATAGTTTTGTTAAATTAGACCACCATTGTGGAAATCATTCGGTAGACAGGTCGCTTCGCATTTAAATAACAAATGTACGAGGTTTAATGAACGATTTTGGGTCCCGGGGACAGAAGCTAATGATGCTTTAGAGCAATAGTGGGCTCGTGATGTGAACTGGTTAGTTTCACCGCAAGAATGGTGTTAGCATGTGTGAATAAACGTGTTACCGAGAGAGCGATGTGTATTCTTGTAGTCCCAAAATGATAGCGTACTTCCTTTTAGCCATGCTTAGTTCAGGAAAGAAGAAAGCACATTCAAAAGTTTTATAAAAGATTTTAAAACTTTGTAACTTGTATGGTAAAGGAAACAATGGGTGTTTTTGAAACAGCCCTTTAAAATTTGATATGATCGCATTTAGATGTTAAAACAATTTGTCGTTGTCACAGATTCATTTTTCTGTTTCTTAAAAGCTTGTAACTAAGCGATATTGTTTTCGAGATATTCATGCTATTCTTTCTATCAGGTGCTGGTGTACCTAAGGATACGATTAAGCGTAAACTGGAAGAGGCAGGGTTACAAAACGACGTAAGCAGCGGCGAAGCGGCAGACTGGATGGCAGGTGATTTACTTCAATCACGAGTTGACAATACAGTTGAAAAGTACCACGGATCGTTTGCTCTGTTGGAGAAGTAGTGTATACACAACAATTTAGTTGTGAAGCCCGCACCTCCTATTGCCGTGGTTATGTATTTTAACACACTGTTAAACGAAAGGAAATTGGATAACGCTGTGTCTTTGGCAATTTTACCCCATCACGTGGGTACAAAACATTATCAATTTTACGGATCAATCAGAAGCATTATCGATAACATGTTGTTGGAGTCAACTAAACGGATTAGTTCGGAACCAGTGCAAACGAAAGATGTTCTTGTTCAGACATGTTCAGAATTTATGTATGATGAACAAATTCTGTACTGATATACTTGGCTTGAGAGATATTTTAACGATTTTGTTGGTATATGCCGGTATTATGAGCAAAAACGAAATATGCAATTGATACTGCAAAGATTTTCAAGTTAAACCTGTTTATCTATTGATGTATGTTAAAAAGTGCAAACCTGAGTTGCCAATTCAGCAAATGTGTCTGAAAGATGCCTTAAGAGGCAATGTCATTCGACCGAAGCAGCAAAGATTAGCTACCGGTATTTAATGGCTTGTAGCACCGTTTTTTATCGGTCAAATTTATATAGTTATACAAGTAATTGAATTTGAATTGGAGTTTTCATCACCATCTATACTTTGTATTTTCTATATGCGTCACTCGCAAATCGCAACAGGAGTTGAGTTGTTTCTTAGTTTGTAAGAAATTTAGTTAGGACTTATAGTACTCTGCGTTACATCGTATAGCAGAGTATTTTTGTCCTTACGGATATTGTATGACAAACCGGTTTTGAACGGTTGTGTAGAATCGGTGTATAAATAGGATTACGGATTAATTTGAATTCAGTTCTAGCGAGTCTCTCTTCGTGGTGACATCGAATTTCCAATTCAAATTCAATAGTTTTAACATTATACTTGATTCAGTTAAATGTTTTGAACATTCTGTGTTCCAGTAAATGGATTCATATACTTTGTTGTAAAGGAACTTTCGGGAAATTAGGCCCGGCATCTAGTGGTACAAGACATTGACAAACGGGCAGAGGTTTCTGCATTTTTAATATAATGAGTATATGCACATACATATTATATATTATATAATAAAAGACGCAATGTATTCAAGCATGACAGGACAGGTTCTGTAGTTCCGGTATTTTGAGGAACGTTCCGAGAATCACATTTAATATGCGATTCGTGCATTGCTACAGAAACACGTTTCCTCTTTTCTAAAAAATGATTATTAAGGGAGGGGTTTTTCGTGGGCGGCCGGCGTTCCTATGACAAATACACAGTCAAAACTTCATAAGGGCAGTATCGTTTTGGTTGGGAGTTGACAAAATGTCAGGGCTCATGTTTAGAGTTTGAAGTTGACTGCACCATGCTTGAATATTCGCCCAAATATCCTTTACTACGTGTTGAACAATGTTGAAAGCATTATACATGTACTTTGAAAGTTCAATGTGCCGAGTAAATCTTAAGTTGAGACTAGAATTATGCATCATGTATGATCAATGGAAGATGTTTCTTATTAATACATGCATTTTATGTTATATGTTACAGGACACTCCCTATCCTTTACTCATTATTTATGCGTCACTCGCAAATCGGTTTTTGTGCTGTAATCAAAGTTTCCAATGATGTCATCACAATATATGCGTCACTCGCAAATCGCAACAGGAGTTGAGTTGTTTCTTAGTTTGTAAGAAATTTAGTTAGGACCTATAGTGATAAGCATTAAAATACTGAAATATGATGTCGTGCTATCGATTTTCTTACGACGGCCTACCTGTACAAACGCGCTGTTTAAAGCCACAATAAACTTGCCAAAACGTTTTTTTTTTCATTGTGAAAATTAATTAACCACGTTGACCCTTTTCAAAAGAAAGTATAAATGACCAACTATTTATGTCCTCAAATAATCCCCAATCATTGAGACCCGGTCCGAATAGTATTTTTGTAGCCCACAAAATTACTAACCAATGTTTACAATCACTCGGCGAAAAGTTATCGGTTTTTTTCCGTAAGTGGGCCGTAAGAACGAAGTGACGCCATTCTGTATAATTTGCGACCTTCGCCTGCCGAGAGTTGCCGAAAATCAGCTCGGAAAGATTCGCTGTTTGTTTTGTAAACAAAATAAACGATCCGAAAAACGCCCAAAACATGCTGTAAATCAATAAGATAATACCATTTTCTTATTGTAAGGATTATATTTGTGTTATTATTCATACAGGTGAAATCTAAAATGTTTTGGTTAATAAAAAATATGTTGTTTGGCAAGTTTATTGTGGCTTTAAGTTAACCGAGCGCATAGCGAAGATTGTCAGAATTCGAAGTACCCCAGTCATACAATTTAATTGATAGCGTCAACAATAATTTCTCGATTTTCTTCAAATTTTCATGAAATCACCAAGAACTCTTTCTTCTGTTTAGTGATGTAAAAATTTATTTGGAAAACCGACATTAAATACGAAAAGTTTCGAGTTAAACACGGACATTCTATTTTTTTTCGGCTTTAAATTGTGGCAGCGGATATTTGTTCACCAACACCACGATGTCTTATTTCATTTCAAAACCCTCTCCATCAATGATGATTAACACACTTGAAAATAATATCTACCTCTTCGGGGAGAATCACTTTATTCAATTCGACTATTGTCAATGCAAATGCAACCTTAGGTGTAGTGCAATTTCCGAACAAACGACGACGATTTTTTTTCTACACCTGACGCCATTTGCAAATAATATAAAATATAGAAGTTTAATAGTTTATTATTGTCTCATCCATTTACATAAAACATTACATAAAACATTACATATTAAAACATTACATAAAGCATTACATAAAATATAACTTGTAAATGGCCGTTCTAATATAGAACTATAAGAGACATTAGGTTCACTACAATAAATTACATTTATACATTTAAAATATTAATATCTTTGCTAATCACAATCCAGAATTTATTGTAAAATTCGAGTATATAAGGAAACTGGCAATTGAATCAAGAATCCGCACATTTTCATGTCAAAGTATTAAGAAACAAATACACTTTAGAATAAGACACGTTTCCAAAATAATCAAACGAGTCATCTGGAGTTCGATTAGCAAAAATATTTTAGTTTAATACACAATAAAAGTCTTTTAAATATTATATCTATATGACAATTAACCACCATTTCTCCTAAAAAGTTGGTAATTTCTAAATTTTAAAATATTAAAACAGGTTTTTGCTATGGTTCTTATTACATCTGGGTGGGTGAAAATGAACTTAAACTTCTCAGTAGTACTTAAGGTATGAAAATTAGCATTGACAGAATGTGCTTTTTCGAATAATATTTGTCTGCCTATTACATACATAGGGCACTCCAGTACAACATGCATTTCTGTATCCACCTTGTCCATACAAAAAGGGCATTTTCTTTCAATTAATGGCAAATTCTGATAGCGCCCAGTTTCTATCCGAAGTGGTGCCACACCACATCGGAATTTAGCTAATGCAGACCGGTGCCCAAATGACATGTTTAATTTACAATAAGGTTCAACATTATATGTAGACTTAAATAGATTATATGTTCTGAGCTTATTGCCACCAGTACCATTTATAGCCGTCACCCTTTCTAAGTCAGCCTTCCAATTTTGAACGTGATTATGCATCAACACGTCAGATACATCTTTGAGAAACTGTTTGCAAGAAAATGGTAAATCAACATATCTATCTAGACTAAATGACTTTAGTTTTTCTGTAACAGTGAAAGCCCAATTCTTGCATCTAATATTACCTTTGTTCAATGACCAATTAAAAATTTTCTTATTTATTCTCAAATCATCATAATATAAACACCTTGACCAATGACTACAGACTACTTTCCACTGTTCATGTAAAATAGGCTTCCAGCCCATTTCACCCTGAACAGCAGAGTTTGGAGTGTATTTGCCCGTGCCCAGGTAAAATCTCATTGCTCTATGGTGAACTGCATTAATACAGGAATAAGACTTGGTTCCCCACACGGCTGCACCGTATGATATTACAGGGACAACATAGGCATTGTATAATTTTGTATATACATCATACGGTAGCCCACCACAATCCTTAAACTTCGCAATGAGGAGTCCCAGAGCACGGCCAGCACTCTGAGCAACCACTTTTGCTGTTATACCAAAGTCAAGGTATTCAGGTAATGTTATACCAAGATACAAATAACTATTAGCATATTCTAATACAGACTGTCCACAGTAAAAGACATATTCAGATCTTTGTACAGATTCTGGTCGAAAGTGAACAATATTACTTTTACTTATATTAACAGACATGCCGTTGGCTGTACACCAGTCATTTAGCAATGTTAACATGGCTTGTAGGTCATTTTCATTTTTAGCAATCAAAACAATATCATCAGCATATAGAAGTATACAAATATCTTCATCACCAATTTTAATACCTTTGTGCAAACCTTTCACTAAAACAGCAAGATCATTGATAAAAATGTTGAATAAAATAGTTGATAAAGAACAGCCCTGACGCAAACCGGTATTAACATTAAACCAATCTGTTAAAAATCCATTTACACGTACACAACATGATATATCAGAGTATAACGATTTCACTGATGAGAGCATTTTGGTTGACATGCCAATATTAGACAGTTTATACCAAAGTAGGTGTCTACCAACGGAGTCAAACGCTTTCCGGAAATCTATGAAAGCACAAAAAGTAGATTTTTTACTTTTCTTGCGAGTTTCAATAACATTTGTTAGACTGGATATATGATCAACCGTACTGCGTTTTTTGCGGAAACCATTTTGCTCATCAACAATAAGATCATTATCATCTGTCCATTCTACTATTCTTTTATTCAGAATACTACTATATATTTTATACATGGTAGAAGCTAATGTTATACCTCTATATGACATCGGATCCCTTTGGTCTTTATTGCCAGACTTTGGTATTGGGTTTATTATGCTCTTAGACCAAGTGGTAGGTACCTGTCCAGTCTCAAAACAGACATTAAATAAACTGTGTAAAACAAGTACAGACGCATCATTCTTCAAAACTTCTATTGGAATTTGGTCTACACCTGCAGCTTTATTTAATTTAGCCTTTTCTAAAGCTTTTGCAACTTCAGAAATGCTTATATTTTTATCAAGATTTACATCAACTGTGTTTGAAGGCAATGCATCTAAACTAGGCTCAGCAGAGGCAGTGTTGAGCAACTTACAAAAATCATTTTTCCATTTATTAAGGACTGTCTTGAGATCTTCAGAAATGCTACCGTCATCAAGTAATACCTGGATCGGAATAGATTTTTTACTCTCTGACACAATTCCAACCCTACCAATATTTTTCCAGAACATGGTTTGGTCATTTTGTAAATTAAGCAACATATCACATTGTGTCTGATACCAATAAAACCTTTTGCTTCGTTGCACCTCTCTATCAAACAATTTCCTGGCAGCAACATAATCTTGCTTTAATGTGACTTTCTGAGCTCTATTTGTACACTTCAACCATTTACGTTCATTATCATGTACTACCTGAAAAAGACGAATTTCAGAACTTTAATTCACTGTCTAGCATTCGAAAATGAATGCACTATTATGATATACCTCATCAACAGACTGTATTTAACAAGATTGTTTGTAAATTGATCGCTTTTATCTTAATTAGTTGTTAAAAATCCAACATTAAAAGACATCACTCGGCTCGTTGACGAACAAAAGAATCAAAAAGGTGTAACAAATAAATATTAAAATAACCGCTAAAGATGCATTATTGCGGACAAATAAAGTAAAAATATGATAAAATGACACTTAACTTATAACTAAATCAACATGTTAACGCATAATTATCATGAAAAACCAAGATGCAGACAGATTTTCCAACAACCGCTTTTTCCACTGGCTTCCATGCAAAACAAGATGGCGGACGGAAGGGGGTGTTCATATTCGATAAATTCCGGGCGTCCAATCCCTTTGATAAAGATTCCTGACTAAACATAAAACAATCTGACGTCAAATGTTTACGTAACGGAGGCAGTGACAAAACTTTTGGATCAAAAAACATTATTGAACTGTTTTACATGACATACCAGAAGATGACGCAACTAAAATTACCTCCGTTCTTGATAGGTATTGACTAAATCCAATTTAAACCCCCTTTTCAGCTTATCTGTAAAGTGGAATGAGAACACAGTTTTTAGCCCTTTGGTTACCCAAAATAAGGAAGTACTTACACAGTAAAAGAGTCCTCTTTTTGAGGATGAATATTGATTGAATTTTGAATAAAGAGTACTGATTAAATGGCATTTTTGTACAGAGTAGGTCTGAAGCATGAAGTAAATGTCAATTTTTAGTGAATTTTAATGATAGATTGTTGTAAATCAGCCTTTGAACAGGGGTTATTTTGGCCTGTTTACTGACGAAATTATTTACCTGTCAAACCAGCCGACACACTTTTGAAATTATTGCGCAAGGAAGCCGGTCAAGGTACCCTTTCTTGCGGCTAGAATATGTCGCATTGGATAGTATTACAAAGTTCAGAGATTTTTCTATTCGGAACGTTTATAAAAATGTTCTGTTCACAAATGCATATATATGAAACATATAGGGAAAAAAACTGTGTTCTTAGGCCACGTGAGAACTTCTCATATGTAATGTTGCATAACGAAGAACAAAAATCGCTAGGTAACTCATTGGCGATTATTGCTGACAGTGCATCATAAACATATATATACACAACAACACAAAACAAAACAACGAACATTGATATAAAACATTCCTGCTAGACGAGTTCGAATCAATAAACCAAACCTCAAGGTTTACTGCAATACAGTTAGTTTTCCGGTTCCGGTGGATGTTTCATATCTTGTGCATAAACTGTTTTATACGGTTGATCTAGGAAAAGTGTTTTTTGCATATAAATAGGAAAATATCTCCTCTATAAAATAAAATTTTCGTTGTTTCCATTTCATTCAAAAATCGTCTGGAAATTGTTGACTTAGCGCTGTTAGAATTTAGCTAGTTCCGACGAGCATTTATCACTTCCGGTGGAAAATCAGTGATAGGTAAAAATCATTGCTAGAGGCGCCAAAGGGGATTTCTTTTCATTGGTGCTGCTGCAACACATTGTCAAGTCATATTTTGAACTTTCTTTCGTGAAGTAAAATACCAAAAGGACCAAATCTGCATTTAATATCGCAATGAATAGCTTAGAATTAATGTACAACACTCGGTTATTAAAGGCTACCATCACTTCAAAATCAAGCCTCCTTGGAAGTTGATCTTGAGTATACCAATGTGCATGATGCAGTTCTTGTGTGGATTCCAGCATTAAAAGAACTGCCTACAGAACTACACAATGTTACAAGCGACTCAGGGCGCTTTCTGAAGGTTGCCCGGTTCCTGAGGATTTGCTAGTTCTGGGGGATTCCGAATATTACTCACGTATTTCAGGTTGGCGGCTGTTGTCGGCGAGAGGTATGTTGACAATTTGTTTTAATTTATATTTGTAGTGATTTTCAGAAACAATGATAACCATTAAGTTAATAAAATATAAATTCAAAACATGCCAGGTATGGCAATTTTGCATGAGTGAGTCGTGTTGGAAACACTTCTTTTTGGATATTTTTCTAATCAAACATGTTCACAAACAGTTAAAATTGTTTCCTCTTTAATTTTTATAATGACAAACGTGTTTGCAAGAAGCTCCTCCATTTGGTGCCTCGTCAAGAAAAATCATGAATAAATGTTAATGATCCATCGGAACTAGTCAAAGGGGGTCACCCTCGTTGCACAACAAGTTTTGTACAAGGAAACAATTTCGTCCAGCCAATATTTGTATTAAGGTCTTAGACCCATCATTAGCATATTAAAACCAAACAGTAACCATAATTATGTACGTTATTTAGTTATTAAATGTCTTTAAAAAAGACAATAGGCAAGTTACAGAATGATAATAACAGTTGAGCGATAATGTTTTGTGATTATCTGCCCATGTCTTGAGTTATCTCCCTTGGAAACACAAAAATGTTAATTTCTCCATTTTTCTACGGTAAATATCTGATTTCTTATTAAAATAGTACACAAACTCTGTTTGTTAAGTTTTCTACCTAGAGACTTTCTTGAAAAAATAAATATTTTTAAAGTAATAGCAAAAAATCGATATTTTCCATAGGCTTTAATGTAAATGTTAACACCTATTATCTATTATCTCCCGTTCAATAAAAATGTCTTGAAAAATTTCTCGGTGAATCATCTTATATGTTGTATGTCTTTAACACTTTAAAGTTACATTGATTTCCTACCATCCAGTGTCAAGATATGAAATATGTCAATGATGGTCCTAAATCCTTAATACCATCTGTAATGATTGTACATTAAAAATTGACGTTTGGAATGTTGGTCTCTCGAGTATTTATAGAAAGCGGTTTTCCAACACGACTCACTAATGCAAAATTACCATATCTGGCACGTTTTGAATTTCTATTTCATAAACGTAATGTTTATCAATGTTTCTGAAAATCACTACAAATATACATCAATGTTTGACTAAAATAATTGTCAACATACATTTCGCCGCCAACAGGCGCCAACCGGAAATACGTGAGTAATATTCGGAATCCTCCGGAACTAACAAAACCTCCGGAACCGTGCAAACAACTGTACATGTATATTGTTTATGCTTCCTATTGCGTAAGGTAAGAGCCGTACCAGTGCACTGGCCTGGAACATCCATTTCTATGCTGATGGTTATAAAACTAAGATTTGAAACCAGTCTCAAATCTCAAGCATCTTTCAAGTCTCCATTTCAACCAATCAGATCATTGAGATTTGGGACTGGTTTCCAATTTCAGTTTTATAATCATGTAACCTGGCCCCGGTATCCCAAACAAATTTGAGTTGGATTTTGAACTCGAAGAAATTAGTTTAAATTGTGACGATACAGTGCTTACTTGATTGATTAAGATTTTCAAAGAAAGTTTACATAATATTTCTTGTTTTAAATACAGATTTTAATTTTTTTTGTCTGAATAATCTGCTTCAAAAATTCAAAATAATGTTTGTACTCAAACATTAATTCTAGAATATCTCAGTAAAATATGATGTTATTTACAAAATCATGATAACAGGAAGATTTTATTTCATTCTTTGTGGTATTCCAAGTAAACAACCAATAATTTACTTAGAATTTAAATAAATTTGTTGAGTAGGAAATTGAGTTGGTGCATAAGATTGTTCGTGATATCGGAGCCTGGTGTCTGAATGAGAAATCGGCTGTGCTTGTCGCTTTAATTAAACAATTATCGTCAATAATTATTTTTAATAGTATCTGTCTTACTTTAATTATTAAAGTTTTTCTATCATTTAATGTTAATAAGATGCACTTTACGAAAACCTGCGCAGGAATTCAGTTTTTGAGCTTACATATGTAGCCTAAATGGTATTCAATATGGCATAGTAAGGATACATTTGCTCCATTAGACACCAACCCAGTAACCCCTTTTTCCACAAGTAACCCAGGTTTATGTATTTTGATTTTATACTTTCAAGATAGCTTTGAATCGGTCACACTTCATTTTTGACAGAAAATAAAAATTCTAGAAAATAATATTAATCTCGTGCACTTTAAACAAGAAATATCTTTAAAAAAGATAAACGGCGTTGATGGAAAAGATTTTTATATATAAGAAAGAAGGAAATAAAGACCGTGCAAAAATGTCGTCTGTTGATAATACGTCGATTAAAGAAGAATGTCTAACATTAACTGTACATTTATTTAGTTTCAATAAAATACCTCTTGTAGAGTTAGTACTAATGATGAATAAATGTCATTAAAATACAATAAATGAAAATAATAACAACTTGTTACAAAAGCGAAATCTACCAACTTTTACGTAAATTAACTTTATAAGAGAGTGTCCCTCCTGAGTATTGAACCCGGGGCCTCCGCTTGAGAGGCGAGTGTGATAACCACCACACCAAGGCGTTTTGAATTTCTGGACTTGAAATTAACAATCGTTATCAAGGGAACTAGAAAGGAACAAGTAAGAACCAGAAATATCTGCACTTCTCTGTCGTTTTACACTGTGTATTGTACTCGAGTGTTTACCTGACACCTATGAATATTCCATATAAAATCGTATTTAAGCCATCAATTGACTTAACTAGTTATTTATACCGTAAATATCTTTTTCTCCAATACAATTATCGCTTTTTAAAACGAAAATGCCCGAACATATAAGTGCCAGGTAAATACTTACACACAATATAAAAATCGTTACGGTAATCATTTACAAGACCCACTAATAACCAATCAAAATAATATATTTGATTTTCCCGCTGCATAATAAATTTTATTTACAATATTTCATTGGTCGAAAAACTAGGTCAAAAGTGAGCTTAGACAGCTAACGCCGAAAAAGGTAAACATGACTGGTAACATTAAATAGGTTTTAACAAGGGGGCGGACGTAACGAAGTTTATAGAAAACCTTGAGATAAATGTTTTTGCAGAAAACAAAATGGCGGAAGTTCATCAAAATTCGAGGCTGTTCACAGTAAGTAGTTTTTTTTCTGTGTATTTTACAATATTATTGTATGCATTCTGTAGCGCAAAGTATGTATTTCAAACGACACTTGATCGTTTCATCATTAACTTGGAGATGAAAAAGTTACTGAAGAGGTTTTAGCACTTGTTGCAATATTTATAAATATCTTTCTGGTTTTTGTCATGGAACATACGCCTTTTCTAGCCATGTATGTCTTACATTTTGCATGCCTTAAGTAGGTAATCATACCTGAAAGGCTAAGCACTTACTCTTTTGTTCTGCACCAACTGCCGACGTTCCCTGTCCCTGAACAGTTTTTCCCACTGTAAGTCCTGCTTTCGTTTATAGAAAACACTTTATACCCGTTAAGGTGGAAAACATGACTTTGGAGTCTAATATTTATTTACGCTTACAACTCATTGCAAATATGTTCTCCTTATGGCCAATCCGATTCTTGAGATTTGAGACTTGTCTCCAACTTTCTTTTTATGATCTCGGGCCCCGGTATTGTACTAAGAAGTTATGTGCGTGGCTCATAATACGGTTTCAGATAATGAAATGTACTTAAATAAATCCCGGTACGTTTCAGCCCAGATGGGGTTAAGATGGGTTGCTCGCCATGACTGGACAGCAGTATTTAGTTTTCATGGGTATTTTGACCAGAAAGTTAAATTATCACGTAACTGCCCGAGATGAACCTCTGGAAATCTTACTCTTAAACTTTCGAACAGCTGCAAAATAAGTTGATTTCTTTGGCCTAAGATCACTTTAAATCAAGGCTATGGTATTTGTTCTGAAAAAAAAAATAGATTGATTAAAATGAATATTAACGTAAATTAGGAAACCACAAAGCGTGCAGCCAGTGATCACACCGTTCAACCCAATAAGGTGAATGCCGTGGGTAAGACGACGGCAGTTGCTTGTGTACATGAACGTTTTTCGGCGAAATTGGTTTTTGGCCTGATTTTTACATTTTCCCGCAACATCTTAGCGGACAAAAATATACATATTTATTCCCTGTTTGTTAAGGACTCTACTGACGAAATCTTGACGCACACAGGATATTATTTACAGAGAAATTGCAGAAAAAGTGTGCAATTTTTTGACAAAATATGTCATTTGACGAATCGGCCGAAAATATCCCTTTTTATTACCAAATCTGAAATATTTGAAATATTCCATGATAAAGTTCAATTATTTCCCTCTAATTATTTGAAACCACAGCATCCAATTCGCTTTCTCTAGAAAGATATTTACTTTTAAACTTGGTACGTTCTGGTGATTTTTGTAATGACAACGGCCGTTAACACTAAAATACTGGTACAGTTGAATGCACTTTCGTCAGTGGATTGGATAACGTTAACGGCCGTCAAGTGAACTTATTTTCAACGTCGCTGTTGTCTGCTTTATGCATAAAGTGTATCAGACTCTAGTGTTAACAATCTAGGCTACTCCTTGTTGTGTATAGATCAAGATAAATATTGAAAAGTATGTTTACCTAAAGAAAAACATTTATAACAAAACGCCTGATTTCCAGGTCGTATATATTACCTAACGTTTTGTTGTTGATACAATTTTAGAATTGTAATAATTTTAAGTATTCAATTATTTTGTACACGTGTCAAAAGAGAATTACAAGCGTTTGTACACATTCAAATGCAATACAATATAATATTTTGTCTAACTTTGTACAAATCCATATATCATTTACTATGAACATTACAAACTTGAAATTTAATGCACTTGCACAGCCGCCTGCAGACGAGAAAAATGTTGCACCGTATATTATTTCAGCTCGAACTTTATCTGGGGACAAACTATACAGAGTACGTAATATTATAGTTTTAAAATTCGGAAATAAATGTTATTATTCTTCATTTTCAGTTATGGGCCAGTCACAAATCAGTTGCGATGCGCCGGCGATGGGTAAAACCCGGGAAATTTGAACAAAATCTTGAGACAGATCTCACAATTTTGCACCCGTCGGAGGCGCTCTCCGGACGCCTGGGGCTTGTCGCAGATTTTTAAGTATCGCCACACCCGTCGCGGTCCCCAACTTTGAACTTAAAATTTTAAGATTGCTCGCAAAATTTTTAACCCATTTTGGGCATCCCGGACACAATCTCCGATGACCTACGATCTCCGATTAATCGGAGGCGTCCTCCGAATAATCCGAGACTAGTCGCAAGATTCTGTGTGGGATTGGAAATTCAGGTTGAGATTCAATGTCTGCGAGTAGTCTCTGGCGCCCTCCGACTGAAAAGAAGGCGCCCTGCGACGATTCGTACGCTTTCTGTGATCGTCTCCAACGAATCGTACGGTGGAATCGTAGTAAATCGCCGTTTATATAAGGGCGCCTCCGACCGGATCGCTAAAAGTTTGAGACGCTTTTGCTGCAGGAGGCTGTGACAGAAGATTTTGAAGATGCCAAGGGGAGGACCAATGGGAGGAGGCAGGCGAGGAGGAGGAAGGGGGGGGGGATTAAAAGAAAAGACGCTCGCAGATATCGTCTCCGATCGCCTCCGATGCAAATCCCACGATTTTTCGACATAACCGGGTCGAAATCTGAAAAAAATCTCAGACAATGTGACTGCTCCACTTTTATTAGGATTATTGCTAGGATTGTTCAAGCATTCTTTATTTTCTACGACGACCCCCGGCCAAAACTAATTCCCGACAGATCGCCGACATCGTGACTGGGCCATAAGTAGCCATTACTCTTTAAGAATACCCGAAGCGCAGGCGGTCTTGATTTACTTCTGATTTATAAATGAAATGATATAGACAACGAAAGTTAGTAAAATTCAAAACAGAATGAAGTATTTGAAGTTCTTTTGCTTCATATTTGTAACAGACGAAAAACAACTATTCTTATGCGACTAAGTTTATATATCATTGTCGTCACATCTGCTTCGGTGACAATACGGCTAAGACGCCAGGGTCATATCTCTAGAATATAGTCTAGATATAAGGAGTCCTAATCTCTGTCAGATCAAATTCAATTTGTAAAACAGTAAGTATCTCAAAACTTTCGTAAATATGACGTTTTCAACTGACTGTGACTTGCTGTTTAAGGAAAAAATATACAACAAAATTGGCAATGTTCGCATTAGAAAACGATCGGTCAAATCACGATGCAATAAAAAAATTAAATTATGTTCTTAAGACCAGTGTTAATCATTGTAGAGACAAAGCTTATTTTCACTTGACGGCCGTTAACGTTATCCAATTCACTGACGAAAGTGCATTCAACTGTACCAATATTTTAGTGTTAACGGCCGTTGTCGTTACCAAAATCACCACGACGTACAAAGTTTAAAAGTAAATATCTTTCTAGAGAAAGCGAATTGGATGCTGTGGTTTCAAATAATTACAGGGAAATAATTGAACTTTATCATGGAATATTTCAAATATTTCAGATTTGGTAATAAAAAAAGGATATTTGCGGCCGATTCGTCAAATGACATATTTTGTCAAAAATTGCACACTTTTTCTGCAATTTCTCTGTAAATAATATCCTGTGTGCGTCAAGATTTCATCAGTAGAGTCCTTAACAAACAGGAAATCAAAATGTATATTTTTGTCTGCTAAGATATTGCGGGAAAATGTAAAAATCAGGCCAATACTCAGTTTCGCCGAAAAAACGTTCATGTACATAAGCAACTGCCGTCGTCTTACCCACGGCATTCACCTTATCGGGTTGAACGGTGTGGTGATTTACATGGACAGACACTTCACGTTTTAGACTGACTAACGTGTTTTAAGGAAAGTTTTACACACTCAGAGGTGTTTTAAGGAACGTTTCTACATACACAGGGTGCTTTAAGAAAGTTTCAACACATTTTTTAAAGATTGGTGGTTAATGCCCAGATGCTCGCCTAAGTATTGGTCATAAGAAGCATCTGCATGTTGACAATTAATTGTTTATTAGGACACGAAAAAGACACGAATTAATCGAATTAAATTATTTTGTGTGTAAAACAAAGCCCCAAGTACGTACAAAAAGTAAGAAGTCACGAAAGTACCGGAACGACTTGGACAATTGCTGTGCTGCGTTCGGATAGGAGCTGTAGACCCGTGTACTGGCTCCGACTCCAATTGTTAGTGGCTAACAAACACACCGGTTCGGCGAGGTGTGCTTGTCGTTGTGATAAATGAAAATCCTTCGGCGTGAGTTTGCACTTCTACGAAAACAACTTTTTGTCAGTATTTATCATCTATAATCATTAAACAATTAATTTCAATATTATCTCCGTCATTCGTATTTTTTTTAATTTAATATGCATCATAAGATGCCGCTTACAAATGAGAATGAGTCTAAGATGATATAAAATGGTGTGTGCGTTTGTGTGTGCTTCATTTCAGCAGATCTCATTAGTGTCGACGCATCTGCTGCAAAAATATAAACACTATGCTAAAATTAATATTGATAAGCGTGTTGGTTGTACAGCTGGTAAGAGGCCAGTGGATTCCAGTGTCTCCGGGTGGCGTCTGGCCGGTTAGGTCGTCACGGTTCGCTGCACGAGAGCTATTAACTATTCCGCCGGTCGTAACTTTCCAAACACAGGTAGACGACGCTGAAGGAAGGGTAAGTAGTTTGAATTGTTTACTAGTTTTAAAGTAGTGCTATCAAAATTACGTACTAGGGAGATCGAAAAGTTTTGTCACCTTTTCTGTTACGCAAATACTTGACGTCAGATTGTCATATGTTAAATTAAAAAACAAACAAACAAACAAACAATATAAATATTTGTCATATCGCTTGTATTTAAGTCTGTGATACTCTTTAGTATATAGTGTTGTGCTTCTTTAAAATGAACTCAATTATTTTGCAGTTAATTAACAACTATGCTTGCGATAAACACGATTCTTTTGCCTCAAATCAATGAAAAAAAACGTATGCAAAATAAAGATACATTTGTATAACAATAGTAACATTCATTTGTGCAAAGTTTCATTTAACGCCATTTTGCCGTTATTGAGATTTTGATAATTTTCTTTTTTTATTGATGAACGTGCTTGGGAGGAGTGTGGTAAGCCCTTAAAAGTGTATAACATCATTGTAATCAACATATATTTTATATATTGTTTCGCCTGGATGATATTATAAAAATACTCGTAATTAGTACAGCAGAATTTCACAAAAGTATTGTAACAGTATGATCGAAGCCATTTGTATAAACGGGACTCTGAATACTCCCTCCTGTCAGTGCTGATTATCAGAGAAGGACCTCTGCAATGGAGAGTAGTAACTTGAAAAGAATATATGACATATCTGTCGAATTTCTATTCCGTCTTGGCAAAATTGGGCGAATCTATTCCTTTTTCGCATATTTCACGTTTCACAAGCTTTTATTTTTTGTTATTTGTATATATCTTAACAACAGCGGTCATCTGTAGATGATTTTAATCAGACTCTGTATGTATTTCCCAGGCTTGGAATCCTATTGCAGGAAGATACAATCTGTACAGAATCTACTTCCGAGTGTTCCTTCCCCCACCCTTCATCTCTCCGGTCAGTATAACACGATGTTTTCTTGATTAAATATGGGTCATGCATTATATTTACCAACAATATCGAACATGTACCTATGTCAATCATCGTTCCTTACAGTTTTAAACGTCGACAGAGTAGTCAAAATGTGTGTTTTAATTAAATATTTAAAATACTTACAATCTGTATATGAAAATGTGAAATCTCAAAAGTTATGAAGAGTTGTTTAAAAAGGATTGTTGCAATTTAAGATCAATTACAGACGGATCGAGTAGTGTTCTGTCTTTTTTAATATTGCATAATGTAAAAGATAAATAATAAATAAATAAAACTCTTAAACAATATCTACACCGGTGCCAAAGATCATAAAATAAAATCTGGAGATCAGTCTCAAATCTCAAGAATCTGATTGGCTGAAATGGCGACCAGTCGCCATTTCAGCCAATCAGATCCTTGAGATTTGAGACTGATCTCAAAACTTAGTTTTATGATCTTGGACCCAGGTTCGCACAATACTCTCTATGCGGTGCACAGACGCGCCGGGTATCAGTGTGCGATTAGAAGCCGTGTAATTTGAATTTTGATGAAAAAATATTGAGAAATTACTAATTTATTCCGATTTGAAGTTTTTGTTATGAACACGGACAAAGCGATGTCATTCTATCGCAGTTTCATCGAACACATGAAAATGTATAGAAATGAACAGTGTGAGATCAATGCATGTACTGGGTGTGTGCGAAGGGGGTGTGGCATTTAAATATTATGATTCAAATTTTGGTATGCTGAGCGCCCCTGCATTTCCATTCTAGGATGACAGGGGATATGCTTGAATTATGTTAATCTGTGACGTAAGATTCTCTCTCTTACTGTTTTTCAGCGCTTCTGCCAAGCTGTGGTACACTGGCCACCAACAAATCCACCCCATCTGGATTACCCAAACTTCACTAGCTGTAACTGAGTCACGATAAAAATAATTTTGTAAGACTTGTCCAACTTCAGCTTTATTTTTCCGCATAATTATTCATAAAATGTTTTACATGTAAAGTTACATCAAAGTGTTTCATTATTTTTGTGTGTCTATTAAACACTATTTCAGAAGCCTGAGATTTGCGACTGGTCTTCATTCTCAGTTTGATAATCTTGTACATTCAATGTTTGACGTTGTCACTGAAGTTAATTAAAACATCGAAGACTTGCCTATCATTTCTCTCGTTATTTGCCATGTCAACATCAAATTTTCTTTCAGTGTTTTGGGCACTCAAGATTTCTCGTCAGTGGAGGTTAATGGTCCTCCAGACATCGTCGCCTTAGTTTTTTTATGCTTTGTATCCATGTTTAATTCAGTGTAAGATGGTTCAAGATACAATGTAGGCGTTCCGACAGCAACACTTTAAAATTAATGAGAAAACCTCAAAAATGAATTCCAAATATAACTAAATGAACAAATCCTCAGCTTATTCACATGACTTAGGTTTTAAAAATATTATTTAATATCTAGGTAGCAATCCTGAGTAGCGTCTTGGTATAAGCTACTCACACAACAACTTTGGCATCAAAAGGCAAAACCAAACAAGTTATTGAGCGAATTTCTATTTTTATCAACAATGACCTTCACCTTGATCACAGACACATTGAGCCGAAACTGAATTTCTATTTTAGCAACAGTGACCTTGACCATCGCATGGATGGATATCAATCCCAAGCTGCCTCCTGATAAAAGCTATCCTCAAATCAAGCTAGGCGTTATATGCAATATGGCATCAAAAGACAACTTCACAAAAACTTAACGAAAATTTTAAGTGAAAATGGGGCATACCTTTGGCTAAATGCGGGCATAACTTTGGCTAAATACAGTCCGGGGTTATTTACCTTGTCCTCATAATTGGTACTGTGATGTCAAGTTTCAAAGCTAAAAATTGAACGCTTACTGAGAAAGACAACTTTCACAAAAAAACTTAACCAAATGTTGACGCCCTAACATACCAAAATCTAAGGGACTCACTGCCAAAATCTGAACAAATTTGGTAGAGAACCTCAGGGTCTTACTGGTGAAATAGATCATTGTAATTTCAGAGCTTTTTTTAATCTTTAAACATTTGTTTTTAGACATCTGATTATTCATAAACCAACTTAGACTAATGTTTTAACTGCAATGTGTTTTCAGGGTTGATTTAGAATTTGAATGGGATGGTGTTTAAGATGGGTATGTTGATGATTGCGAAAAAAATCAATTTTTGCCAGAAACATCTACGGATGCATGCAACCGATTAATGCCTTCTAACTCTTACATTTGCCATAATTCAGTAATAAACATTCTGTCTTTCAAGTACAAGTAATGACTCAGTACCGTACAAGTGTCAGATTCCTGTATGCAGCTAAAGTTAAACACTAGGAAAATACATGGTCATCTTGATTGTACGACAGTCATTCAAGGTTATTTGTACACTGGGGATCTTCTTGATACATTACTAAAGGTTTATAATTTCAATATAAAATAATGTAAACTTCACAGTGAAGTGTGGTTAACTTGGTGCTTAGAAAACTTTGAGTAGTATAGTTCTTGGCATACATACATGGGATATGATGCTTCACTCAAATTTCATGTGCCATTGTGTTTCTTGCTGTCTGAAAGGGGCAAAACTCTAAACAGATTATAACTTTGTAAAACAGATGTCATGTTTTGAGTATTAGAACATGTCATAATTATTCACAAGAACAAATAAGCAACAAGATATTTCAAAATTATTAAAGTTATTTGAAAGGTGCATAGCTAAAAAGGTAAACAAGAAGTTATCATTATTGTTGTCAGAAATAGTTTTTGTTCATACAGATAATTTCAGGTATTGATCCTGTAGGACAAGTACTATAAGTTTTAATGTAAGGTCTGTCTGCTGTCCAAGCAAAATTACGTTTCAGGTTTAAGCCATTTGGAAGGTGCATAATTAAAACCAGTCAAATAGGAGTTATCAATCTTGTCACAGATGGCTTTGTTGCTGCAGATGATTCCATGTATTAAGTTAATATGACAAGTACTTTTAAAGTAATAAGCCACATTACATTTTAAATTAAAGTTATTTGAAAGGGGAATAACTGGAAAAATAGTCAAATTAATAGGAGTTGTCATTGTTCATGCAGTACTACTTTAAAAGTTTGAAAGAAATCTGCCAAATAGTTAATGAGGAGTTGATGCCACAAGATTTGGGGGATGTACCGATGGACATACGGACGAGTGCAACTCTATTTGCCTTCCAATATGTGGAGGCATAAAAATTTAGATAATGACCAACCAAGAAACATTCCTGTGAAGTTTGGTATGAATTAGTAAAGAAATAGATGCCATTTCAAGCAAAATGTTGATGAAAGTCACCCATCACAACAGCCCACCCTTGAGCAATTCACGCTAAAACAGGGCTTCACAGGCAATAAAGTTTTAGGCCACAGTTAGCAAAGCAAGAACTACTAAACAAAAACACAATTTTATCCTTCAAATCATTTGGATATTACAAATTCGACAAATGGCATAAACATACCTTATCATCCAATAAAATAAGCCTTTTATAAAAAGCATGTACATAAATTACTTTATGTAAAAAATATGTAAGTTCTTTCTTTTCTGTTTTACATCACTTATACTCTTCAACACAAATACCATTTCAAATAAGGTGTCTTCATGTCTATAAAACACTCTGTTCAAAATACTATTTAAGGACCACTGCAACATTTTCAGTTGTTGTTCGATAATTGAGTATCCCTAAAACTGTCTACTTGGTGTAAAGGTTCTTTCTTTCAACAACTAAATTGTGTCAAATCCATAATTATATTTATGAAACAGAAGACCACCTTTAAATATAACCTGTTTCTACCAATCTTCCAATTTACAAACATTAAAATTATTATCGCCTAAAATTATTCGTTATCAATGCTTTGACCTTAAGTTCTGAAAAAACAAGATATTAAGCGAGCAACATTTCACATTCAAAGGAGTAGAAACAAGTATTAGTTAAAGATGGTTTTGTGCTAAATTTAGTTTTTTTTTTCACTGTTGATGAAACGCAAAATAGCTGTTAGTGATGTTCTCCATGACCGTGACCATGACCTTCTGTTTTCTTTTTCCCCAGCAGCTTATCAAATGCAATATAAATACCTGAAAAAGAAAATCACAAAAATAAATGAAAACACAGACAATCAATATGTGCCTGATAACAATGAAGTAAGGCACAGCTCTTTGATTGCAAAATTGGTACTATACAACATTTTCATTGATGCAGACAAGTCAACAAATACTTTTCAAGGGTATTTTGCAGAATCCATATGACCATTTTCGATGCACAAATATGTCATAACATTCTTTGCATCAAAATTAATTGCATTTTAAAGTGAAGTGCTGACACTATAAAAATTCAAGCCACTTTATTCCTGAAAGACTGTTATATGATAATGTTGAAAAAAGCCTGCACCAAATCATTTAACCGTGATCTTGTAAAACATAATAATTTTTTTCTGAAGGAGTGGTGTAAAATGACTAGGTTACATTTACTACTTGGTAAAACAACAGGAACATTTCAAAACAAGAATTTAGTTCAAAATCTGTGCAGCCAGATTTAACAATCATAAAATGCTAAGAAGTAAGACAGCTTATTGGAATCTGCATTTCCTATCTGCGTATCAGGCAGTGTTAACAGGTAAGACAACATTCCTACAGCACTGAGCAGCATTTCCTAGATGAATATCAGGCAAAATGTTAAACTTAAAATGGAAGACAACATCTACTGCAGCAAGTCATCGATGGAAATCATTTTACAAAAAATGTTAAGACAACATACCTATAGCTGCAACTCCTAAAACAAATCCCCGATGCATACCAGGTAATGTTAACAAAGCTTGCCAGCCTGGCATTGTTTTATTCTTTGTCATTGGGTTCATGTATTTCCAAACATGATTCCTGTAAAGAAGAGTAAAATTCAATTACAGTTAGTTACGATCCATGCATACATCCAACATTAAATAAACCAGGCAATCAGAAACAGCATGAAATACACAAATCTTCCAACAAATTATTATTGGTCTGTTTAACAACAATTAACATTTTGGCATATTTGCAAAAAATTTTTTATCAAACGAAGAAAGAACTGACCAGTCAAGCTGAATCTTGCAACTTTGGAATAAAATAAAAGCTGCAACATAAAAAGGTTGACATATTCAGGGTTGGACCCAGGTGGGGTTCAATAGTGTTGCTCAAACACAATATTTAGGCAGCAATATTTTGGGAACTTAGAACAGAAAATAGAAATTATCATATAAATCCACTATTAAAGACTGTTCAAAACAAACCCCCTTAGCTGTCTAAGAAAGATCCAGACAGTGACTGACTCCCTGTCTAGTTTGACTGCAGATACCATTCACCTTCTGTTGAGCATTACATTTAACATGCATCTACAGCAAGTTAATACCATCCAAGTCCATGTTGTTGAACTCAAATAATTGTTGCTACTGATGTCAGTCTGTGCTGTGAACATCAGAATTTGTGGGACTGTTCATGTTGTGTTTGTTTGATATAGTTTTATTGTGTGCTGACACCATTTTTCAAAAATACATAATAAAAGCAATGTTTAAATAGATAATACATTATATTTAATTTTGCCTGTCTGCAAATTACCAGAATGTCAGTTTATATATAGATAAATGTGTCTGTAAATATATGGACAAGGGCTGATACAAAATAAAACACTTTTTCGAAATTTACAACTCTAAAACATTTTTGGTTGATTCTGCTAATAAAGCATACAACATTTAAATAGCGGGGGTTTGTTTGCACTGCTATTTCTGCTCCAACATGGTCATCAATGATATAACAAAATTCCACAAAATCATCTGAACATAATAATGTTTATTAGAAATATATCTCTTAAAACAAATTGTTTTCCAATAAAAAAATATTTTATTTGTAGATTTTCGTTCATTTGTATCCCTGTGTGGTGCAGTATTAAGATTAAAATTTTTTACACCATTTGAAACCACTATTATCCACTAACAGATTAATTTATCTGTAAATAAAATGACTGTCTGCACATTTGCAGGCAGTGTGTGAAATGTCCGACACCCATTTTACACACTGCCTGCAAATGTGCAGACAGTCATTTTATTTATAGATAAATTAATCTGTTAATGGATAATAGTGGGTGTCGGACATTTCAACCCCTCCTTAAAAACGAAGACTTTTCAACCCCTCGACATTTCAACCCCTCAAATAAAGTCTTTTCAACCCTTACCCCATTGGACATTTCAACCCTTGAGATGAAGACATATCAACCCCTCTTTTTATATTTCAAACCTTAACTTTTAAGACATTTCAACCCCTATTATTGAAGACATTTCAACACCTCTGGTGAAAAAAAACAAAGATATTTCAACCCCTACTAATTTGTATTACATACAAAATGACGCTCTCCACATGCAAAAATGTCGGCGGTTTTGAACAATTCCGAATGTAAAGCATTTATTATATTTTATTTGTCTTCATCATTAGAATTCAGACCAGAAAATACACGTTTTAAATATACCTGAAATGGAATCATATACAAATTTATTTATTCTTCGTTGGTAGATGGGTCCAAAAATAATTTTTTAAACAGTTTTGAATTTGAAAAAAAAAAAAATTGTTCAAGTTGAAGTTCTATGATCAAAAGGCGGTACTGATATGAGTGATAATTTGATAAATGTGTTTTCAATAATTATTTCACTATGATTGTCGGTTTGAAGAAACAATCATTGAATATTACAAAAGCATACAAGTGTCGTGACTCCTTAATTGTTATTGTTGAGTGTATTATTAGTATTGCAGTACCGTCCGTGACGTTTAACCTGGAATTCAGCACTGGATCAGCAATCACTGATGATAGCCCTGATGATGTCTACACATCAACACATATCGCGATGAACATGACATACATCATCACACCAGCGCCGACTGAGGCACAGGAAGCATTTGACATCACGAGACAAGGTGCTCATGAAGTTTCATCAATGTGTGAACGATATGTTAATTTATCATAATCACGTATTAAACAACGTAACTTTTCATTAGTTTCAGAATATATTCAATACTAGAATGTTGTGTTCCGCGGAACACATGTGTCGCCTGCTTGGAAAACGTTGAAATTTGGGCCTATGTTTAATCATATATAATAAAAATATTTTATTGAAGTTGATTGCAATACTACACAACAGAACACATGTGTCATCTAAATTACATTTAAAAGGGGAACTAGACTGTGTCCTCAGGACACTGATGCCCCCACTGCTGCAAGTACATTTGTAACAAAATTGTGTACTAGGTATTAACAATATGTGGTGAATGAGGAGTAAGAGCCACAAAATTTAATGACTAACATAAACAAAGGGCCATAACTTTGGTGAAAATGGTTGCAAGGCAATGTCCTTTACAGCAATTAAGACATCATGTCTAATCATCTGTGTAAGTTTGGAAGAAATCAGCCAAATAAAAAATGTGGAGTTGATGCCACAAAATTTTGTAAGTGAAATTAACAAAGGGCCATAACTCTGGTAAATATGGCCGCAGGAAAAAATCCTTTCTTTATGATCATCTGCACATCCACCTTGATCATGTGAGCAAATTTGAAAGAAATCCATCCAATAGTAAACGAGGAGTTGATGCCACAAGATTAAATCACTGAAATTAACAAAGGGCCATAACTCTGGTAAAATGGCCGTAAGAAAAACCCTTTCTTTACAATCATCTACACAACCTGCTTGATCATCTGTGCAAATTTGAAAGAAATCCCTAAGATAGTTAATGAGGAGTTGATGCTACAAGATTTAATTACTGAAATTAACAAAGGGTCATAACTCTGGTAAAAATAGTCGCAGGAAAAAATCCTTTCTTTACGATCATCTACACATTCTGCTTAATCATCTGTGAAAGTTTGAGAGAAATCCGCTTTATAGTTTAGGAGGAGTTGACGCCACAAGATTTAATTACTGAAATTAACAAAGGGCCATAACTGTGGTAAAAATGGTCGCAGGAAAAAATCCTTTCTTTACGATCATCTACACATCCTGCTTGATCATCTGTGCAAGTTTGAAAGAAATCCGCCTTATAGTTTAGGAGGAGTTGACGCCACAAGATTTAATAACTGAAATTAACAAAGGGCCATAACTGTGGTAAAAATGGTCGCAGGAAAAAATCCTTTCTTTACGATCATCTACACATCCTGCTTGATCATCTGTGCAAGTTTGAAAGAAATCCTCCTTATAGGTTAGGAGGAGTTGACGCCACAAGATTTAATATCTGAAATTAACAAAGGGCCATAACTGTGGTAAAAATGGTCGCAGGAAAAAATCCTTTCTTTACGATCATCTACACATCCTGCTTGATCATCTGTGCAAGTTTGAAAGAAATCCGCTTTATAGTTTAGGAGGAGTTGACGCCACAAGATTTAATATCTGAAATTAACAAAGGGCCATAACTGTGGTAAAAATGGTCGCAGGAAAAAATCCTTTCTTTACGATCATCTACACATCCTGCTTGATCATCTGTGCAAGTTTGAAAGAAATCCGCCTTATAGTTTAGGAGGAGTTGACGCCACAAGATTTAATAACTGAAATTAACAAAGGGCCATAACTCTGGTAAAAATGGTCGCAGGAAAAAATCCTTTCTTTACGATCATCTACACATCCTGCTTGATCATCTGTGCAAGTTTGAAAGAAATCCTCCTTATAGTTTAGGAGGAGTTGACGCCACAAGATTTAATAACTGAAATTAACAAAGGGCCATAACTCTGGTAAAAATGGTCGCAGGAAAAAATCCTTTCTTTACGATCATCTACACATCCTGCTTGATCATCTGTGTAAGTTTGAAAGAAATCCGCCTTATAGTTTAGGAGGAGTTGACGCCACAAGATTTAATAACTGAAATTAACAAAGGGCCATAATTCTGGTAAAAATGGTCGCAGGAAAAAATCCTTTCTTTACGATCATCTACACATCCTGCTTGATCATCTGTGCAAGTTTGAAAGAAATCCGCCTTATAGTTTAGGAGGAGTTGACGCCACAAGATTCAATAACTGAAATTAACAAAGGGCCATTACTCTGGTAAAAATGGTCGCAGGAAAAAATCCTTTCTTTACGATCATCTACACATCCTGCTTGATCATCTGTGCAAGTTTGAAAGAAATCCACCTTATAGTTTAGGAGGAGTTGATGCCACAAGATTTGGGGACGTACGGACGGACGAGTGCAACTCTATATGCCTCCCACTTTGTGGAGGCATAATAACTAAAATAATGGTGAAACTGGAGTTATCATTTTCAAAAATTGTTTTGTAAATGCAGATGAGTTATTCAAAGTATTAAGTGAATTAATTGAAGAAGTAATTTCCATTTTACAGGCAACACTAAGTTTCATGTTAAAGTTGCATTTGAAAGGGATATTACTCATAAAATATTGAAACTGGAGTTATCATTCTTGTCATCACAGATGGCATTGTTAGTGCTGATGATATATTCCAAGTACGAAGTGAATAGGACAAGTACTTTCAAAGTTATAGGCAACATTAAGTTTCATGTTAAAGTTGCATTTGAAAGGGGCATAAGTAAAAAAATATTGAAACTGGAGTTATCATTCTTGTCGTCACAGATGGCATTGTTAGTGCTGATGATATATTCCAAGTACGAAGTGAATAGGACAAGTACTTTCAAAGTTATAGGCAACATTAAGTTTCATGTTAAAGTTGCATTTGAAAGGGGCATAAGTAAAAAAATATTGAAACTGGAGTTATCATTCTTGTCGTCACAGATGGCACTGTTCATGCTGATGATATATTCCAAGTATGAAGTGAATATGACAAGTACTTTCAAAGTTATAGGCAACATTAAGTTTCAGGTTAAAGTTGCATTTGAAAGGGGCATAACTCAAAAAATATTGAAACTGGAGTTATCATTCTTGTCGTCATAGATGGCAGTGTTCGTGCTGATGATATATTCCAAGTATGAAGTGAATAGGACAAGTTCTTTCGAAGTTATAGGCAACATTAAGTTTAAAGTTAAAGTTGCATTTGAAAGGGGCATAACTCAAAAATTATTGAAACTGGAGTTATCATTCTTGTCGTCACAGATGGCACTGTTCATGCTGATGATATATTCCAAGTATGAAGTGAATAGGACAAGTACTTTCAAAGTTATAGGCAACATTAAGTTTCAGGTTAAAGTTGCATTTGAAAGGGGCATAACTGAAAAAATATTGAAACTGGAGTTATCATTCTTGTCGTCACAGATGGCATTGTTCGTGCTGATGATATATTTCAAGTATGAAGTGAATAGGACAAGTACTTTCAAAGTTATAGGCAACATTAAGTTTCAGGTTAAAGTTGCATTTGAAAGGGGCATAACTCAAAAAATATTGAAACTGGAGTTATCATTCTTGTTGTCACAGATGGCATTGTTCGTGCTGATGATATATTCCAAGTATGAAGTGAATAGGACAAGTACTTTCAAAGTTATAGGCAACATTAAGTTTCAGGTTAAAGTTGGGGGACTACCGGACGACGCCGACGGACAATAGGATCCCTATGTGTCTACCTGCTATCGCAGGCGACACAATAATATATTCATATTATTTCTAGGATATTGCACTACAACTACAATAAACTTCATTTCGTCAAGATTAAATTAAATCCAAAGCTGTATCCTTAAACTTCGTAATTGTGCAAAAGATTGTTTAGCTTTCTGATTTCATTAATCTATTTAATTTGCAGATCGCTGAACAATGATGCACTGACGGACACGATCCTTGAAAATGATGATACGGTGGAATTTGAGGTAGTGGAATCTGGCACAACACTGAAGATGAAGAAATTGGTGACTTCTGACGGCTTCTCCTATTGTGTGAAGGTAAAACTGCTATAAATTAAAATAAAACTAAGACTTTATAAAAAACTGACTCAAATAAAGTTTGTAGCATCACGAACAAAATATATATTTAAGTAAAATTAACAAATGTTCATTTCTTTAATTTAAATTTAACATCTTATATTACAGAAACAGACGACCAGTAGTATTCAGTGGCGATGTAGTGTACACCGGAAGGGGAATCTGTGCTACGCTAATGTGACACAACACGACGACGTCTTCACACACGGACCAGCCCAGCATACACACCCAGCTGATCCACTAATGAAAAAGCGCTTGATCCTGAAGCGTAACGTGAGATATTACATATTTATTTTTAGACATATCAGTAATTGTATTAATAAGTAATATATTGTTTATTAGACACGCCATTAATATTTCGTTTCAAAAAGTAAAACATCTGAATATTGAAGATGTGCGTGATCCTGAAGCTAACTTGAGATATAATATATTTATTTTTAGACATATCGGTAATTGTATTTATAATAAGTAATATATTTGCTAAAAGACACGCCATTAATATTTCGTTTTAAAAAGTAAACGTTTGAATATTGAAAAGGTCTTGTTTATTTTTACAGATCAGACAGGAAGCAGTGAAGGACGTGTATGCACCAGCCGGGCGTGTCGTCGACACTATGATAACTGAAACCTTCGTCCCAGGTGATTTCAACTTGCCACGACCTAGTGCCCTGGTGAGGACGATGAATAGGGCGAGACAGAAGCTAAGGCCGCAGGAACCTACGACATGATCTTTGTATTATCATAATACAATAAACTTAATTATACACGTCTATTTTCCTTCTATTTCTAGGCTGGCATCGACGCCTGAACTCAAAGGCGGGATGGGGGAATATGCAAATGTATGTCCTGCTGGCTCTCCTTCTACAAGAGGCCAAACTTGTGATGATTAACACCCAGCTAGTGGGAGAGGGTGTCGGCAGAAATAGACGAGAACTGTATAACGATATGGACAGAGAAATTCAAGCCTTATGGGATGAATATGATGACCATGAAATTGTATACAAAGAATTTTTGCAGAAGATCAGAGAGATAATGGGATAAATATATGTCTGTGTAGTCTGAGCAAGCAACATCGTCTACTGTGTATATTAATACTGTATAAGTCTATAAATACTGTATAAATATTATTCACATTTACTCAACAAAAAAAGAAACCTGACACTGTAACTTTGAATAAGTATGAGGTGCATATTCAAAATCTATATATTTTTGCACCATCCAAAAGAAACTAACCACTGAATCACTTGTTTCATGCACCAAAAATATCAAAATGCATAATTAAGTTCAAAACATGCACAATTTTTATTACATACCACAATTCAATTAGCTTAAAATCTGATTCCAGGAACATACACCAAACAGGTCTAGGAAACGGCTGTTTTTACGGACTGTCTGTAAATTTATAGACTGTCTGTTTATTTATAGATAAATCGGTCTGTAAATTTATGGACAAGGGAGGTTACAAAAGTTGTCAAAAGTTTAAATCTTGGTTCTACACCACATTGGGATAAAAATGAATGAAAATCTACAAATAAATTAGTATTAAATATTGTAAGTCAGCATAACTTTTTTTAAAAGATCATTATTATGTTCAGATGATTGTGTGAAATGTTGTTAGATCATTGATGACCATGTTGGAGAAGAAATAGCAGTGTAAACAAACTTCTGTTCTTTTTGTTTATGCCCTATGTCATGCTCTTTGCTATCAGAATTAACAAAAATGCTTTAGGTTTGTGAATTTCTAAAATGTGTTAACTTTTGTATCAACCCTTGTCCATAAATTTACGGACACATTTATCTATAAATAAACTGACAGTCTGTAAATTTACAGACAGTCCGTAAAAACAGCCGTTTCCTAGACCTGCCAAATATAAAGTGTCAGGTTTCTATTTTTGTTGAGTATATATTGTTATGTATATTTGTAAACATTATATATATTATTTGTTTGTGTATATAATCAATTATTAATCTATTTACTTACCTGTTTTGTTGTTGTATAATTATTGTTATGTTATATTGTATATAATAAATTTATTTTTTTTCATGGTCTACTTATTTACTAATATTTAAGACTGAGGGGTTGAAATGTCATTATTTATTAGGGGTTGAAATGTCTTCGTTATTTTGAGGGGTTGAAATGTCTTATATATTTTGGGGGTTGAAATGCCAGAGGGGTTGAAAAGTCTTTGATTTTACAAATTGCATAGGGGTTGAAATGTCGAGGGGTTGAAATGTCTCGCTCCCTGTAAAATCTGCCGTTTCCTAGACCTGTTCAATTCTACTTACAGTTGTAAAGATTGTAAAATTGCGGTGAATGAGGTGTCTACATCAGTTTGTACTGAAAGTGATCTGGCTGTCCCTGTGAGTGACTAACAGTTACTGACGATTATAATTTGCAATTAAAATGTCAACACAGTATACCCCACCCACTTGCCTTGCCCAAGGATCGTGTAGTCCTTGCTGGTGTAAGCGGGCTTGATGCGCTCTCCACTGAGGAAAATCTTCCCATTTATACTTCCTGTAATCAGGAACTTTTGGCATATCTGTGTATCCCCCTCCCATTGTGAGGAGATAGTAGATGCTTTAACTTAAACCAAAATTTCTTGAAAACGGAAGTTTGTTTTGACGGTCAGCTGGTCCTCTACCTCATTAAGTAAACCGGGCTGGCCGCAAAATCAATGGGACCAAAACGGTGGACAGAGTAAAACGCAGACGTAACGTTTAATGTCGTATCGAGGGAAAATAGACTAACACACAGTCGTTATAGGTACCATCATTCAGTTTGCTTAATGATGGAGAGAAATTGCAATTTATTTTAGGCAATTCATGTACCGACAGTGAAATTTTAAAAATATGCATTTACAGCATTCATAATTTATATCAATTAACACTGTCAAAGTTATCATAGAGTTATGTTTATAGCTTAACAAACAAGCACTGTTACGGAATGGAAATCCACACACTGGATTAACAATCTCCGCTTGTTGTATATTTCTCTATTTATTACTTTTGATTATATCTACATGAATATGCATTGTATGTTTGTATTGTCTTTGTACTGTTGTGGTAACAATCCTGTTTGTTTGGATTTAAACCAATAAAATGATTTGATTTGATTTTATAGGCGAATGATTAATAAATAGTGTTCAATATAACTTGAAATAAGACCTGACATAACTTTGTTTTATCATTTTCATAGTAACCGGAAAATATAAAAATGACAAGCATGCAGTCTAAAGTATTTGGACTACCATTATAATATGAACTAAGGCTGTACCTCAACTCCAGCACTTACTTTTAGTGGTATACATCTAAAGCATTGTACTCTTTAAACACCAAAATATTTCAAATACGTAGAAAGAAAATGCTATATAAAGGCTTCTTATAACGTACATAGGGTCAAGGGCTTAAAGAGTGGCAATTTTTTTTTAGAAAATGTAAATCGTAAAGAATATTCTTGCTCTAAATCATTAATGTGTGTCTGTTCAACTTTAAATTCATCTTTAGTAAAATTTCTGTCTTCAAAAGCAATGAAATTATCAAAACATGATTTACAACAGAAGGGCTTGAATTGAAAATTATTATTTCATTTAAACCACTTTCTTGTATCGGAAGTATTAAAAAAAAATTAAATTGTGCATTACAGTGCAGTGAAGTGAAGTGGATTGTAGTGAAGTGAAATTGAATATGAAAGCAAAGCAAAGCAAGTAAGCAAAAACCGATAGATTTATAGGCGGTTTCAGTTTCTTCTTTTTAATTGTAAGAAATGTTTAACATTTAAGAATGTGAACTCCTTTACTAAAATATGAAATAAAAAAATATATGTATCATTAAATGTTTAATATCACTAAGCCATTAATTTTAATATATATGTCGCTGGGAGTAAAAAAACAACAACAACAAACATTCTGTTAACAGAAAGTTTGAAAACTCACGATAAATCTAAATTAATATCTGCGTAAAAAGTCCTTCTAAAACAAACTTTAGCTTTCCAAAGAAACTAGTCGGTCATTAGAAAAAAAACCCACTTAAATAGTTCAATTTAATAAATAAGCCACTTTGAAATTAAAGTTGTCAATGTTTATTTGACATCATACCTAAAATTTAATATTTGTTAACCTTTATATCTTTACGTATTTCTTTTTTTCTTTTCTTTCATGGAGTTGTATTCAAGCTGGTGAATAGTTTTCTTGAAAGTACCAGAACTGACGGTTGTTCAACCAATTATAGCAAAAGTGTTAGAAAGCAGCAATCATAAAATTGTAAATATATTCAAATTAAATGGCTAGAATAAACAGTTATATGTCACAGGGTGAACGAAAGAAAAAATGTGCAGACAGATCATATGGACTCAAATCCTGGATTTCTAGAAAACAAGGATAATTAAGGCTGAAGGTTATAAAACTGAGCATGGAAACCAGTCTCAAATCTCAAGCATCTGATTGGCTGAAATGGCGATCGGTCGCCATTTCAGCCAATCAGATGCTTGAGATTTGAGACTGGTTTCCATGCTCAGTTTTATAACCTTGGACATAATTCTCCCTGTTAATGATCTGAACCGGTTGCATACATTTTCCACGATAGTGAATAGCGATTAGACTTGAACAGTTTCACACATTTGCGAATACAGCTCCTTTGCAATATTTTTATGTCACTGTAAAAGAAATGTATTCCCGTATTACTAGAGTCTGGTAATGTAATGTAATTGAAGTAGGAATCAGACTGCCAATATCACTTAAGTCAGATCTCGCAAAATGTTAGCATATAGCGCTTTAAGATAAGGATGATGATTTTAATCAGACTGACGGCGTTGAAACAAGGATACTAAACAACGCTTCTTTGTTTTTAGTCATGGATATAACTGCAAACTTTGTAGCCAGGGATTCCCACTCGTGACAACGAGAAAAGCAAGGTGACTGAGTTGCAAATATAAATTTATAACGGGCATGCAAAAAATGCAAAATTTGAAAAAAAAAACAGTCTCGTAAAAATAAATACATGTAAGTAAAGTTAAAGTCTAATTTATTATTATTTACTAACCGGTTCGATTAAATTCATTTTCTGAAAACTGTTAAGCTATCGGGATCTAATACATGCACTTAGGAGCGAATTGAACATTGGGACCGGGGAAGAGATGATGCCAAAATTGCATTGTGGCATAGCGATAAAATACCGTAAATTGGGATGTTTTTGGTCTTGGTTAATAATTGGCCTAATTCGCAGCCCAAATGAAAAGACGAACATTAAACACACAGACATTTGTCACAGGTAAAATTGAAAACTCATCAGTACACGTTATCTTATTGGCCGTCCACAGTCGCCATTGCAATGTCTTCGGTAAAAATAGAAATATAAAAATGTCCTTAACGGCAAAATGCAGTTCAATAGAACTTATCTCAAATAATATATTTTCATTTTAAGACAAGTTGGAACAGTAACAAAAATAGCTAGACCTATTCCTAATATTCTATTTACACAAATACACAAAGACTAAATAACACAAAACATTATTTTAAATGTCCACATGAGTGTTTTGATACTGACAACAATATGTTTCGTACACCTTAAACAACAATCAGTTATGACGAAAGAAATCAACCTTTTGTCATCTATTTACGCGACAATGAAGCAACCAGGAAATTCAAGCTCAAACAAACCTTTAAATATATTGTTAACATATCTAAGACAAAAGAGCACAACACGTTTTTGTTAGCATCATATTACTCACGTGGGCATTTAAAATGATATCTTTGTTGATTTGTTTTTTTTTGTGTATGGATGTATATATAATTTAATGGAATTTTTATAACTTCACTTAACCGATGTTCTAACTACACAGATCATATTTTTAAATTTCTCAGCACGTATTTTGTGTATAATCTTCAAACTTGGAACATAATATACATCATTTTTTCTTCTTTTTATGAAATAATCATAAAATTCCCTACATCCGTTTAGATACCACAGGCAATCAATAAAGGTAGGGTAAATACAAAAGTCACAAAGTTTTCGATAGCAGGTATAGTATCTGTTAACGAAAATTCATGTCTCCTTATTTAATTATGGATTCTTACGTAGTTTTGAACCAATTTAAGCAACTCTGCAATAATGCGATTGCTTAGCTGTTACACAGAAGATGTTTCAACAGTTAAAGTCGATTTCAGTATATCCTTTTTACAAACGCTGAGGTCAATTTTGTGACTTATGGTTTAAGACTCACCTCGATGAAATGTTGCTGCTTTATGAATGCACAGGGGGGGGGGGGGGGGGGGGGGGGTTTAATGGCAATATCATTAAAAGACGTAAAATGATGGTTCTTAATTATATGCGGAGAAATTAAAATTTTATGATCGGTGTGGTTAGAACATTGGTTAAGAGTAGTTATTTTTCTTTACTGTTCTAACGTATCTTAATACATGCAAATAAAGATACATTAGAAGCATATATTTGTGCAAAGTTCTGTTGAATTGCATTTATCGTTAAAGAGATTATGGTAATTTTATTTTGTTATCGATGAACGTGCAATGATTGTAGCGGCCCTCGGCGTGTTTAAGGACGTTCATCACTATTTATCGCTTATCAAAGTTGCTCAATAAAGCTCGTGATTTTTATTTACATTTTAATAAGTTTCAATTCATTTAGAGTGTCATGCTGAGAATATATTTGAAATGTCGATTTTAAATACTTCATCCTGTTACTAAATATAGAAATTTCAAGCTGGGAATATCACTTTCGTCACGGTTTATACAAATATTTTACCGGAATGAAAAACATAATATTTTACTGCATTTAAGACACGTATGCATTTTGTATTTCTGCATGTGAGGTATTTATTTTATACAAGTATTTGAAAACATCAAAGTAGAACTTTATTTGTATTTTTTACCGGTCAGGATTTTCCCGTGTTATCATAAACCGGTAACCAGCGTTCGATTTCATTTCTCCATGCATAAACCTGATTTCCAACTGTTTCAAGTTTTACTGAACAGCACGTTGCCGTTAGAATGATTTGTAAATTTGTTATCGTAGCTGTGCAATGCCAAAAGTAGTAATACATTAACGTATCTTAGACTATTTATATTCTTCAACGGCGATTTATGTTCACTTGAATAACTGCAAAACTCAGTGAAAACAGAATAATGAAACTGACAAATATCATGTTAAATAGAACTGGCACAATATTACACCCGAATATTTAAAAAAAAAGGTCAATCATCATTTATGTATAGGTTATTGTTTATTTGGAGGCTTGTATGAAAATTAAACGGTCAGGCCCAGCGCAGCTGGGCGACCGTTTAATTTTTCGTTCAAGCCTCCGAATAAACTATAACGTATATAATGGTCGAAATTATTTTTGTAACCGACAAAGCAGTCGCCGCCTAAATACCGTACATGGGTATGCACAAAATCAATAGTCAAACTGAAATTAGCTTTGTCATTCAATGGCTCGTAAACATGTACTGAGAGAATATTTTAGGAAGTGAATTATGCAGTTTTTTTTATCTGAAAACACCAAGTGAACATAACTGACTCTCAGAAAAAAAACCGTGAGTCTGTCCTTGGGTTGAGAAAAAAGGGTTCATCCGTGGAAGTTCCATTTTACCCGTTACTTCATAAATAAATCTTTAATAGCATGGCAAAATAGTTTATATCCGCATCAACGGGCTCATCCGTGTCGTCTGAGCACGACCGACACTTCTCGCTGTTAGATTCACTAGATTATTTGTGACAAAAAAAGGGAAAGTGCAAATACTGATGACATTGATTTTATGGGTGATCTGGATCTAAACTGGCCGCCTATGTGATAAAAGACGTAAGAAGATTTTCATAAGCCAAAAAAGTCAGAGCTAAAATATTTCAATGATTTTCTTTTCCTCAGACTTTCTAAGTCACGCCTCCTTGAACACTGTAGAAGATCGTTCACGATTTATACATGTTTATCAATAAATGTTCGAACAATATTGCGGAGAAAATCGACCTATAATAAACACATTCAAGACGCGCGACTTCATGAGAATTAAGGTTCGAAATATTTGAAAAATACTGCATTGTCATTGGCTCAAAATTAATATCAACCATTATAAAACATTAAAGTATCGTTTATTAAATTGTTATGTTTTCGTATTGTATGCTACCTGATTAGATTGTTGTAAAATTGTCCGCTAAACAAAACAAGAAAAGTTAAAATGATATCTGCGATTATCTGTTACGATTGTTGACCCTTGATGTCCTCATAACACATTAAAAAGTCAAAATGTCACTAATATTCTGCAATATTAATGCAAAATTGACGTGCATTTAAACATCATTATTTATAAATAGGAGTCGGTTCATTTATTTGAACATTGGTATGATATCTTTTGTCATCTCAGTGAATAAGCACATGCATAATAGCATAACTTGTCATTATATGATCATTTTACCACATGCAGTGTTAGATGTATCGATCATAAGAATAGTGTGCGCATGAACTATACACCAAATGTCGCTTCGCTGGGCACCTTTACTTGATGTTAGCTGATTACAAGTTTTAGCTTTCCAAAAAGCTAGTCGGTCATTAGCAAATAAATTAATAGAATAAGTAGGTATGTATTGGTGCTTGTATTTACTTTTGGACCAATGTAAATCAATGATATGGCCAGTTTTCTGTCGATCAATGTCACACAGACTGTATCTAACAAACTATTTGTGAATTTAGTTGATGTTTCAAGTTTCAAGTTTATTTCCATTTACATTTCTCTGTATGTACAAAACATAAACAAGAGAACATATATACATTGTACAATTCTGTTACTTTAAAGCTAAAGCATGCAAACAAAGTTGAACGGCTGATGTTTGATTTATTGAAATTTGAAGAAGACGTGTACCGGCAAAAGGCATCAATATATTATCATGTCTCTAGTAGACGTAATTTATTATTTTATTCAGGACGTGTAGAAATAATTACGTTGTTTAAGCACCGGCGAATCTGATGAATATGTTACATTAACGCGAATGCTTAAAGAGGTACCATAGAACTTTCCGCAGTCGATACTTATTTGTACATTGAGAGAAAAGCCATGCTTATAATATTCAGTATTCATTACCAACATTCATAAAGTGTAGTTTTAGTTGGTTCAGCAGATCTCGTCAAACTTGAAGTTGACGAGCGTTAGAAGACAGTAAACAATAAATTAGGATGCTGATGCATTTATTACTTTCACTTAAGCTTTATGCTGCTCATATATTTTGTTTTTGTTTGAACGAATTTCTCTGAAACTATTACAGAAACTCAAGAAGCACTATCTGTATTAAAATTAATCTATCATCAAAGAAATTGTCGTTATGCCACTGTTCTGAAAATTCTTCACAACTATTTCTCTACTTTAAAGGCTGGTTTTGCATTGCTTGCAGTATATTCTAGTAGATCGCCCTTACATAGAAATGATAGTGCTTGTGTTGTCTACCTTACTGTACTTGTCAAAATAATGTTATTGTTTAGTATCCCAAGACCGAATTCAGATCCGTTATATTGCATGTGTATGGGGAAGCAGACATTGGGGCCAGGGGTATCCCCGGAAATCTTTTACAAGTTAAACTCAATTTGGATTGCAACTGCAACGATTCCAACCGTTAACTATAGACCCCAAGAAGAGAACGCATGGATAGACGCGGTTTTAAGAGGGAATAGGAGAATCAAAATAAATCAATTCGTATTTCGTTAATAATGCATATATTCAAGGGCAAGTTTTGAATATTATGGCAGCGGAAATTTTGTAACATAATTTAAATAGTTAAAGTTTAAATGATAAAAATACAGATGCGCGTATAGAATGGCTTCCAAGTTTCTATTTTAAAACAATCGTTTAAGTTTTGTTTTCTTAAAATAGATGAAAAGGTCACTTTGAAAACCACCGAAGACGAAAAATGTGAAAATATTGCAGGCTCGGTTTAATTGAGCCTGTTAAAGACTTTTAAGCATATCAAGAACATAAAATACCGCATCGTAATTAGTGCTCCAACTTGGATATCAAAAGGACAGGGAAATAAATAGATCTAAAAAACCATGGCAGTTTTTGTGCAACAAGGTCAAAACTAGGCACTTTTATTCAAATCTTTGTGAAAGAGCAAAATACATGTATATAAATGTCCATCTGAATGAGTAATTGGGAATAAAAGATAAAATGTAATGTTCATAACTAATGAAGAGATGGGTAGTCATCAAACCAACTAGGTTTAAACTCTCGCAGCTCGGTTATTTCAATAGTGCGCTCGTGAAATGCAAAATTGTGAGGTTGATTATCTGATAACAACTACATTTGTAATTATGGATTGAAATGATTTGTCAACAAACTTGACTAACGAAGTACTTGTAACTGAGGTAACGTGTCGCCATTTATCCTATAAATTGATATTAGACAAGTTCAATAAACAAAATCATTATTGATGCTTCCACTCTGTTCGTGAAATCATAAAGTGCAATTAATCTCCTGTGGCCATCCTAGTCGTTTAACTCTGTCGTCCGCAGCTTATTGGTCGTATTGATGACTTTCTTTTAGCGTAGCGCCGCCCCATTGACTACGCTTGTGATATTAGATAAAAATATTGCCCATGCTGATCTCCTATGTTTACTTTAAACAATGGTTATGTCACATTCGCTAAACCTCCGGTATCTTCTGAGAACGTTCACCGAAATTGCACTGGAAATCGCAAACAAATTGCAAAATCGCTGATCCCTTTTTTACTTTAAAAAAATGATCACCTCACTGCGCTAAACTTCCGTAAACTTCTGAGAACATTCGCAACATTTGCACTGGAAAGCGCAAAAAAAGCAAAATCTCTCTTTAAAAAACAATATTTTGACAATTAAGCAAAGTTCTGAGCATTCGTTTCCTCCTAAATGCTTGTTTAAAACATCTCCTCGTTTGCTATAAGCCATTACTATTTCACGACCGTATGTTTGGTGATTTATACCTCAAGAAAAAATTTTTTAATGTTAACACATGGATAGAAGTTTTCATCAATTTTCAAAGTCAACGCACGGACATGAGTTTTTTTGAAACTCGCATTATGTCATCTAACATGGCATACACTGAAATTGACATCATTAAAACAAACAAAAAAACAAACAAGAAAATGTGCGAGAACCAGCAATATTACATGTTGAAGTTCAGCATTCTAACGAAATTGTTGAAGATCAGAATAGTAAATATAATAATTTGAGTCCCTGTCAGGCTGCTCATCCCCCCACCCTAGGACAGTGACAAAATTTTGTTGTTGAATTCTAGATTTCGGAATACATTTTTGGATAAAAGTGTATGCTAATGACCGACTAGCTTTTTGTAAACTTTTGTTTACAGACAGCCTTTCCCGCCAAAGTCGGATATTCATTAGTCTCTAAGAAAAACATAAACGATGTCTTGCTTTTGACCAACAAATTCAATATAACGGATCGAATCTATTTCATATATGGGATCATCCTGAACAGTTGTTTGATTCAAATAAAGTATCAGTTCAATTTATAAGCAAATAATATTTTGCTATGAATGTTTGCATCACGTGACTTTCTAAAAAAAAGACGCATAACATTATTTCTACACCCTGTAGAAAATACAACACACGTATGTTTATATAATTTAACATGTCGTTATATATCAGCTCAATTTCTGATTTGATGTTACTACAACGTCCAAATATTGTTTCAGCAACATTTAGAAGACTTTTCTTGCAAATAGGGGGAACGGAATAGCATTCTCAAGCTCTAGACGGGCGGCTTTGTCTAATGTGACCACGTCCGGTGCCGCTGTTAACCGGTGTCACCCTTCAAAGGTCAAGTTTGGTCCATTATAATATGTCGGTCATCAGGATGACCGACAATTACTATAATTCTTCGTGAAGAAATTCGGAGTGGGGGAGCATTCCGTTATTTACAGTTTTTTTTCTTTTCTTGTATTAGTGATTTCTCATTTACTATTCACATTTCTTTATAGCCTTTTCGTGAAATGACTAATTCACTCAGCCATTTCATGAAACGGCTAAATATTTCAGCCTTTTCATGAAATGACTAAAAATTTGCTCTAGTCATTTCATGAAATGGCTAAACTAAGAAGCGAACCTTTAAAATAAGACAAAGACTGAAGTTTATTTTTATTTAAGCTCTGAACATTGGTTAAAACAGCTAACATAATAAAGCACATAATGAAAGCACATCAAATGATCAGGAAAGACATTTTAAACTGTCAACTAATCTTCAAAGTTATAGAATCACACAAGAGATATTAAGCATTCACTTATAAAAGAACACAATATCAGCAACATACCATTAGAAACGCATATCATAAGTGTACATTTTCAATACCACACATAATGTTCATGTTTAATTCACATATACATTGTCTACTTATTCTTACACGTGAGACTATTGTGGCATCTGCTATTACACATTTTTCCAGCCTTACATCTGTTGGTTTGACACTGTTTTTTACCATTTCCACAATCACATCGAAAAAAACCTTGACCTCCTGAAGTTGTTGCTTTCACAGCTTGGCGAATTGTCACTGTACATTCCGTGTTAACATCACAATTAGTCAGGAGCTTTTGTGGACATAGATCAAATTGATCCCTTGCGTATTTGGAACTTAATATTCCAGACTTGACAGCAATAGTGTACATATTTTGTTCATCTTAATCCAGAATTACACCAAGAATGTTTCGTGGGTCACCTCTACCTCTGTCAACCATAGGTTTAGGAATAGAAACATTGTCTCCCACTTCACCAGACTTTAACTCACAAGCCCTCTTTCTCTGCTGGAGTATTGTTTCATGCCGTTGAGCCAAGTTGGAATCAGATGCGGGTGTGGGTTGTGGCTCGTCGGTTCTATCTGGTGTAGGTTGTGGCTCGTCGGTGCTAGCAGGTGTAGGTTGTGGCTCGTCGGTGCTAGCAGGTGTAGGTTGTGGCTCGTCGGCTGTATTCTGCTGGCCACAGATAGCTAGGAGATCGTCTTCAGTCTGTAGTCTCTCCAGAATCTCACTTGGTAGACTTAAAGATGTTAGTCCCACTTTTGGATTTTCACCAAAAAGTGCCTTGTAAGGTGTCTGATTTATACCAGCGTGATGTGCACAGTTCTTCTGTTGTTGTGTGAACAAAAGAGCAACTGTCCAGTCGTTGGTGTTGTTGTCACTCATCCAGGCTACCAGAATGTCCTAAATGTCACTATTCGCTCTCTCTACTGAGCCCTGGCTTTGGGGATGTCTTGGTTTTCCGTGAATCATAACTAGCTGCGGCCACAACTCTCTCAGCTCAATGATAACATGTGCGGTGAATTCAGAACCATTGTCACTTCGTAGTATCGCGGGGGCACCGAAGAGAAGGAAAATGTCAAGTAGCTGATATGCTACTTCTGCTGCTCTTTTCGAAGTTAAGGGTCGTATGATCACAAACTTCGTAAGATGACACTGATACACCATAATCCATTTATACTGCCCTTGAGGTAGAGACTGCATGTCAATGAGGTCAACCTGGGCACGAGAATTAAACTCACTAAATAAGATAGGTTTAAAAACAACACCCTTGGTCTTAGGGCGTTTTCTTTTCTCTTGACAAACAACACAATAGGACTTGAACATTTCAAGAGAGTCATTTGTTATGTTGGCATACTTTTCCTTGATGTGTTTTAACATTCTGTCACGACCACCATGACCAGTAGATATGTGAGCTTGCTGGATTATATCATACGTATCTTCTATGGTGACATAATACACTGGACGTTCTTCAGGTGATTCTCTTTTCTTGATCAGTAACTGATAATCCTAAAAACTATACTTATTTTTTCTCTTTTTTTAATACTTATTCTGCCTATAATTTATTTATTTATATTTATTTATTTATTTATTTATACTATAATAATATTCTTTTAAAAGTGAAATGGAAGTTTATTTACTTTCATATTCATTTTTGTGGTATATTCAAATAAATTATTCCAGTTATAATATCTAAGGCACAAATAAAACTCAAGGCATTATTACACAGATTGGCTGAAACTGAACCAGTCAATCTGTGTAACAATGACATGGAGATTTTAGCCATTTCATGAAAAGGCTGAAATATTTAGCCGTTTCGTAAAATGGCTGAGTGAATTAGTCATTTCACGAAAAGGCTAAAATGTTTAGCCATTTCATGAAACGGCTGATTTCACAGATTGGCGGTAACATATACATAATAACATTTTGTTTATCTTGTATGAAGGTAAGGTAAACATCATTCAGAAAAAACAGTTTTCCTGCACATCCTAAATTTACAGTAGAAGAAATCATAAGTCTATTTTTAAAGCAAATAAAAATATTACACAAAATCTAACAAAAATGACCTCATTGTAATACGGCCTTAGGGCCAACTTGGGGTTTGAACCATATACTATGATGCACAAATTGAACTCCCCTGTCAGGTTATCATGTGAATAACGTACATGTTGCCTTGAAGCCTAACCAATACCCGACATTATTGCATGCAAAAGCCAAACAACACAAACAATATAACAGCTGGTCAAACTGTCATGCGAAACGGATAATGCATTCGATGAGCTTAATGAGGATTAAATTATCAAGAACACAATTGAAGCAAATAGAAAATATCGGGCGTCAACATTTAACGATTTCTTTTGAGTTATCAACCTTCATATTTCATCTTAAAAGGAAAAACAGTTTCAACGGCTCAAATCTCAAACCGCCATTTAAAAAGAGTACCTATGCTTATACACTGTCTTTTGAACTCGGATATACATTTAAGTCTGCACATACTCTTCAAATAACACACTTTAAATCAGTGTTTAATCAAAACAAGACAATAATCAATTAATAATTTCTTTAAACTTAGTCAATAAATTATTTAATGAAATCATTTTCACTCTTTATTGCGGTATGCCCTTTTCAAATGACTAAAATGAAAACTTAATGCAGAAATTTAAAAAGATCTTGCCCAAATACTTAAGTTATATCATCTGCGAGAACAAATCCATCTCTGACAAAAATAATAATAATTCATTTTACACTATTTAAATAGTTATTCCGCTTTCAAATTAATTTAATATGAAAACTTAATGTTGCTTATGACTTTGAAAGTTCTTTCCTATTCACTTAATAGTTGGAATATATCATCTGCATGAGCAATGCAATCTGTGACGACAACTTTGCTAACTCCTTTTTCACCTTTTTAATTTATGCCCCTTTTAAATGACTTTAATACGAAACCTTATGTTCCTAAAAATGAAAGTTGAAAGTAATTGCTCTATTAACTATATATTTTGTTCACGCCATTTTGTGATGACAAGAACGATTACTCTTATTTGACTGTTTTTGAGTTATGCCCCTATCAAATGGAATAAACTAATAATCGGTATACCGGTGTATTGCGAATTTGCGATACGTGTCATTGGCCATATCGCAAGCACCCCGAATGTAGCAGATCCGGAGATGTACTGGTACCCTGTTACGGTAGCACCGGTATATTTCACCTTCAAAAAGTTTTGTGAGTTAACTGTTTTGTAATTTAATGGCCATTTTTTGATTTGTCTAGTCTCTTTCTGGGTTTGAATCTCAGTTCTAGCCAGTTTTATTTGTTTTACAAGCTTTGTGTTATATTTTTCTTGTTATGGTTTTTTAAAATAATAATTCAGGCTCTTAATTTAATCTCCTGTTTTTTTTTAAAGTAAAGTTACAGTGTAACAAATGTTTAACAAAACCCTCACAGAACTAATGAAGATTAATGAATTTAATGGTTTACTTAGAATACAATTATATTGCCGATGTTATCCTCAGCGAAAATCGCAATGCGTAATGCGATAGGTTTACCCTGCAATACACATCCGTAAAATTTGGGGTACGTCACGGGAAAAGGTACCTTAAATCTTTTTAGTGATATTTGTTTTTACTAAATTATAAGGACTCACAACTATAAAATTTAATCAATTTCTTATAAATAAAATGTGATTTTGTTACAAATGTTGACAATAAAATGATATTTATACCGCGATATGTATAATAAATAATGACATCTGCTCGAATTTATGACGTCATTTCAAAGATTGACTTCAACTGTCCGAAGGTACCTTTTCCTGTGACGCGCCCAAAATTTTGCTTGTTACTGGGAAAATGCTCATTATATTGCCACTGAATACTGAAAATTCACCTTTAATTACCGATTTACTAAATAACTTGGGTTTCATTTGTCAAGGATAGCATAAAATAATACATATACGAAACTCTCATGGTGACAGGAAGAAAATAAATTCAAATTTATGGTGCGTTTTTTACGTGGCAAAAATACATTTATTAAGCAACTAATCTTAATAGGTATTTGTTGTTTTGTTAAAATGTAAATATATATTATTACAAGAGGTGAATTTTCTTTTTTTTTAGGTTTTAATCAGATAGTATCATATAATAGTAATACAGGATGTATAGGACAACTTGTGATAAGGGTAATTTAAAATGATTAATTTATATTTGATCATATCTTATAATGTGTTTCGTGTCGCAAAATGATTTGTTACCTCATTAATGATTTTGATTTAAAAATAAAAACCAATCCCATTATAAAGGATGTTTGGTAAATGATAAGTTGATGAATTAACAAAAAACAACTTGATTGGTACTAAAAACCAGACATTTGCATACGTATATACGACAGCTGTTCCGATAAACCGTTTGTTAGTTTGATTAAGAAGGAAAACTACTTAACATGTTCATGCAAAGGAAAGATATGTTAATGCAAAGGAGTAGGTTCACGAAGGCCTTATATTGGCCTAACAATATCTAACATTTTTTTCTGGCGAGACAACTTTTAACTTAAAATAAATACATGACATAATGTCTGTATTGCCACCAAAGGCTAACGTTGCCTTAAAAAGGTGAAATATGCATATCAGAAAACGCCACATTCAGAAAAAACAGCCTCCCCACACAGTCAAGAAGAAGAGAGGGGGAGAGAGCATGGTTAATAAAATGATCAGTTTCAAAAAAGACACCACAAACAATAAACAAAAATGAGAACCCGAGGGGTTACCGCCTTGGAACGGTCAGTGGCAAATCAAATTGCCACTGGGGGTTTAAACCAGGTTCTGGGGTGCACCAACCTCATACTTGCCCCAACAGGTTCTCATATCACAAAACAAGTACAAGTTGTCTTGGTGAAAGACTCCAACCCACTTATCGGCTTAACAATGTTGCATGCAAAAGCACACAAACATATAAAACATAAGAAGCTAAGAGCATTGCAAAGCCGAAGGGCCGGGTACTCAATGATCTTACCGAGACCAGAGCTCTTGGAGTAAAATCAGCAAGAACACGATGACAGGGATAAAAGAAACAAATCTGATCATTAAAGGCTGATCATTCTGACGTATATCCCCAAATTTTCTAAAAGATGGCGTCATTTGTATGAGATTGTTTCTTATTCGTGTAAATGAGTATTGACACTTCTTCAGTAAATGACGACGTTTGAAGATGCAAATTTAATCATACGATATTGTTTTGAAAGCAAATTGACAGCAGTGTACAAGATTAAACATCTGAAACATGAGAAGGCGCACGCTCATATATCTGGAGGTTTTTGGTTTACAAGTGACACAGAAAGTTGTCGAATGGCGGAATGGAAACGTTACCTAGATGAAAAGGGAACTTTGAAAGCCACCGAACACGACAAATATGAAAATTTGCAGGCTCGGTTTCATTGAAGCAGTAATTGAAATGCATATAACAATCCATTCCGCCTAGCCCCGAGTTGAGCCCAACTCAATATTTACAGCAGTATACAGAACAATTTTGATCCATGGCAAACGATGGTTTGCATATGCCGACGAACTTGGAACCTTCGGTATTGCACGGTATTGCACGGTATTGCACGGTATTTTCAGATTAACATCATTCCATGACCAGAGGCGTATGGTCCTCAGATAAAATGATGGTATTGCTCAAAGAATTGCCCAACACAAGAAAACAATGGGCTGAACTGAATATAATAAAAATTTGACGGGACGGTATCTGAGAATATAAATTCTGCATATCACAGCGAACGCCAAAGCAAAGGTTTACCATGAAGTATATCCTTGGCGTCCTAACTATATCGGCTGGGAAATTGAAACCATCCATGCTAAAACTGGCAGAAATATAAAAAACAAACATAATTTTACAAATTCTATAAAGACAAATGTCTTCTTCAACGACCTTAAAAGACGTAACTGATAACAGCGCTGAACAAGTCTTAAGTCAATTATCCCCCGTATTCGCTGGGTCTCCCTGCGCTAGACTTTGCGGACTTTCAGGTTCTGAAGTCTTGCCTAATGGATCGTAAATTCGAGAACTGCGACGAGATCAGGTACATTTGGCCTTCAACAAGAGTTTTCCCACAGAGTGGAACAGTAACGTATTTAACAATTGGGCGGACAGACACCGTAAGTGTCGATCACTTTGGGGCCTGAGGAGTAATCAGCAACAGTAACGTTATGTTGTGTGAGCATTGTTATGACGATGCGCTGTGCGTCGCTGGTTGTTAGGTGGCCTTTTTAATTAAATTGTAAGCTAGTGGTTTATGAAGGATTTTTCTTTGTATCTTCGCATACAAGTTAAAAATTTATTTCTAAAGCAACTGTGAAATTTGCTTGACAGATGAACCTTTCATTGGATATAAGATAGCCAGATCGTCGAAAAATCAATTTCATAATAATCTAATTAACAAAAGAGATTTTGCTTTAGGAAGATATTGGAGTCTTTCATAACATTTGCTTTTATACGTCGATGCGCATGTTGGCCATATTAAAATTTATTTCAAAACTGATCTAAACAAATGATTGAATATACAATATGTTAATGGTGTATGTCAGAAGAAAATTGGACATTAATGGACTAAATATTTTACTTAAATACTTTTATTTCATTAAAATATAAACTAACTCGAAACTTTTTTATGACTGTAAGAGAATTGTAAAAAAATTCTCCATAGACAGATTATGATTACTGGACGTTTTTGATATTGAAACATTAATTTAATATACATTCTAACCGGGAGGTTATATCAAAACTGTCATTGTTAACTATGTTTATCATAAGAGTTGTTCGCTTTTCAAGAGCTTGCAACGCTGTTAATGATTTCAATGAACGTTATCTTTGCATAACAGAAAAACTTTTAAAACAAGGATATTTGTATCACAAATTAAGGAAAACCTTTTGCAAGGTTGCAAGTTTTATTGCCGATACCAAGATTTAATTAAAAAATACAGGTGCAGTTTAAAATCACTATTGCAACTAGTTATTTCACAGCTGGTTTTTATGGAGATTTAATTTATAAACTTAAGAAGATAAAAGACAATGTAAATTTCTCCCGGTTATTCGTAAAAAAACATCTGTAAATTCAAAAAGAAAGGTTACCAACATGATATTTTACAGCGCTCTGCAGGCCTGGTGATCTACAGTTGTTTCATTATGCTTACCATTTTGGTTGCACGACGGTGGCAGGGGTTAATGAGTTTATGAAGGTTTATGGGGAAATCTTTTCTTATCAGAACCTAGAAGCTCGAATTTTATCCCTTTCATCGTGTTCTTTCTGATTTTACTCCAGGAGCTCTGGTATCGATAAGATCATTGAGTACTCGCTTCTTTGGCTTTGCAATGCTATTTGCTTCTTATGTTTTATATGTTTGTGTGCTTTTGCCTGCAACATTAAGCTGATGGGTGGGTTTGAGTTATTTCACTAAGACGACTTGTACTTGTGTGTTGATTTGAGAACCTCTTGGGGGCAAGTGTGAGGTTGGTGCACCCAAGAAGCTGGTTTAAACCCCCCGGTGGCAATTTTATTTGCCACTGACCGTTTCAAGGCGGTAAACACCCACGTTCTCATTTTTGTTAATTGTTTGTGGTGTCTTTTTTGAAACTGGTCATTTTATTAACCATGCTCTCTCATCTTACTCTTGACTAGGTGGGGAGGCTGTTTTTCTAAATGTGGCAAGCACCTTTTTTGCTTGATTTGTTACATTCTAGACATCGGGAACGCGTTAAAATTAATGTGCATGCGCAAAAAAATCGGCAATGTCATTTGTCTTGTATGAAAATATATAAGGTTAGCATAATCTTGTTTTCTAAAAAGAGGTCTAAGTAACAAAACCAAAATTGATTTTGATGAAATAATACTCCGTAGAAATAATATATTTTGTGGTTTTAACCACCCCCCCCCCTCGTCCAACGCCCTCGATCTAGGACATTGCTTATGTAATAATTTCAAAACGACCAAATGTAACTTCCTTCTTTACCTATTTTACTATTGGTTTTTGGGCTACCAATAAAATGTTTTTTTTTTGTTTTTTTTTGTATTTACGCATTGACAGTTCACGCTTGAGCTTATAAATATAAACTGATTTCCATTGCAGATAGCAATTTGAAAACAAACTGTACATTTGGTTGAAGACATTCGTGTATAAAATATGAAGGTAAGTCCATTTTAATTTAAACTTAACTGGATGATATATTTATGTGCTCTTGGAAAAATTAATTATCTTTTTCATAAAGAGATCAACAAAAACAAAAAAGTGCCATTATAATTTATGACGTATATTGACGTGCAATTTCATAAATATTATTAAAAATTGAGTATTTTTATTTTTCAGATGTTTCTTAAATTAAAACTGCTATGGTTGGATTAGATTAAATAGATTTATATGAGCATGATCTTTACAATCACACGGCAACTCAACAGACCTGGGTCCAAGTGCAATTATTGTTTCATTTATAATTATTGATTGATTGATTTTATTTCGGTATGGAATACATAAACATGGTAATCTAATACAACATGTATGGTACAAATATATATAACATACAAATAAGCCATGACATGCACACCAACACCGAGGATAACACAAAAAAGAGAGACTCTTATTTCCATTGTGGTCCTCTGTGTTGGTTGCACGACATAGAGAGCCTTTAATTTATGCAAAACCTACTTTCAATTAAATATATCACAGTAAGAATTCAATTGTTTTATCACAGATTAGAATTTACAGTATTGTTACCCATTATTCAAATAACAGCGGAATAAAATACTAAGAAGCAAATGATAAAATTAATAAGCATTATAAATTCTAGTTAAATTTCAATAAAGACAAATTATTATTATATCACAGTCACAAAGTTAAACCTATTACTAAAACTACTGCCAAAATACCAAGTCTCAACTTTAAAATGTAAGGATAAGAAATTAAAAAATGTGTAGCACATTATTAACAGATAAAAAGAAAAAACGATCATTATAAACTAAAAGTGTTAAATGATATGATGAAAGACAAAATGAGTTAAATCCATTCCTATACCGAAAAAATCAAATGTAAATTTGAAAACACTTTTGAAGATTAAAAAAATAAAACTACAAACTCTCCATTAGGTACTTCTTAACAGATATTTTGAAAGAAGGCAACCTGCTAATGTTAGATAATTCAGCTGGCAAACTATTCCACAAGGAACAACCCACAAAGCTGAAAGATTTTGAGCCAAAACCTTTGACCCTCGGGATTGCAAATCCACCCTTATTACTTAACCTGGTTTTGTAGGAATGAACAGTGTCTTGTGGAATGAAATATTCTTCCATGTAATCGGGAGCCAGACCATTTTTAATTTTAAAAACATGACATAGGACGATCTGATCTACACGTTTATTGACTGGTAACCAGTTGAGTGTACGGAAGTGATTTGGACCAATATGTGACCTGGCATCAAGATCAAGAGCAAACCTAATCAGCTTATTCTGAGTTACTTGAAGTTTGTTTCTTAGAAGCTGTGTTAGACTGGGATACCATATTGAACAACAGTAATCAAAATGACATTGTATTAAGGACATAACTAGAAGCTTCTTTGTATGTTGAGTAAGGTCTTTTTGCGATATAAAAAATTCAAACGTGCATTTGCCTTCTGCAACACTGACCTAGCCATTGCATCAACAGATAATGTTTGATTACTGGTTGCCCCTAGATATTTGACCTTGCTTTAAGAAATGTGTCATTACATTTATTATTAAGCGATGAATTTGACTAAAGTCTTTGCTTAGACCCAAATAAGATGGACTCAGTTTTGCCTAAATGTAATGATAGCTTGTTATCCACCAGCCACTGGCTAACAAGATGCAAGTCTTCTTCCAGGGCATGTTCAACATCAGCCTTACATTTACCTGAAACCAGAATTCCTGAGTCATCAGCATATCGTCGGGTTACAGCAAAAACGCAGTATATACATATTTTTGGTAAAATCACTTTTTCACATAAAGGCATGCAGTTTTGTCATTTGCACATTGTCAAAAAAATTCAGGACTGTAGGTAATGTCGTTTAGAAGATATTGACTTGTGACCAAATCAAGTATTGATTTGCCTGTGTTTTTCCTAGAACCAAAACCCTGTATATTGATGTGCTGTTTATATTGTCACACATATACAGGAAAAAATTAAGCTAAAACCCCACATTTCAAAATACAACTACTTTGCATGAACAATTTTGCTATCTATGCCACTAATTTGCAAGAGCAAAAACCTCAGTTTTAGAAATACGATGTTTTTACACATACAAAAATGGTAATCATTGTGAGTGCTATTTGAGCAAAATCAATGCATGAGAAGAAGCAAGGCAACAAGTCAGTGAGATTTTAACAAGCGGTTGGTGCAGAGACCAAGTATTTAAACTGATGTGTTTAAGTACTGACAGATTGCCAAATTAATTGTTTAATGGTCAGACCATTCCATGTATAAACAGAAACAATAATTTTGCTGGAAATATTTATCTTTTTGACATGTATTTGGGTGATAAAAAAACAAGTATATTTGACTTTAATTTATAGCAGTTAGACAAAAATAAGTACATTAAAGCAGAAACACTCTCTGAAAAAACAAGGAATACCAGTCAGAAGAAGTGGCTGTCCAATATTGTAACAATAATTTAAATTTAACGCAATTGATTGATATCAGTATGGTTCAACTCCTTAATTATAAAAGCAAATGAAGGACAGGTAGACAATGTTCTGAACTCACATCTATAGATGAAGGAGAGAAAAAGTCTCTTGTCCCGGCAGCTGCTTTTTGATGCAGTTTTCTTCTAAGAAGCAATAAGCGAAACAAGTCTTGAGTTGTATCAGTGTCTACATATCGGTATTCGGTGTTCTGGAACATCATTATGCTCGTGAAACATTAGAAAAGAATGCCTGCTCATTGGAAAATAAACATATGGATTGCTCTGATGCGCCAATTCGGTCAAACCCTCTAGACAAAGCATTAATAGCAACACCAGCATAACCAGTAGCAACATGCTCTACACATCAAATCATGGATGCTTCAAGGAAGGAACCCAAGAATTTACACAAGTCAAGCAAGAACTATCATAAAAATGTAAGCTTATCTTGAAAACTGGAAACAAAACTTCGTAAAAGACTGAATTGAGTGGACATGACTATATTAAAACACCTCATTAAGACCGCCGCGAAATTAAGACCACCCGCCATTAAGACCATTAATTCAAAGCTTTGAACAATTTTGCACTGTTTTCCAACACTATATTAAGACCACTTCGCTATAATAACCACTTAAGTCCAATCTCAGGGGTGGTCTTAATAGCAAGGTTCCAAGGTATACATATGTATTATGAGAAAATTGTGTTGCTTTAAATTGTGCATATCCAAAAAGACGACGGCTCGAGTTACGTATGGTCAGAGGTGAATGGAAAGAGAAGATTTTATGAGATTTATATACCTGATCATAAACAACCCTTGAGCAATAATTGAGGCACCATCTCTCACAAAACGTGAAGGTATACCATCTAATCCAGTAGCTTTGTTAACACTAAGCTGTTCTAAGTACATAAGTATCTGATTTTCAGTAACTAGTGAAAATGAAAAACTGTTTGGAGATACACCTAGTCTTGCATAAAAAGAATTTACAAATGATTTACCATACTTATTTAACCTTGTTGGTAGTTTTTCACAAAGCATAGAGGCAACATTAGTATAAAAAGTGTTAAAAGATTCAGCAATATTCTCTTTATCAAACATATATTTCCATCAATATTGAGACATATATTTGCATTAGAAGAAGACATAGCTTTCTTAGATGGTAAGCCAAGACTCTTTAGAATTCTCCCAAGTGACTTAGAGTCATTTTTATTCTCTTCAAGAGATTCAGAGAAAAAATTTCTTTTGGCTGAATTAATGAGATTTTGGGTTTTATTGCGAAGAGATTTAAATTTTTTAAAATTTTCATCACTTTTATCATTTTTATATAGATTGAAAGCTTTGTCTCTCATCTTAATTGAATTCAGAATATCTGCACAAATCCAAAGTTCAGTTCTTTGTTTAATTTTTAATATCTTTACAGGAGAAATGTTATCTACCACTGTCATTAAACTACTCTTAAAAAGGTCACAGGCTTCAGAAGCATTATCACATATATTTACAGGAGTCCAATCAGTTGCTAATCAGTTAGCTTGAAAGTCTTCTTTACTGTAGTTTTTCATAGAACGTGTTGAGATATTGTTATGACTACCAATAAAAATCTTATGTATCTTGCGTGTACAAAAAATCATACAATGATCGCTGAAAGACGTATCAATAACACCAGATTGAGAAATTTTGTCAGGATCAGACACTAAAATGAGATCTATAGTAGTTGATGGTGTATCACATATTCTTGTAGAGTCCTGAATCAACTGACTAAAATTAAACCTGTCAAAAAAAGAAATAAATGCAGAAACAAGTGTATTTGACTTTACACATGTAGAAACATTTGTGTTAAAGGCACCTAATAAAATTGTCTCATACTCAGTAAAATGACCGGTAGAGGAACATACACTGTCGAGAACACTGTAGAAGTCAGATTGTTTAGGTGGTCTGTAGATCTCTCCACACTGAATAGGTTTAGATTTGGGTAATAATAATTCCAGCCATGTAGCTTCCAAGTTGTAAATATGTTCTAAATCATGACGAGAGTTGAAAACAAAATCACTGCGAATATATATAAGTACTCCCCCACCCTGGCGATTTCTATCTTTACGTTGAACAAAGTAGTTTTCGATGGTCTTCACTATCAGGAACCGAACTGTCCAACCATGTATCATAAATACATGCTGCTCGAGTTTCTCGTGCGATTATTCTAATTTCATCCAATTTAGGTAGCAAACTACGTACGTTAATATGAATAAAATGAAGACCACGCTTTTTAAACAATTTATATTTGGAACTTTCAGGATAGTCAGTAAAAGGTCCTGGGCAAGGATGCACATCTCCACACAGCAGTAGACAAATAGAAAGATAGCTATCGGGTGTCCTTGAATAAAAACTTAAAATGCTACTTTTCTTTGTTTCACTGTTGTTAAAACTGACAAAATGATTATAAAATGTCATTGATATTTTGGATAATTTCAGTATTTGTGTTTATTAAAAATAATTTATAATGGATATAATAATCATTTTTTAATTGTTATTTATTAATTAAAGTTTTAGAAAAGCTGAATAATTGTCAACTAAATTCAATTACTATTTATTATATGTCGCAAACTGTAGCAAACATATGCAATAAAATAACGGAATTGTGCAGTGGCTGTTTTACCTAGGGTTATAAATTTTACACCTTACGAATACGAACATTTATTTGCATTACACATTTTACAATGCTTATAACGCAATATAAACAAACACAAAGAGAAAATCATTAACACAAGAGATTACATAAAACAAAACAAAACTAAACAGGTATGAGGTTCATGTAAACAAGTGACGTTTAGTGTTTTTACAATACAATACAAAACAATACAATACAATACAATACAATACGATACGATACAATACAATACAATACAATACAATACAATACAATACAATACAACACAACACAACACAACACAACACAACACAACACAACACAACACAACACAACACAATTCAATACAATACATTACAATTTATTCCTCTCGGATCATGGTACACGATAGCATGAGGTACAACAAAACATTCAAAGCATACACGAGACAACGATTAAACATAACTGATCATCTGGTGATTTAGAGAATGTACGTTATAAAGTAGCAATCTTGTCATTTGAAAAAGGAAGACAGTAAAAGAAAGAACCAAAAAGAAACATATCAAAGGAGATGGTACCCTAAGAGAAAATACAGTGCCCAATATATTTTAATGTACACTATTTTCAAAAACATTTACAATAGCTTATATCTGACATTTAGTATAATTTCTTTAACAAACGAGCACAGTTTCTGATATTCATTTGTGTCTACATTGTTTATATTCATTAAAAAGCTAAATTTATGTATGTTTGGTCTTGAACTAAACCTTGTATTGATGTACCGTTTTCTACTATTACTGAAAAATAAACATTCAAATAGATAGTGGAATTCGTCACCTATATATCTATGACAGAGATTACATACTCTTTCATGATGGGATGTGTTGTTCCAGCTTCCTGTTTCGACGGGTAATCTGTTGTTTCTTGTTCTGAATTTTATAATATATTTGAGCTGCTTTGGATTTGTATATATAAAATATTTTTCGAATTTAAATTCTGTTTTACATAATTTATAATTTCTGCATTTACCTGATTGACTAGTAAGAAATAATTCTTGTTTCTATATCTATATGGAGGGGTTTGACTCCTGTTTCGCCGTATACAATACATGTAGCGGTGGTAGATTTAAGTCCTAGCATATATTTTAAGAATTTTAATTGTACTCTTTCTAAGATACTATTGTTTTCGTAACCCCATACTTCGCAACCATACAATAATATTGGTTTAACAGTTTTATTAAAAAGTTCTATTTGGAGATCGATGGGTAGTGACTTAGATTTTGTTTATCGTAGAAGGGCGTACATTGCTTTAGTTGCTTGATTTGATATGTGTTTTTTTTTCGCATTGCTAAAGGAACCGTTTCTGTTAAACATTATACCGAGATATTTTTATTCATTTACTATTCTATTTCGAGAGACTGGTTTTTGAATTTGAAATCATAATGGATATTTCGTGCACGAGAGAACACCATGATTTTGGACGTATTTAATGTAAGTTTCCAAAAATCACAAAATTGTTCATAGACATTTAATGCGGATTGTAGGTCACTTGCCGAGTCTGCTAGTATTACTGTATCATCGGCGTATAAGAGAATAAATAATTTCATAAATCTAATTATATTGTTTTTATACTCATGAGTAGAGCACGTTATGCTATTTACGGTACCTGAGGTGTTGAAAAAATCATGCAAGTCATTTAAGTAGATAGAAAAAAGTAAAGGTGAGAGATACAGATAATAAATGTAGTATTTAATTAAATTTCTTAGCAAATTGATACATTTAACCAATGTTCTAACTATACCGATCAAAAAAAAATTTTTCTCCGCACAGAATTGGAGTAGATTCTTCAAATTTGAAACATAATAAGATACACCATTTTTATATCTTTTTCTAAAATTTTCATTTAAATCCCTCCGTGCGTTCATAAACCAAGGAGATTTAATCGAGGTGAGGGCCAAAAATCCAAAAGTCACAAAATTGATCGTACCTTTTGTATAGAGGACACTATTATACTGAAACCGGCAAAAACTGCTGAAAAGTCTTCTGTGTAACAGCTAAACAATCGCATTATTGTAGCATTGCATAGAATTGTTCATAATTTCTTAAAAATCCATATTTAAACAATAAGACACGAATTTTCGTTTTCGGAGAATATGCTATCACAAAATTGATCTGCTTGAATCAAAACTGTTTGAAAAAGATGAAGAAGTTAGTAAACAGAATGAGAAGATTGAGAAACTGCCAAAACGATTAGAAGAACAAGAAGCTGATTAAGATAAACTGAAGTTTGAAATCAGAAAACAAGAAAATAGATCAAATGAATTGTTCAACAATACCGAACAGTACAGTCGTATAAACAACATACGAATTAACGGAATACCAGAGAAAACTAATAATAATATAAATGAAAGCAATGAAAACAAGATTACATAAAACAAAACAAAACTAAACAGGTATGAGGTTCATGTAAACAAGTGACGTTTAGTGTTTTTACAATACAATACAAAACAATACAATACAATACAATACGATACGATACGATACGATACAATACAATACAATACAATACAATACAATACAATACAATACAACACAACACAACACAACACAACACAACACAACACAACACAACACAACACAACACAATTCAATACAGTACATTACAATTTATTCCTCTCGGATCATGGTACACGATAGCATGAGGTACAACAAAACATTCAAAGCATACACGAGACAACGATTAAACATAACAGATCATCTGGTGATTTAGAGAATGTACGTTATAAAGTAGCAATCTTGTCATTTGAAAAAGGAAGACAGTAAAAAAAAAAGAACCAAAAAGAAACATATCAAAGGAGATGGTACCCTAAGAGAAAATACAGTGCCCAATATATTTTAATGTACACTATTTTCAAAAACATTTACAATAGCTTATATCTGACATTAAGTATAATTTCTTTAACAAACGAGCACAGTTTCTGATATTCATTTGTGTCTACATTGTTTATATTCATTAAAAAAGCTAAATTTATGTATGTTTGGTCTTGAACTAAACCTTGTATTGATGTACCGTTTTCTACTATTACTGAAAAATAAACATTCAAATAGATAGTGGAATTCGTCACCTATATATCTATGACAGAGATTACATACTCTTTCATGATGGGATGTGTTGTTCCAGCTTCCTGTTTCGACGGGTAATCTGTTGTTTCTTGTTCTGAATTTTATAATATATTTGAGCTGCTTTGGATTTGTATATATAAAATATTTTTCGAATTTAAATTCTGTTTTACATAATTTATAATTTCTGCATTTACCTGATTGACTAGTAAGAAATAATTCTTGTTTCTATATCTATATGGAGGGGTTTGACTCCTGTTTCGCCGTATACAATACATGTAGCGGTGGTAGATTTAAGTCCTAGCATATATTTTAAGAATTTTATTTGTACTCTTTCTAAGATACTATTGTTTTCGTAACCCCATACTTCGCAACCATACAATAATATTGGTTTAACAGTTTTATTAAAAAGTTCTATTTGGAGATCGATGGGTAGTGACTTAGATTTTGTTTATCGTAGAAGGGCGTACATTGCTTTAGTTGCTTGATTTGATATGTGTTTTTTTTCGCATTGCTAAAGGAACCGTTTCTGTTAAACATTATACCGAGATATTTTTATTCATTTACTATTCTATTTCGAGAGACTGGTTTTTGAATTTGAAATCATAATGGATATTTCGTGCACGAGAGAACACCATGATTTTGGACGTATTTAATGTAAGTTTCCAAAAATCACAAAATTGTTCATAGACATTTAATGCGGATTGTAGGTCACTTGCCGAGTCTGCTAGTATTACTGTATCATCGGCGTATAAGAGAATAAATAATTTCATAAATCTAATTATATTGTTTTTATACTCATGAGTAGAGCACGTTATGCTATTTACGGTACCTGAGGTGTTGAAAAAATCATGCAAGTCATTTAAGTAGATAGAAAAAAGTAAAGGTGAGAGATACAGATAATAAATGTAGTATTTAATTAAATTTCTTAGCAAATTGATACATTTAACCAATGTTCTAACTATACCGATCAAAAAAAAATTTTTCTCCGCACAGAATTGGAGTAGATTCTTCAAATTTGAAACATAATAAGATACACCATTTTTATTTCTTTTTCTAAAATTTTCATTTAAATTCCTCCGTGCGTTCATAAACCAAGGAGATTTAATCGAGGTGAGGGCCAAAAATCCAAAAGTCACAAAATTGATCGTACCTTTTGTATAGAGGACACTATTATACTGAAACCGGCAAAAACTGCTGAAAAGTCTTCTGTGTAACAGCTAAACAATCGCATTATTGTAGCATTGCATAGAATTGTTCATAATTTCTTAAAAATCCATATTTAAACAATAAGACACGAATTTTCGTTTTCGGAGAATATGCTATCACAAAATTGATCTGCTTGAATCAAAACTGTTTGAAAAAGATGAAGAAGTTAGTAAACAGAATGAGAAGATTGAGAAACTGCCAAAACGATTAGAAGAACAAGAAGCTGATTAAGATAAACTGAAGTTTGAAATCAGAAAACAAGAAAATAGATCAAATGAATTGTTCAACAATACCGAACAGTACAGTCGTATAAACAACATACGAATTAACGGAATACCAGAGAAAACTAATAATAATATAAATGAAAGCAATGAAAACAAGAAACAAGATGAAGGTACAGAGTTACCTAACAAAAAAGACAAAACAAAAAGCAATCTTGAAGAAGAAACTATGGAAAGCATAGAATCACCATCATATGCTGAGGTAGCAAGAAGAAGCCCGAAAGGTTTTGAAAGCCCAGAGGAAACACGAGATATAGTGATAAAAACTTAAAATAAAAAACTACCGGGATTAAATTTGAAAAAAGAAGATATCGACACTTGTCTCCGATTAGGTAAAAAATCAGAGGGAAAAGGCAGGCAAATTATTGTACGATTCAAATCAAGGTTGACAAAGGATGCAATAATGAGGCGGAAAAGAACCTACCAAAACCTTTATTCGTTAGTGAAGATCTCACGAAACAAAATCACCATGTACTTATGTGTGTTAAAAATAAAATGCCAGATGAAGTCGACAAGTGCTGGAAACTAAACGGAAAAATATTTTTTAAAGACAAAGTGGGCGATCTTAAACAAGTTCATTACAATGACTACCAAAACAGGATAGACTTACCGTGGCAAGAAAATTAAAATCTATGTAGTTTCAGAAAATCAACACGTAACTAGGCGTTGAGAACTATACTTTATTTGATAATTACGAGGTTAAAATCTGTGACATCAAACGAATGTTGACATGAACATCAAGTTTTCAAACATTTCCTGAATATTTAATTCAAAAGCAGAGTAATAGAAAAATCATTTAGTAAGAAGTCTTTTTGAAATGAACAAAAATAAATATGTGCTAAAATATGTATTATCACAAAAAATAAGAAAAATAGTTTATACTGCGGCGACACGAAACATATCTATCTGACTTTATTATTTCTCCAAATATACCCGATTTGTAGTAGCAATGTATGTAGACGAACTCCTCCATCTTACCTAAAAGCATAAACTTGATAAAATCAGCAAATGCGCATCGCCACGACTTATATGATAACTATAATATATAATTTGAGACAAATAGAAAATTACATATTCCTTCTCATGTATCAACTTACTACGGTGTTCCTACGGGGCCATCGTTGTTTCGCCATTTCGAGCCCTTGAGCGACACCACGATGACGCGAAAACACGATGCGAAATCGCGAAACAACGATGCGAGACCGCGAAACGATGATGCAAAAAATATCGCGCAAAAAACAACAACGAAGCGAAGTCGCAAAAATACGAAGCGAGGACGCAAAAATTAATATCGCGCTTAAATACCGTCGTACTTTCACGACCTCGCATCGTTTTTTCGCATTCTCGAATCTTGTCTTCGAGTTTTCGTCGTCTCAGAATCGGGATAGCGAGACCACGCAAACGCGAAAACACGATGAAAAATCGCGAAAGTACGATACGAGGTGTTATGTTATTTCGCGCCCTCGCATCGTGCATTCGCAATCTCGTATCATTGTTTTGCGATCTCTCATCGTGTTTTCGTTTTTTTTATCTCGCCTTCTAATCAGCCAACACAAACATGACAAATAGAATAAAGTTAGGGATCAACACTAGATATAAACAAAAGCTGTGTGGTCAAAATAGCTAAGAAATGTAAAAATCTTTCTTAAAACAAAACATATCGGTATTGAAAAGTTCTGTATCACTTTTATCCAAACCATCAAATATAAGAAAAATACATTGTAAGTCAGTTAGTCAACAGGCAAGGGTAAAAACCATCAATTTGAAATCTATGGCAGAAGCAAACTGTCATGTTGGCATGGCCTGTGTGTCTAAATGAACTCGATCAGACCATGCCTTGTAGTGCCTTAAGAGTAATAAATCAAAGAGAATCCCAAGAATTCCTATAGATCAAACATGGAAAAGCAATAAGTTATCGGTTCGCTGACCTTCAGGAGAGCGAGACCACGAGAGTACGATGCAAGATCGCGAAACAACGGAGCGCTAAATTTTCAAACGCCCACTTTCCTGATTTAAATGTCTCAAAGTAAAATTATCTCCATTTCGATTTACAAATCTTGAAGGTTTTATCAAATAGTTTTGAAGATCGACCTTTTAAATTGTGCATTTAGAACTTTCAAATAATGTAGAATACTTCAAGCATCTCTTTTAACGTAATTATATGTAATATGTCAACAATGAATGCGAAAATATAAAAAACAGGGTAAACCACTTAACGTATCAAGCTACAGTTAACAATAACGTATACTGTGGTATACTGTGGTATCATTATCACTGTATATAAACCGATTGTATCATATGCCGGATATAGCAAACTGATTGCATGGCTGCGATATAAACAATTCGTAAATAATACATTGAAAACGGAATTAATAGGATCATTTTAAGTACATTCAACAAAAACAAGTACGTTATATTTTGTATAGTCCTTATTGGTTGTAATACCATTTGTTTTGCGCATATATAGGGATAAAAGCTTGCAAAATTGCATTTAATCACAATAAGGTATTGCAAATGACCCACATGATTGTAACAAAATACTGTTATTCTCTAACAGAATAACAGTATTTTGTTACAAAATGCACAATTTAAAAGGTCGATCTTCAAAACTATTTGATTAAACCTTCAAGATTTGTAAACCGAAATGGAGATAATTTTACTTTGAGACATTTAAATCAGAAAAGTGGGCGTTTGAAAAGTTTGACAAGTTTACATGGAGTATGATGCACCTTTTTCTTTTACTGATTAGCTGCTGAGACCTTCTAGTAAAGGATTACTGTACTGAGGTATCATTTGATTTCGCGAAATGAATTTACGAGTAAAACAGCAAACATGTGTTCTCGTGCAACCTAAATTTGTGTAATTGTTACTCTTATTATTATTTAAATAGTAAAATACATAATATCATCTCTTCCGGGTTACATTCGCGTAGTTTTTTTTTCTAATCGCAAAACACGCGAAATTTAAACCCACCGAAGTAAAATGATACCACAGTATGCGATATTGCTAACTATATCTTCATATTACGATTTCAAAGAGGTAGAGAAATTGCATATTCGTTTTTGCAAAACTACCCTGGGAGTAAAAAAGCAAACACCTAATGCAGCAGTGTTGGGTGAGCTGGGAAGATTTCCCTTATCTATACTTTGTAAAGAAAGGGCCATTAAATTCTGGATTAAAATCAAAAGTAATGTCAATCCAACATTGCATGATATTTACCTTAATCAAATTAGTAATAGGAACTCATGGGCCTCTCGTATGAGTGCGTATATAGATAACCTCGGTTTTGCATATCTTAATGCCGATTTTGATGTAAATAGAAATTATTTTCCTATGTTAAAACACGTATACGTGATCAATATATTCAGTACTGGTCTACAAGCCTACACCAATCCTCTAAATTTGACTATTATAGAAAATATAAAACTACTTTCTGTTTTGAAGATTATCTTCTTAATGTTAAATCAGAAAAATTACACAAACAACTAACCCAATTTAGATTATGCTCACACTCTTTAGAGATAAAAACTGGAAGATATAATAATATTGATAGGAATCAAAGATTATGCAAGGTCTGTCCACAAAAATTAGTTGAATCAGAATACCATTTCCTGCTCTGCTGTTCAAGATATACTGATATTCGTAAAAAATATTTCGGTCTTACTGCATGGCCAACTATAACTAAATGTATTTCCATTATGGCCTCAAAAAATGTCACAATACAATTAAAACTATGTAAATACTTAAGGGATGCTTTTGTACTACGAGTAATATTGATGTTTCATAATTGTGTTGCTTGTGTTTTCTGTCCTTTTCTGTGATTATATCATTTTATTTAGTCTATGTTAATTGTTATGTTTGTAACTTTATGTACTTGCCATATTTCATGTTGTATTATGTATAGCCAAAGGCAAATATTTGCCGAGTGCTTGAAATAAAAGTTCAAAGTTCAAAGATATTCAATAGTGTTAACTCTGCTTTATATATTTTTGCATTCTTTCTTGACAACATTTACAAATAATTATGTTAAAAGAATGTTTATAGTACCCGTAACAACTCAAATTGGGAGTGTTTTTAATTTTATGATAAAATGACAAGAAAGAAACTTATTTCTACACAAACAAAATTTGTTGTTTATCACCTAACAAACTAAAACACCCGTTCAATATTTATTACCGCTAAACGCTCTTTTTCGCAGAAACATGTTATATGATGTGTTGTATCTTTAATAGAACAAATATCTTAATTTTAAGACTAGTAGAGAATATGTTCGGCGCTCTAACGCCATTTTAAGACCAAACAAATGCTTCAATTTGTTTATCGGTTATGTCATTATTTTTTCAAAAAGTTATTTCAGATCGTTTCCAACGTAGTTAGTATTAAACTAAATATTTACACTTTAATATCGAAAGTAATTTAATTTGTAGTTACAACGTCCGAGGTATAGCAGATATTAAAAAAAGGCAACAGGTTTTTCAATGGTTGCGAGATAAAAAGTTTTCAATTTGCCTTCTCCAATAAACACATTTACCAGCAAACAGGTCTGAAAAATGGAAGTCTGACGGGGGAAATAAAGCTTTTTCAGTGGGATAAATACAAATAGTGAGGGAGTGGCTTTTCATTAATAACACAAGTACATGTAAGATAATTCATTTTGAAGAAATAATCCCAGGGAGATTAATAGCTATAGAACTAAGTGTAAATGATTTTGAAATTTTATTAATAAATATCTATGGTCCAAATACAGACAACACACATATTTTTGATGACCTGGAAAACTTTACTTATAAACATAACGATAAAAATATAATCAAAGGAGGGGAACTTAATACGGTTATTAATTTAGAGAAAGATAAGAAAACTGGTAAAAGAGAAACTCATTTAAAATGTAGAACAACACTTAACAACATTATATCTTCAAATGAATTAGTCGACATTTGGCGAAGACTTAACACAAATAAGAATGAATATACCTGGCATTCAAATACTGGTCCTAAGATATTTTGTAGACTTGATTTTTTTCTCGTGACAGAAAGTATATCAAACAAAATCAACCGCTCTGAAATAATACCTAGTTTTAAATCAGACCATTCAATTGTATAAATACAATTAAACTGCGTAAATATATAAAGAGGCACCGGCTATTTCAAAATAAACAACAGTCTTCTTATAGAAACCGATTATCAAAATAAAACAAGAGAGAGTATAGAAAATATAGCACGTATTAACAATGGAGCAAACCCAAACACACTGGGGGAAATAATAAAAGGAGAAATTCGAAATTAAACTATAAAATAGTCTACCTTCAAAAACAAAATAAGCACAACAGAAGAAGAAAACTTGATCAAAGAAATAAAAGTAATTGAAAACAATCTAAATGAAACTATAAATGTAGCGGAAAACAAAACAATGTATACACTTAAAAAAAAGCAGCTTGATAAATTGAAAAAAGATAAATGGCCATCTTTTGCGAGCCAGAGCATTTAACGTGGAATTAAATGAAAAGAACACAAAATATTTTGCTAATCTAGAAAAAGGCATGCTGAAAAAATCAATAACTAAACTTGTAGAACATAAAGAAATAACCTTTTGTTTCAGAAATAATGAGTGAACAATTTAAGTTTTATAAAAACATTTATTCTTCAAAAACATTAAACACAACAATCATTATTTTTTTCAAAGAAAACATGCAAAAATTAAATGATGATAATTCAAAGAAATGTGAAAGCAAGATCACAGAAGATGAATGTAAATTAGCGATAAATGAAATGAAAAACAACAAAAGCCCGGGTTCCGGCTTAACGGTAGAATTCTATAAACAATTTTGGCCTGAATTAAAAGGTTAATTCGATAAATTACTCATTGAAAAAGGTGAATTAACAAAACTCCAAAAAACAAGGGATTATTAAATTATTACCCAAACCCGGTAAAGATTTAAATGAATTAAGCAACTGGAGACCTATTAGTTTATTAAATGTAGACTATAAAATAGTAACAAAGGCAATAGCAAACAGAATTAAAAAAGTGCTTCCCTACCTTATAAGTGAAGATCAGACAGGATTATTAAAAGGAAGATATATTGGGGAAAACGTAAGACTTATATTTGAAACCATAGAATATGTACAGAAAAAACATTTACATTGTCTTCTATTTTTCGCCGACTTTGAACGTGCTTTTGATTCTTTAAATCACGATTTTATATTCAAATGCTTAAAGCACGTGAACTTTGGTACTTCTCTCATACAGTGGATAAAGATATTTTATAAAAACGCACAAAGTTCTATAATTAATAATGGTCACTTTACTGATTTTTTCACAATAGAACGTGGAATTAGACAAGGTTGTCCATTGTCAACTTCGCTTTTTATTATTTGCATTCATTTTTTATCACACACCATATCAATGGATGAGGGTATAAAAGGAAAAACAGTCAATAAAAAAGAAATAAAACAAACATTATTTGAGGATAATGCAACTTTCATTAATTATGGGGAAAAAGAATCATTTGAAAAATTAATACATGTAATTTCAGACTTTGAAAATGTCTCAGGTCTCAGGTTAAATACGAAAAAATCCACCCTTTTTAAAGAATTGGCACGTTCCTTAAACATGACAAATATAATTCTCGCTAAAATTTATATGGACCTCAGCTCAAGCAAAGACCTTAGGAATGACTTTTTGTAATGAAAATCAACAAAACATAAACCATAATCTGGAACCAAAGCTTCAGGAATTCAAAAATTGTTTAAAACAATGGGAACATCGAAAACTTACATTATTAGGAAAAATTACAGTTATTAAAACATTTGCATTACCAAAAACTAATATATCCTTTCACTGTTCTAGAAAACCCCTCAAACAATCATATAGCAGACATAAAAATTTCAATATTCAAATTCTTATGGGACAATAAACCAGATAAAATAAAAAGAACGGAATTAACTAAATCTTACCAAGAGGGAGGACTTAAATTAACAAATATCGATTCCTTTTTAACTTCAATAAAAGCGTGTTGGGTTAAATATTGTTAAATGAAGATAATAAAGGTTTATGGAAATGTTTTTATGAAAATATATTGAAAAAAATGTGGAGGAAATTTATTATTTGAATGTAACCTTAACATACCAGATATTAAAAATATATGCAAGAATAACAATTTTTTAAAAGATGTCTTGTTATCATGGCGAAATGTTGTAAAATGTTCGCACTTAGATAAAAATCATATAGAAATGCACATTATTTGGAATAATTCGGACATTAGAATCGACAATAAACCTTTTTTCATAACGAAATGTATAGTAAAGGTATCAAATTTGTAGAACAATTATACGACTTTAGGAAAAAAACATTTTTACTCTTTTACTGAAGCAAAACATCTTTTTAATCTGCACAATAGAGTCTTTTTAGAATATTGTAAAAACCATTACCAGCATCCAAATAAATATATAAAAATATTAGACCAAACAATATTAAATAGTAACATAAAAGCAATACATGGTTGAAAAAATAAAAAATGTAAAAATCCAAGTAAAATATTTTATAACATACTTCAGAACTCCGAAACTCAAAATGAAATTACCAAGTCAGAGGAAAAATGGAACACAATATTATCAAAAAAGACATACGCTGGAAATCTGTTTATATAATACCTTTTTGTCAGATATAGACACAGTTATAAAAAATTTTTAGTACAAATATTTAAAAAGAATTATACCAACAAAAAATATCTTTACAAATGTAAATTAACGAATTCAGAATTATGTGATTTTTGCAATATGCATATAGAAACACAAGAACATCCTTTTTGGGAATGTCAACACGCACAAAACTTTTGGACAAAACTCAATTCATTTTTAAGAGAACAAGGAGTAAATATTTCTTGGAATATAGAAAATATAAGTTTCGGTATAAAACCAAAAACAGTAAAAGACAGTAGTACAAATTATATTATTCTGCTAGGTAAAAGTTATATATTTAAAATGAAATAGCAAAACTGTATTCCAAAAATTGAAAACTTTAAATATTACCTTCAAACAAAAATAAATATAGAAAAATAAATAGCATTCCTGAAAAATAAATTGGATGTGCACCAGACAAAATGGTCTTTATATAATTTATAAATTATAATATAAAGATATAAATTCGATGTTGAAAACGATCTGACCCCACCCCTTTTTAGTGTTTTTTTAACTTGATAAAGGGACTTCACATATTACAAAAACTCCACTTAGTTTTTCTTTTTAATAAAAAGAAACGTAACATGATATAAGATCTCATTATTATTATTATTATTTTTCTGATATTTTGTGTGAAATTGCATATTTGAAACATTAGAAAAACATACATGATAACTCCAATGATGGATAATATTAAAAATATGTATTGTAACACATGATGGTATATGGATTTGTCAACGGTGTACCGTCAACGATTTATAAATGAAGTCCAGTGAAGATTTAAAGTTCTGTTATTTAACACTTCCAGTAATATCAATGTTTGCATAAAGCTAAGAACAAATCCAGAGTTCCAGATAAATATAGCAATTGGGATTCCAAAATTTTTGATTAAAATTTAGCGTGCGATAGTGTTCTGTCCACGAAGGTTAAAGATCGAATGTCCAAACGGGTCGCATGAAAGTATGGATAGTGGAGACTCTTCACGACTCCTCTATGCACTAGATCCTGGAATATGAAACACATTGTTAATATAGAGGTTTTTACCCACGAATCTCGCTTGTTTACGATCCTTTTTGGCGCTCTCTATATCCGTGTACATCGATTTACGTGCTTCTCTTATTGTCCGCATTAGATGGATTCCCACACTATATATACTTAAGGACTTTGAAAACGCACCCTTGGGATAAGTGTATATAAACATAGAAGACGCCTTTTATATCAAACATATTATATAGCTGTGTAAAGTACAACTCATTGCAGTCATTTTGATACCAAAATATTTAAAATTGGTTCATTGACAATAAAAATATCGCGTGTTCAAGACAGTAACCCTGAAATCAAAAGTAACACTTTAGCCAATACAAGCGTTCGTTTTCAATGATATGCCTTTAATTGTAATGCACTTTTGATTTTAGGGTTACTGTCTTTAACTCGCAATATCTTTTGTATAAATAGACCAATCTTAAATATTTTACTATCAAACTGACGGCAATGAATTGTACTTTACAAAGGTATGTGAAACATTTCATTTCAAAGGCCTTTTCCAAGTTAAAATACACTTATCCCAAGGGTGCGTTTTCAAAGTCCTTAAGTATATGTTCAGAGCCAACATTTCATAATGACGGCATGTTAAGTTCACACTAAAAACATGATTTTCGACAAGGATGACAAAATCATGTTAAAACTTACACTTATTTCCATTATCGTCGTTTAAATATAATATTGTGTGGCATAGTAAAAGGAAGGCAGCATAAAAAGTATCACAGTAACATTTAAAATGAAAGTTACATAAATAATGGCGACTGGTCTTAGCTGATTGGCTGAAATGGCAACTGGTCTCAGCTGATTGGCTAAAATGGCGACTGGTCTCAGCTGATTGGCTGAAATGGCGACTGGTCTCAGCTGATTTGCTGAAATGGCGACTGGTCTCAGCTGATTGGCTGAAATGGCGACTGGTCTCAGTTTTATAACCTTCAGCCTAGTACTGTTGTCTATTATCATCTTTGAATGCCGTCGGTATGCCGTCGAGCACGGTACCTATAATTTTGTAAATATTGAGTAGCGTTTATACCCAGATATAAGCGGCATGGGCTTATATGCATTTATATTACTGCACATAATCAGGCTCAATCAAACCGAGCCTGCAATATTTTGATATTTGTCGTGTTCAAAATGTAGCTTTCAAAGTAAATTTCCATCTACTTTCCTAGTCCATCTGCAATAGAAGTGTAAAATGTGATGATTTGTTTTCTGGTACATTAGGTTACAAGTTTAATCCCCTGTCTGTTGCTTGTGATAACACGGGGGTGCAGGTCTGCCTTGCCAACTGAGGATGAAGTTGCTGAAGCCTTTTCGAAAGCAAGGGCGATGAATTTGCTCAAGATGAACCCGAATCAAAAAGAAGGTAGCATAAATAGGCATTACTTGACTTAAAGTAACATTTTGTATTTGTATTTGATACGCACTTAGCTTTTGTTCTAACTACGCCTATCACATTATTTAAATTTCTAAGCGTGGAATCAGACTATACTATTCAAACTTGAAACAAATAAGATACATAATTTTCAAAAAAAAACACAACAAAAAACATTTCTTTTAATAAAATAGCCATAATTATTTGTGGCGTCTTATTTGAATTTTATATACTTAGTTTTAGAAGGTACTAGCCTCAGGGGATTTTGATGACAATGTTATGAAAAGAAGTAAAAAATATGTAGTTTCAAATTTGAAGAGTGTACTCCAATTCCACGCGGAGATATTAACATTTTATATGATTGGTGCCGTTAGAACATTCGTAAAGTCTATCTTAATTTTGTGTGATTTAGTCTTATACCTATTTCGAGTTTCCAATAAAGTTTCATTTTCTTATTTATATGTTATTTATTATAATATATTATATGTAAATGTAATTGATTATATTATAAATACGAAGTTTTAAATTCTTCAAAACATTAAAATTTCTACATTTGAAAGACGTGTTTCATGTTTAATCATCATAGTATTGCGTTTTATTATTTTCATCTTTGGTCAGATTGTACTCATGTTATTTATTCACAACTATTATGAAGTCATTTTTTTTTCACACAGAAAAAACGGTAATAAGCTTAGCGTATGGTTGTACAATGGTTATACATACTTTCAAAACTTCAACAATTTTCCTTTCAATTATCCAGGAAGTAAAGGGATAGGAATTTCATAAATATTTTAAAACAAAAACTCTTTATTGTATGTTTCGGCCACTGGCCTTCTTCAGTTGTTAATGTTACAACAAGTCTACATTGTTTTCTTTCACACTATACATACAGGAAATAATAACAACTGAATACGAAACGTCTAATAAAGAGTTGTTGTTTGAAAATATTTATGCAACAATTATAGATTGCCTACAAGTTTTTCTTGTGCACTTCTTAAAACACACGATACATAAACATGAGACATTTGCGATCTGTTTATAACGCTATCTACTACGCATTCCTCACGAATGTTCATGCCACTTCTTGTACGATTGTGTAAACTTGAAGAAAAAAATCATATGAGTAAGATATCAATTTTGTTTTGGTGCGTTATCAACTTACCATCATATATTAATTCATCTTTCGCATTAGGTTTTTTTTTTAATTTCTACAATAACTGCTGATCTCATATACACTGAAACGCTTAGAAAAAGCAACACCTAAGTAACATGAAATAATTTCTTTAATTTTAGTGGTACGGTTAGCCTATCAGTTTCAAAATTTGCATACGGAGCCCAGTGTGACATGTGTTTTTGTCGGTTGTTTGTATATATATGGAAGTGTAAATTAAGGATAAACGCTTTAATTTATAACAAAACGTTCCTTTAACATTCTCATATATAATTATATAAATTTAAATCAGCCGCCACCGCAAAATGTCCTCTGTCTCTTGCTCACGGCAAGCGTACAACTAACGATCCTGAAGCTGACAGAAAAGTCAACGACGAGATACTTGCTACGAGGTTGCTTCTAAAGGGGTAAGTAAGCATCATATTGCTGAATTAATCAGAGTCTGCTATTTACAGTACTTTTTGTTTATATGTGCTGCCTGAAAAAAACGTCATCTAGATCTATTTAATAAAATATTAGATCATAATAAATTATATTGTGACTGAACGGGAAAGTATTTTTGCTTCATTAAAATACAAGATCATAATTAATTTTATTATATACCCATTACTGATTTTAGCATAGTGCAGCGTTAATCCGCAAAATTGATACAACTCGTCAGATTAATAATTCCGTATTGCACACTGTCCAATTTTCCGAATCTGTATTTTTGCAGCTTCCGGTAGTTTCTATGTTTCAAAATGGCCGATTTCAAACCGCGATATTTTCACAAATTTAGATTTGTTGACTCCAATGACACTCAGTTTAAAAATAATCATTGATTTCAGGGCCTTTACAAATAAAAATAGAGAAAGATCTAATATGAAATTGTCAAAAATGTGAAAGAAAGCTAAATCAATAGATAGTCGTTGCGGATATAGATCTAAATAGAACAAGCAAAAGGCTACTTTTTAGGAGCGAAGTGTACATACCGTTCAACTATCCTAATTTAAATATCCATTTGCAACAATCCTTCCTATTTTCTGTTTAAAGCCTGACCCTATGATTTGATGTAAACAAAGCTCATTGCTGTGGAATAAGAATGAAAATCTTTCAAATCCTAGTCGTTACATATCGAATACCATGGTAAACACTTCCAACACCTTCGGGTCTTGTCCAAATTTAGATGTTATTGTTTTTAGTCCTTCAAAGATTTGAAAGTTTAAAAAAATATCTGACAGAATCGATCATGGGCCATGGCGCTTGAAAATGTAAACATCTGTTCGATGACGTAGAGATTTACGATTTATTGTGACGTAATTTTTACATCACATTTCACTATTCATTATTGATTTAGTGCTCATTTAATTGGAAGTGAAATAAGGGTATATAATAAAAGGAACATTATACCAGTATGCAATCTGTAGGTTTGTATTATTTATGTAAACAAAATCACGCTCGACCTTCGGTCTTGCGTGATATTGTTTACATACCCAACTCGACAAATATAAACCTACAGATTGCATACTGGTATAATATTCCATATATATTGTGAATGTTCGGACTGTTTGTTTTTGCTTCGATTTTAGTGTTGAATATGTATGGCAATTGATAATACTTAATAGTATAAAACTATCGGACAAAGAACCGGTTATAGTGAAGCTTAAGTAATTTCAGACAGGAGAGACGTTTGAGCTAGGCGACTTGGGTAGTAATATGCATTTCCATTACTGCAAATAAACCGACTCGATCAAACCGAGCCTGAAATATTTTCACATTTATCGTGTTCGGTTGCTTTCAAAGTTCCCTTTTCATTTGTTAAAAAAGTAAAGAATCATTGTACAAAATAAAACTTTTCATACAAGATCTTTTAATTTCAAAAATAATATAAATTTGGGTGTAAACGCTTATGGAACAATGACCGACTTTAATTCATACTTTGCAATTTCAAGTGATCGAAATTGAATATCGGTATGTTTTTAAACAGTAAAAAGCTCAGTATTGAGGATGTGCAACAGCAGTCAGTTAGGGACATGTTCTCACGCATCAACGGCGACACGTGCGACGTGGCACCCAGGCCAAAAGGCTGTGGTTTTGGGAATCTCAAGTACCGTAACCCTGACGGATCTTGCAATAACAAACAGAATCCTGAATGGGGCATGGCTGGACGGCAGCAGGAGAGGGTGCTTCCAAACGCTTACGGTAAATATAATGGAAGTTCAATATCCTACCACTTCAATTAGCCCACACGGTAAAACCATCGAACAAACACCGTCGATGTGTTGGTTTAATATATAGTTTACAACAACAATAGCAACCACGACAAGAGTCCTTCTGTTGTTTATAATTTGGATAAAAAAACACGATTTACATTTTCTGACATACATGTAATTTCAAATCGATTTACTGAACAATAAAATAATGTATTACTGTCACACAATTTTAGAAAAGCTAATGCAAGGAGCGATTTGCAACTTGTTACTCTGTATTTCAATTTTCTTTCTTTCACCAGATCAACTATATCGGATTAATTGACGGTTTGGAATGATAATTCATTAAAGGCAAATGAATATTATCTATGTTGTTTTGAATGACATTTTTTTAATTAGACACATAGTTTTCTACCCTTTTTTGTTTCATGGTCATGATGCAAAACTGGGCATGCATTATTAATAATACGACAAGCAAGTTTTGTCTTGAGATATTAGTTTGTCCTCATAATCAAAGTGCGGCTGAAAAAAGTTTCCCCAAACATTCAGTCGATGCTCAATTGTGGTCTTCGAAGCTCCAAACGTGCCTTCAAGTAGTACTCCTTAAACGTTGTTTTAATATTTCAGCCTGTTTTTATACCCTGTGTTTTCGATTTTCCAGCCAGTTTAGCTTTGGATATTGATTAAATATTCGTACATTCTGCTTTTTGCCTTTGACCTGCGTGATATGAAATTCTTTGTTCGCTCGTCGAAATTCTATACAGTTTAGTTCCGCTCATTGTTTTCTCGTTAGGCCAATCCATTCTTTTATATAGGGACATACGCCGCTGAGCATGGATATTGCCGCATTGAAAGTTCCATGTTCACCACCATTATTTGTTACATCAACAAATAAATTTGATAATGACTGAAGTGATGGTTCTAGTATTAGCTTACTACGTGACACTTTGTTGGATCATATAAGTTTTGGTTACAGCTGATGGTCTTGGCTTACCAAGAGTAATCGGTCGAGACGGAACACCCCTCCCTAATCCACGTGATATCAGCAACGTGATCAATAAAAGTCCTGTGTGGGGTTACGCAAGGAGTAAAACACTTACTCTACATTCTATGGGTTTTGGGCAGTTTTTGGACCACGATATAACGCTGACTCCATTACAGTCTGGTGAGTGTCTGAGAGAAGAAATTGTAATTAAAAGAATGAAAGCAAAAATATCTATCTGTGTCTTTTTTCATATTACTTAGAATCTTTTCGCTAGCACCACTCGACTTAAATTTAATTTTAAAGTTGTACCGCGTTGATGTTAATATTTTAATTTACGTGCGACCATTCGCCATTTCAGCCAATCAGATGCTTGGCTGATGGAGACTGGTCTTCAGGTTTAGTTTTATAATCTTGGACAATGTTGTAATCACACTTTGCAAACGATATTGCTTTTGCTGTAATTATCAATAAATATACATTTACCTAAATCATGTTTATTATAAATAAAAGACAATCATTAACAAAATAGCCAACGCAAACCTACTCATATACTTGTTTGTATGTCTTTTTGTGGTACCGTATTTCATTTGACCCATATAACACCAAAATCCTTCTTGATATATGCATGTGTTGCTCTTTTAAATGACGTTATTGCAGTTACTATGCACACACTTTACTTTTAACTGGAGATAATCCAAATCGATTTTGAAAAAATACTGTTGATTGAGATTTGAACTCTTAAAAGAAGACGTGGGTTCCTGTTTTGAATCCGATTTGATGTAGAACTATATTCAATATAATTTCTACATATTGTAAGTCGACAGTATTGAAACCCAAGAGTGGCTAGCTACAAAAATGTTGCTGTTTTCAAATAGAACTAATATTTTGCGTTCAATTTTTCGTGTTGGTATCAAGAAATTTCTGGTATGTTTATTAGCTATAGATATATTATGAAGAAATAGCTGTTCTGATACACAGTATATTGAATCAGGGATAGAAGTGTCTACAACATTATGAAATTCAAAAACAAATTTCGACAAACATGCACACCATCGTTTGTGAAGGATCGATATTGTACTTTTTATTAGTGTAAATAAGAAGTAGTGCTCAATCAGGGGCTAAGCATTACCATTACAACAGGTTCAATCAAACCGAGCCTGCAATGTTTTCATATTTATCGTGGTTTTTTGGCTTTCAAAGTTTTCTTTTCTGATCATATATTTGAAATAATTTTTGTCATAAATGATTTTCATCCTTTTAGTTATTAACGACTGCTGTGAATCAACATCCCGTAATGAGTAAGTAATGTATTTATTTCTTACACGTTCAAGCTTATTTTATGGCATATTATCTTATACTCTTATTATCTTATACTCGAGTATCATTTTAGAACAAAAGAACCACAACTCGTGCTTCATGTGTTTACGCAGTACGGTGGTAACATTTAATTTTGCTTGGGGTTAAGTTTCGTCTTATTCACGCTCATGTGAGTGCGAGAATTATAACCATAGGCTAAATTTGTCGTATAAGATTGCTCCAAGTGCCCCGAACATTAATGTTGAGGTTATTCTATGTTAAAAATAGCTCAATCAATTTCTAAAAATTAATTAAATTTCGTTTTGTATTCCGATTCATTTAATAATCTCTGAGACTTTCACGTATTTTTAATAGTTTGTTAAGTCGATATTTGATAATCCTAATCCTGAAATTGCGTATCATGGAGTGACGAAGTCGCGCTCTGTTTTGATTCCTTTGGTTGGTGCACCCTAGAACCTGGTTTAAACCCCCACTGGCAAATTGTTTTGCCACTGACCGTTCCAAGGCGGTAACCCCTCTGATTCTCACTTTCGTTTATTGTTTGTGGCGTCCATTTTGAAACTGATTATTGTAATACCATGCTCTTTTTTCCTCTCTACTGTTTGGCTGTGTGGGGAGGCTGTGTCTGCTGGATGTGACCGTTCTTAATATGCTTATTTCACTTTGTTTAATACAATTATCGCGAACCCCTTTCAAGTAATAAAAACTCGGAATCATTATGATCTCATAGTGTTGCGTCAAGTGCATTTTTCACTAAAGCAAGTGTTAGTTGACGTGTGCTTAACGCGGACAGGTAATGGCTATTTGCTGTAATAAAATTCCCAATTGTAAAAAAACCCGGTTTGCATTGATTATTTTGCAAATATTGATTATTTCGCAAATATATACAGGTACTGTTTATTGGTGTAACTACTGAGTTGCGCTCAACCCAGGGCTAGGCGGCGTGGACAGTAATATGCATTTCCATTAGTGCCCATGAACAGGCTCAGTCAAACCGAGCCTGCAATATTTCCATATTTGTCCGGTGACTTTCAAAGTGACTTTTCATCTATTTTGACAAACACAAGGACAGGATAAATGCTGTTCTGAAAAGAATCCACCATAAGATTTCGGAAAAATCCTAATGTAGTTGTGTCAAAAGAATAATTCATCATTATCACTCTTTTTTCTTTAAATTATTTCGTGCTAGAAACTACAGTATTCAACGAAGAGACTTTTACTTCCTTAATTCAATATTAAATGCTTGAAAGCCACCAAAAACCGTTACATTTTTAAAAATTCCCACAAACGTAAGCTGGTTATTACTAGCCGATTATCTGAAATCTGGAGAGCTAATTTATAACAAGTGTAAGAGTTAAACGATTCAGAATATTAAGAAACTTAGTTTAAAGTTAAACTTTCGTGAATTACATCCAACAGATGAAAATATCATCGTTGATATTTTCGCACAGAAATAATTATCGATAGTACTTTTTTCAACATTCTTAAATTTTGTAATTTTTTTTTCAAGTTATTTAATAAAATGAATCTAGATGAAAAGATAGCCTGCTTTCTTAACATTTCAATTGAAGAGATTATCCAGAACTATGAAACTGATCTTGTTTCAAAGGCAAAACATTTGTTACTTGAGACCAATAAAAAAATAAGAAACCAATGTAACACGATGAATGGTGCAAACCAAGCTATGCAAATTATTCAATAAGTATACTTTATTGGATGATATTTAAACAGCCCTGAAATTGACGTTTTACAAGCAAAATCAAAATTGTCCATCATGTGCTAATTTGATAAATAATTAATCATCCAAATATCTTTGAAAGCTCCGGTAAAAGTCAGCTAAAAGACCCTAGACATTTCGGGCTATCAGACACAAATTCGCGTGTCTTGCTTAAATATGATTTATTTCAAATGAAATGATTTTAATAGTAACCTTCTGTAATACTAAAGATTCATTACATTTCAGCACTGACAACTGTTTCAACGTCATCATGAACGCCAGCCCGAATGAGGACTCTGAGATTTTTACACCTGGTTACTGTATGCCAGTTAAACGCTCTTCCCCTGTCCTTTGTAGAGACTGTAAGTTGTCAAGTTTTATAAGAAGTCCTTGAACTTATGAAAATTTCCAGCGCAGGCTTTCTTTACGGCGTTGCTCATTTTGTAGATAACACTAATTAGAAAAAGTAATATAATATCTAAACTAAGTCTTGAAAAAAGATTTATGCTACATTTCTTTACGGCGTTGCTCATTTTGAAGATAACACTAATTAGAAAAAGTAATATAATATCTAAACTAAGTCTTGAAAAAAGATTTATGCTACATTATTTTTTGGATATTCATAAGTATATATTTACTTTTGACATGTTGAAGTTTTGAAACCATGCAATCAATATACTTTAGTATGGTAGCAGAGCATACGTTTAATTCTGATTGTTTGTTTAAAGTTTTTATTAGTTCTTTTTATTTTGTCAGGACTGTTCACCTAGTTTAACTGTTGTTAATGTATCTCCTATTAGATCAGCAATAATTACCTGCTTCCAATGTTCCTTTTTTAATCTATTTAAATATGACAGTAGCGTTGTTTGTGCCGTTTGGCGGCCGGTAAAGCTTTCTGTTCAATCTGTGCTGTTATCAATTATATAGCCATTTGAAGACCGTTGGGCACGAAACTTGTATTTGTATTAATATTGAGTAGCAGGAGCGACTTGAACAGTAATATATATGCACTTATATTTTTGCTCTTGAACAGGCCCAAGCCGAGCCTGCAATATTTTATACTTGTCCCGTATATTGGCTTTCAAAGTTACGTTTTTACTGTTTAATGAACGTCCTTTCAGCAACCTCAAGAACACCAGTAAGACAACCAAAGAACAGCGTTACGTCATTTATTGATGCTTCCAACGTGTACGGATCTTCTCAAGCAACACAAACTGCACTGCGAGATCCAAGTAAAATATCTGGTCACAAGATCATAAAACTAAATTTTGAGATCAGTCTCAAATCTCAAGGATCTGGTCGCCATTTCAACCAATCAGATGCTTGAGATTTGAGACTGATCTCCAGCTTTAGTTTTATGATCTTGGGCACTGTTTTATATTAAGTTAAACACTACTAAACGGAAGGAGAGAGAATTGGCTTGTTTGATCGTGAATGGTTATTAAATATTATATTATTTGTTGCATTTCGATTACCTCAATCACTGTAAGCACAGATTCCCATTTCCGTCGTTCCACTTAAAACATGTCGACTTTGTGTTGTTGAATCACCATCAGCAACTAAACGTTATACGAGTACTACTAGATCAAATCAAAAGTTTTGTTTTCTAGATAACTTCAGAATGTTTACACGTAATACTCTTTTTAATACACAGATTCGGGCAAGTTGAAGACGGAGGGTGGGGTAAGACCACCAAATGGAAATGATGCTGACTGTATTATAACAGAACCAAATCAACACTGTTCTGCCGCTGGTAAATGTTTTCCATGTGTATTTACCGATGTATTTAAACGCACAAATATATCTCTAGAACTGTTTTGTTGAACAAAGATTTAGACAAAAGCAACTGGTAAATTTGTGTGATGAGTATTTCACGATGTATTTAAACGCACAAGAATAACTCGAGCACTGTTTTGTTGAACACAGATTCGGACAAAAGCAACTGGTAAATTTGTATGATGAGTATTTCACGATGAATGTAAACGCACAAGTATAACTCTAGCACCGCTTTGTTAAAACATAGATTCGGACAACTTAAGGAAAGAGGGTCGGAACACACCACCAAATAAAAATGAGTCTGTCCGTATTTTTAACAAGAGCTAATTATCATTAAACAGCCACCGGTTTATCTTGCCATGTTTACTTCGGTTACACTACATGTAGTAATTCAGGTGGCTCGGGAACCAGTCAATTTTGTCTAGGGTTTGTGCGGACCATTAGATAAAGTAATTCTGTGATTGGTTGAAAATGCAAAAGCAGAATAAACAAGAAATATCTTTAAAAAAGATAAACGGCGTTGATGGAAAAGATTTATATATACATGTATATAAGAAAGAAAGAAATACAGAGAGGCAAAGCAGACACAGTTTAGTTATTTTTATTTTATTTGTTATAGCTGTCGACGAACCCTCCCTGCCTTCTTAGTATGAGTTAGAGATTAAGCGACCGAATCATGACAACTCATAAATTTATTGAAAGTGTCTTTCAAAAAAAATGTTGAAGCTGTTGCAACAATTTCATACAGTGATAACAAGTCGATTAAAGATACTGAAGCAAAATATTCAGTTTCAATAAAATACCTCGTGTAGAGTGAGAATTCAAGATGAATAAATGTCCTTGAAATTTAATAAATATAAATAATAACAGCCTGTTACAAGAGCGAAATCTACCAACTTTTACGTATATTAACTTTAAAAAAAGTGTCCGTCCTGAGTATTGAACCCGGGGCCTCCGCTTGAGAGGCGAGAGTGTTAGCCACTACACTACAATAAACTTGTATTTCGTACTTGAAATTAACAATCAGTATCAAAGGAACTAGAAAGGAACCAGTAAGAACTAGGAATATCTACACTTCTCTTTCGTTTTACACTGTGTATTGTATGCAAGTGTTTACCTGACACCCAAGAATATTCCATATAATATTGTATTTAAGCCATCAATATTGACTTAACTGGTTACTTAAATCGTAAATATGTTTTTCCTCCAATACAACACCCACTAACAACCTATCGAATTAATCTATTTGATTTTTCCGCTGCATAATAATAAAAATCCCAGTAGATACCTCTCAACCCTGCTAGATGCCTCTCTGGTGTAAATAGCTACCGATCGAAATAGTTTATTTCATTTTCCCTCTGCATAATAAGAGAATACGAGTATTATTTACAACATTTCATTGGTCGAAAAACTAGGTCAAAAGTGAGCTTAGACAGCTAACGCCGAAAAATATTAAATAGCTATGTGAAAATGCACAGTGTATAGAAGAAGTTGAAACAAAACATTTGCATTTTTATTTTGAGTGTATGAAAATTTTTATCTTTAAAAATGGGTATTATTTTGGACAAAGTGAAAGTGAAAGTCGCGCAAAGCTGAGGGTGGTGGTATTTCAGTGCATGTCGCGAAAAAGTTTACTGGTTACGCTATATTTTTGTTGTGTTTTTATGATGTCTCTAGTTTAGTTTTATTTGCAAAAGTAAGATTTTAAGGCCTTGACCCAATAGCTAATTCAGAATAGGAGATGAAGCTATACTGGGAGTCTATGAAAAATGAATTACTGTAGTCTAACCTAAATAGAAAACTGAAAGTCATGGACTGTCTTCTCAAGATGCCAAATTTGAAATAGATATTGCCATCAGTTGGTATGTAGTCAGTTTCAAGACAAATTTGGAGTGTTTCTGAACAATTTTATGGAATCACATAGGTAAATAATTGTCAGAAGTCTTGATTTTGGTCATGGGATACTGAAATAGTTACAGTTTGCATATTCATCCAATGAGAGGTGTTGGTAGCATTTCAGAGAAGCACTTTTATTTTCTTTTATTTCAATAACAGCTTGGAAATATGTCGCGTATTCATATGTATGTTTGTTTTTCTTCGAAACATTGGCTGGTTTTCGCTGAAAGTAGGTTGTCGGCTGAAGTTCACCATTTAGCGGTTAGTAAAGAAGTATGGAATTTTTGCCATTCAAGATGCACATTTTGATGTACCTTATATCTTTTTAAGCATGAAAATCTGCCTCATTCACATACATAATACTGCAATGCCTATGAAAAAGCCAGTTCATAAAGCATAATGCTGCTGATGGGTTCACTATGGCCTCATGGAACTTAAGAGTTGTGTTTCAGAATTATGAATTACAAAATCCTTGAAAGAAAATGTGAATCTAGAGGTCAAAAGCTGTCTAACTGATAATCAAATTGGATCATTTTAGTTACAAATCATCATTTTAAACAAAAATCTCAAGTCAAAATAATCAAAACCTTGTAAATCACTGTTAGACCCTGTAAAATATGGCAATTCAGTTTTTATGAAATACCTCCCTTTACAATAAACAGTTATCAGTGGATGTTCAGACAGCTCTTAGAAGTAATTTGACTACTTTACACTGAAAAATGCCCTATTTATAAGTATTTTATTTTATTTCTAGACATAAATGGCATTTTAACAGGGTTATTCAGCAATAATGGGTACAGTATAAGATTTTGAGTCAAGGATGACTCAAATAAAGCTCATTCCTGAAGGATTTAGTAGACAGTAGTGTGATTATAAGCAAATAGCTGTGTCTGTGGTTGGAGATTTCCTTATTTTCAGTACATATTTTACATTATTTTTGCTAAATTGCATATCTTTTGATATTTTAGGATCATAAAATATGCAAATTGAGGTGCCAAAAGTGCCCTATAGGTAAATTTTAGCCTGTTTTTCCTTGGTCTAGCTCTCCATATTTGCTATGACTGTCATCTTGAGTTGCTGATATAGACTTAAACAGTATTCTTTTCACATATAGTTGTGTGTGTTTACATGCAATCTTGAAGTCATTTTCAGTTGGATAATAACTTAAGGCAGTACTACAGGATCAGGAAAAGAGTAAACATGTTAAAATTCTTGATTTTGAAGAGGGGGTGGGGAAACAAAATTAGCTCTGTGTTAAAGACTATAAAGGCCAAGCAAAAAAATTTGGTGCATTATGTGACACACATGTTGACATCTTCATTGTAGAAGTTATATAGCATTTGTTTGAAAATTATAATTTTCCTGAATTTTTGTGTACCACTTTTCATAACTAAAATCACAGGAAATTTATTGCAGGAAATTGGTCTTATCAGCTTGTATTTGATTTCAGTTTGTGGGTAAAGTATGGGATAGTGAAAGACAAAAAAGTGGTTTCAGTGTTCAGAATAATTTATTTATTTGGATAAAACAGAATAAAGTCATTATAACAAGTAAGCCATGCATCTTTAGGTTACACTACAGTAATTCAGGTGGCTCGGGAACCAGTCAATTTTGTCTAGGGTTTGTGCGGACCATTAGATAAAGTAATTCTGTGATTGGTTGAAAATGCAAAAGCAGAATAAAAATATTAAATAGCTATGTGAAAATGCACAGTGTATAGAAGTTGAAACAAAACATTTGCATTTTTATTTTGAATGTATGAAAAATTTTATCTTTAAAAATGGGTATTATTTTGGATAAAGTGAAACTGAAAGTGGCGCAAAGCTGAGGGTGGTAGTATTCCAGTGCATGTCGCGAAAAAGTTTACTGGTTACGCTATATTTTTGTTGTGTTTTTATGATGTCTCTAGTTTAGTTTTATTTGCAAAAGTAAGATTTTAAGGCATTGACCCAATAGCTAATTCAGAATAGGAGATGAAGCTATACTGGGAGTCTATGGAAAATGAATTACAGTAGTCTAACCTAAAACGATGTATTTAAACGCACAAGTGTTACTCTAGCACTCTTATAACAGGAGCTCTAAGTAAAAAAGGAGCCAATGAACACTGCACAGCAATTGGTAAATGTCATGTGTACTTTCACTTTTTTTGTATAACTATTTTTTAATTGGTTTTAATTTGATTATTATAGGTACTGTCGTTAAGACAAAATCACTTTCTTTTGTTTGTCAAAGACAACTGTTTATGCTTCATCATCAAACGATTCTTAGCGATTCATATGATCACAATTGGGGCACGTCACGGGAAAAGGTACCTTCTGTCATTTTTAATGATATTTTAGTTTTTAATATAATTTATTTAGAAAGAGCTTACAACTATAAATCAATTTCTTATAACTTAAATGTGATTTGTTACACATTTTGACAACGAAATGGTATTTTTATCGCGAAGTGCAAAATAAATAATGTCGTCTGCTCAAATTTATGACGTCATTTCAAAGATTGACGTCATCTGTCTGAAGGTACCTTTCCGTGACGAGCCCAAATTTTAACTTTAAGTTTGATTCCAATTTAATTTGCATTTAATTTCGTGGATCAAAGTCTGTTTATTAATACTTCAATATAATTAAACGAATCCTTTTGTTTTCTATTCTTCAAGCTTACAAAGTAACCATCGAACTTTAATCATGCTTTACGGTTCTCGAAGGAAAGAAACACATATGTTTATTTATCAATGGGCACGCGTTGGGGTTAGTTAATGAAATATTATTATCTTTACATAACGAATATGTCAATTCTATATAGGAATGAAAAAGGTAGACTGAGGAGCAGGAAAAACGGCGTTATGGAAGAAACACTCGTAGTGAAATTTCTTTGAACCGTCTCCATCTGTACTCTTGTCCCAAGATTATAAAACTGAGAATAGAACCCAGTCTTAAATCTTAAGGTTCTGATTGGCTGACATGTCTCCATTTTAGCCAATCAGATGCTTGAGTTTGAGATTTGAGGCTGGTTTCCAATCTTAGTTTTATAATCTTCAGCCCTGGTTTTAGGACGACTGTTTTGATTAATGTGTCCTTTTAAATTTAATATCTGGTCCTTTTGACTTTAAAACATGTTACCTTTGATTGTACAGTTTTAGGAATCCTTGTTATGTGTTTGTGGTTTTATCCGATGTTTTTTATTGTAAACTTTGCAGGTGATGTAAGAGTTAACGAGGTTCCAAGTCTGACGTCATACCACTACCTGTTTATTTTGGAACACAACAGAATAGCTGAAAGACTTAAAGGTATTTTAAATTTAACTTTAAACAATATGCCTTGTCCACATTTTGCACATCTTATTTGATGTGTTTTTATGCCTTTGAACCCTCTTTTCCTCTCTTCTTTTTGGCTACTTGGGGAGGCTGTGTTTTCTGGGTTTGGCGATTCCTGCATATTTCATTTTTTTACGTAGCACATTCTGTTGCGTAGGCTGTTAACAAAGGCAAAATGTAGTTGTTTGTTCTTTAGAGAATCTGTGAAAGGTACATCGTAGAGCCTATTCTAAACCCCAAAGTGCCGAAATTTACAAATAGCATTTCTGAAGCTGTAACCTGTCAATGACCTTTTCCGTGAATCATTTATAACATTTGCGTAATTTTATTCATTCGACATGTCACCAACAAGTATTTATCTTCTTCAATTCTCTGGGAGATGTTTATTGAACGTTGAATTTCTTGACGTGAATTAGCTTTTATTATTTATATTCTACTAGAAAGGAAACTTAGTGATTAATTTGCTATACAGCTTATGTACTTTTGTGGTTTACGGTATTTTTCATTTTTAAATCAAGCTTTCGGCTTCGCTCCCCTGTAGTGTAGGGACAATATTTAAATTCCACAGTAGCGCTTTTTGTGCAGTGTGTCGGCCGTAAAAAGACTCACCGTACATACAGTCAGTACTGTTTTCATTAAATAATCGGTTTTCTGTGTCAAGGAGCGATGATGACGTTATCGGGGCTATACGTTAAACTTTTTTTTTGGGTGGGGGGGGGGGGGGGTTGTCCCGGTAAGCTTAATAGATAGCGTAAATGGCATTGCAAGGCTTGGCGCTTTTGCCGTACGGGTTCACTCATCTGTATGGGGCGATATCATTTAATATCTTTTCTGCAAAACAATTTGTAACATTTTCGCCGTACGGGTTCACTCATCTGTATGGGGCGATATCATTTTATATCTTTTCTGCAAAACAATTTGTAACATTTACGTTCCAGGAGTTTGACATAAATACAAAGTAATTTATTGAATGACCTTCAATAAAACTGCCGTATTTTTTTCATTTTTAATCCAAGCTTTGCTTGTTATTTTGCAAAAAAAGGCATTGGCATTTGCAAAATTCAAAAAATATTGACAGAGCTTTCCAAAAAGAATGCTCTTCTTATGAATTTTTATTTTAAGAAATAAGAACTTCAAGGTATTGGTTCCAAAAGTGACATATTCTAATAACCCACCCAGGTGACATTAAATAAGACGAATACGTGAAATCAGTCAAAACCAATGTCACACAATGACGATCACTAAATCAAGTAAGACAATGTTATCCGCGCAACCGTCATGGGGGTTTCGCGGTTAGCTCCTACGGTAGAGTGCTCGACGTTATGTATAAAAGGCGCTGTCGAGGTACAGATTTGTTTCCCAGTGTAAGCTTATAATTATTTCCAAATGCCACAAAACACTAACAAACATTTAACATATTAAATGATCAGCGTATTTATCCGCATTGTTTTGTATATTGTAGATTTCTACCCCGGTGATAATGAGAAGATATTTCAGGAAACAAGAAGAATAGTGATTGCAACGATGCAACATATTGTGTACGATGAGTTTCTACCATCATTTATGTCTACCGAAGGACTTTTAGCGAACCAAATACTATCAGGATCATATTCGTATGATGCTAAAATAAATCCAACGGTGTTTAACGCCTTTGGAATTGCCTACAGGTAAATCGAACTTGTATATAATGTTATTAAGTCATACTACACTTGTGTGTAGGCATAAAATAGGTCCGATGATAAAAATGATTCGGCAATATAACGCTCCTGGAAAAGCCAACGGATAAACCGCTTCTGTAGAAGTAATATCAAAAAAAGGTGAAATATGCATATCAGGAATCGCCACATTCAGAAAAAACAGCCTCCCCGCACAGTCAAGAAGAAGAGAGGGAGAGAGCATGGTTAATAAAATGATCAGTTTCAAAAGAGACACCACTAACACTTAACAAAAATGAGAACCAGAGGTGTTACCGCCTTGGAACGGTCAGTGGCAAATCAAATTGCCACTGGGGGTTTAAACCAGGTTCTAGGGTGCACCAACCTCACACTTGCCCCAACAGGTTCTCATATCACAAAACAAATACAAGTTGTCTTGGTGAAACCTCTCCAACCCACTTATCGGCTCAACAATGTTGCATGCAAAAGCACACAGACATATAAAACAAGTAAATCTCGGTCCTTATCATAACCATAATTAGGTTCGATGATTAAAAGATTTTCCACGATGCGAAACGCATTGAGAATTGCGAAATAACAAACTTCAGGAGAACTGTGCCCATGGTTATAAAACTGAGCATGGAAACCAGTCTCATATCTCAAGCATCTGATTGGCTGAAATGGCGACTGGTCGCCATTTCAGCCAATCAGATGCTTGAGATTTGAGACTGGTTTCCAATCTCAGCTTTATAACCTTCAACCCTGGTGTTCAGTCGTAACATTTTAAAAAGGTGTAAGAATTCATCATAGCTTGCAATAGGAACAGGTCGATATACCATATCGAGGACGATAAAAATCAGCAGTAGTTCCTTTATAATTCAGTAATTTAATAGTGTTGCTTTAAAAAAAACGAGTAAAATATAACTTATGATATCGCTTATATTTATCTATATTGAGCGAAGATGTGTTTCGTTTTCAGGTAAAGTGATGCCTTAAATTGAAAGAATTGCGCTTAGGTATATTTTTTCTCCTTATTTCATATTGCAGGGTAGGTCACACCTGGGTTTCAGACACAATGGTTGGTCCTGATAACAGATTAACAGAGACAACCTTTAATAATCCGGCCATGACATATCTGGATAACGCCTTTTCACAGTTGATATCTTGGATTCAAACCACATCATCACCCGAAACTGACCGGTAAGTCGATGTCTATGTATTCTTTAAAATAGATGAAAATGGAACTTTGAAAGCCACCGAAGAATACAAATATTGAAAAATTGCAGGCTCGGTTTGATTGAGCCGGTTCATGGACAGTAATAGAAATGCATATTACTGCCCACGGCGCCTAGTACCGGGTTGAGCGCAACTCAATATTAACACCAATTACCAGTACACTTTTGATTTATCCCAAACGATGGAATGCATATGACGGTATGGTCCCCAGATAAAAGAATGTGTTTGCTCTTAACGATAAAACAATGGGCGGCACTAAACAGAATGGAATTTTGACAGGGGATCTGAGAATACAAATCCTGCATATCAGAGAAAACCCATATAAAAATGGCCTACACTCAAAGACAAATAGTAGAGAAGAAATGACCGCCTGGGTTTGTAGTAACATCAATTTCCAAAAAGTCAATTCAACGAATGGTAAATACAGTAGGATAACTGCCTTAAAACGGCAAAGTTATTACACGTTTCAATTACAAATTTAGATTTAGATGAATTTTATTTATAGACAATACTTGAAATAATATATTTTCTGCTCGGAAATCCGAAATATTATGGGTATCACGTAGTTTTTTACTTATATCAAAGTTACGCCAACATACAGATAATTGTTTATTTACTCATAATGAACAATTACATTTCTTTGAAAACACTGATTTTATTTTAGATTTCTAGAAGAGGCAGTAAGGTCAAAGCTTTTCATTGACACAACAAAAAACACAGCCTTTGACTTGGCTGCCTTGAACATACAGAGAGGAAGAGATCATGGACTTCCGCCATATAACGAATACCGGGTCTGGTGCGGTCTGGATCCGGTTGATAAAAGCTGGCAGAATTTATCACAAGGAAAATCTGGACTAGTTGACCACTCCAACGAAGTAATTGAGAAACTTCAGCAAGCTGGATATAAGTGCGTTTTTTTTTAAAACATATTTTTTCAGATAAACATCTATTTTCTTCAGAGACATTCTTACAAAAAAACCCCATAAATTCAATAATTTTTATTCCTGCCAAGGCTCACAATTTTTACCTTGCATTGGTTGCAGTTAGACTGTCCTACAGTCATTTGATTTTGACCTGGGCTGAAGGTTATAAAGCAGAGATTGGAAACCAGTCTCAAATCTCAAGCATCTAATTGGCTGAAATGGCGACTGGTCGCCATTTCAGCCAATCAGATGCTTGAGATTTGAGACTGGTTTCTATTCTCAGTTTTATAACCTTAGGCACAGGGGTTACCACTAACATTTTTGTAAGCATATCTGCCTGGCTTCCTTTATACGATATTCTATATTCTAGTGGAACCAAAAGAGGAAATAAGCTTGAGAATAGCAATGGAGGCCGCAGTTTATTTTCCAAAACTTATTTGTGGTGTTCAAAATAATCAGTCGAAAATTTGTTTTGACAAAGTAGTAATTCATGTTTTGTAGAATTTATTAGAAAATTGTTTTATATACTTGAAATGGAACGTTTGATTTTGTTTATAAATTGGAAAACTAAAAATTGACCGCCAAATAGTTACAAAACGTTAAAGATTCGAGTTTGTTCCTGCAGATCTCCGAAGGATATTGACCTATGGATCGGGGGTATAACAGAAAATCCATTGCCTGGCGGATCAATTGGTCCCACTTTCGAGTGTATTATTGGTCGAATGTTCAACAGACTGAAGTTTGGAGACAGATATTGGTACCAGAACAAGGATGCTGGATTTACACAAGGTGATTTGATTTTTCGTTTTCGTTGTCTGCCACTTTGGATTTTTAAACTCATTGTTTGTCTACTATTGCCTAAATTGCTTTTCAATCGGTAATGTAAATGAGTTGGGGTTTTCTTTTGTAATAGTGCTTATCTTTTTTAACTATAACTATATTTAACAAACGAGAAACAACACTAGGGTATCTCCTTGTTTGCTTTCACTTTAAAATGGCCAACTGATATATGTTTTGCAGCACAACAAGATGCCATACAGAAATACACATTTGCCAAATTGCTGTGCAAAAATTATGGCCTTCAGTTTGTCAATCATCCGAATGCTTTTAAGTCAACGTAAGTGATGTTTTATTTCCTTTGGGTTGCTTTGAAGTAACATTCGGATATTATTAATGGGAATAGGATCCAATCTCACTGAAGTCAGTTCTGACAAATAATAGATCTGACGACGGCCCTAAACATTGTTTCGAGCAATAGTGGTGTTCCCTGATGTCTAGTTTAACAGTGAATCAAGAAGCATGATTCATAAGAAAATGTTCGGAACGCTTCGACTATTGCGGTGATTATCATTTACATTTGCAACAATCCGATAGGTTCTGAAGGTTGTTGATAAAAGCATGTTTTAGTGACTCGTGACTCAGGTCCTTATAGCGTAGTGGCTTTAGGAGATGATTTAATCAGATTGAATAAGATCCATTGTACATGTGATCAAAGAAATCAACGTTATTAAAAATTTCGGAGACTTGGCTTGAAAGATCCCTGATTGTTAAAATTATATGAATAATAAACAGGAGTTGCCACTAGCTGTTCCATCGCGTTTTGGTTTTTGTAAAATATTTGTGGTCGAATTATTTTTCAAATTATGCTCTTCCCATTTGCTTATACCAAACCCCATTAGACCAAAAAGTTTTGAAAACTAGTAGAACCAATTGATTTTTGTGTGATTTCAGCGACCTTTTAAAGGCATGCTCTGACATTACCGACGATCTTGACCTAGATGCTTTCAATCCAGCCGCGCCTCCAAAGCCTAAAGGGTAATCATCATCCTCATTCTGGAGCAGAGCCACCACCGTTCCCGGGAGGAAGTATTTAGACTAGCAGCTTGAACATTGATAGAAGAATTAGAGCGCCTTAGTGATAAATAATATATCTCATTTAAAACAAAAAAAACTAGCGTATACCTTTTAAAAGAAATAGTGGTTTTCCTTGATGTCTATATTTATAAACAGTGAATCTGCAAGCGTGAATCATAATAAAATATATAATTATGTGAAGCAACGATTATTGTTAATGCACTTAAGGATAACTTAAAATTCTTGACTTGCGTATCTATTTTCAAATAAATACATTTTGTGCATCAGAGTTGCTTGTCCAGTATTAAACTTTCTATCAGTCAATATTGTATCAAACGAGTTTAAGAAATATTGAGCAAATTATGTTCTATTGTACAAATGTTGCCATGATATTGGTGACGATAATGATGATCTTGCTCATAAACACAAATAAACAAGATATTCTATGTGGTCGACATGTGCTATCGCAGACATTGTTTTACGTTGTAAATCTGGGGAAGAATTTATTTGTACACGTAATAAATCATCTCGATTCTTCAAACCCCTTATTTAAATTTTAAAAATTTCCTGTTTACTAAATATTTCTTATAAAAAAGAACAAAATGGATTCCATTAACGTTTAGTTACAGGTCTTATCGTTTTATATTAAATGTTTGCGAGAAGATCGGATAATGAAAATGCATATAACGTGCAATTTAAGTTGTGTAAAAAATAGTAAAAACAATATTTCTTTTTATTACGGATACCAAAACGAGATCAACAATTTTGAGAGATAGTGAGAAATACCTTGTTGCTATAGCAGTTTTAGCTGCATCCGTATCTTTAAGTTAAATCAATCTGGGTATTGCAAAAGGTTTCCTTAATTTATGGTACAGATAACCCTGTTCATAGTCTTTATTCCTCATTAAACTGCCATCATCAATAAAAAATTCTCTAACGGCAAATGAAGTTCAATAATTTTTTTTTCAAAAATAAAATATTATAAAAGGACCTTTATGTTACATGCGCTAAGGAAAGTTAAACGAGTAAAGGAAAATAGCTAGACTAAGTCCCCCAAAATAAATAAATTCTATTTTTATTCAAAACAAAAACTTAACAACACCAAACATCATTTTAAATGCCCTCACAAGTATTACATCTACGATACTGACAACAGTGAGTATCACACCCGTCAAATGACAGATCCAGGAGCTGAAGGAAGAAGCATGAGCAGAAACGGTGCAAGTAAGTTTTATGTTTCATTAGTTTCTATCTATGAAGGGCCGCCTATAGTCATTATTGCCCCTTCATCGATAAATCAAAGCGCTGAAAGCGCAGAAAGGCTGGGGCATTTGAGGACGAAATGAGTGTTAGTAAGGTTAGAAGTGCCTTAAAAGGAACTAATTACCAACTTGAGGTTGACTGGATTCATCACGCTTGTTTTCATACCAGTATTCTTGATTTGCTTAGTAGAGGAATGTGGACAGGATTCAAACCTGCGACCTCCAGCTCCCGAGTAATGTTTTTTACCCTTGGATAACCTCAATATTACGTGTAACAGGAACAATGCATACTACTTTTCAGGGATGAACAGAAGGACAAACTTCACTCAAAAGAGTTGTATATATTTCATTCAAACAGTGATTGTAGGGATTTTAAAACAGAAGAAGAACAGAGCATGTATTTGCTATCAGTATTTATTAAAGAAATATTAGTATGTCCAAAAATGCAAAAAAAAAGAAACATGCCTGACAGTCCGCTCGACTTTTCTGAAACTAAAGGGTTATAAAACCTTATAAACTCATAATTCACACAAAAATTATTATTATTATTTAGTTTGTAGGATACTGCATATTAAGTATGACAGAATTTAACACTGAAATATAATTATTATACCTGAAAATGAAACTGGACGGAATTTATATTTAGAATATTTGTAAAAGGGACAACAAGTTTAAGTATTCTCATTGCTATAAATAGTAAAAAAAGAAAAACTATGGTGAGAGTATGAAAAACAAGAGGGTTGTGAAAATTTAGTTCTCAAGTTATTACTAAAATGTTTGTTGGGCTGTATAAAATGTTGCTGCGGATCTCCTTTTGACTCTTACCCAGTCGTTATTAAAATAAACGACTGTTGTTAACCAAAATTTGGCTGTTGTATGACGTCACACTTGAAGCCTGTATCTATTTTCTACTTTTAAATTCTCTCCAGCTTCTTTTCAACTAAGCCTATTACTCATTACAAAAATTCCGACAAAAAACTAATCAACATGACATGGATTAAGACTTTTCAGTAAAGATTAAATATGCACTATTTATGATAAACAAAAGAAGAACTACAGCTTATGACTTTATTAAACCAAAGCATTTAGAATGTTTAGAATGTGTAAAAAGAGCACTGGATGGAGATAAGCTGATTATTAACAGGCTGTATGGCAATAAAATCAGTGACCAGATTAAGTGGTATCAAATTGCTATCAGCAACCCTGTTGAGATAATTGCAAGTAAACTTGTAATATGGAGAATTTGTATGTTTTCCGCGCCTAACTGGTATTATACTGTTAATCTCCAGGATAATGTACTTTACCTGAATACCTGGGGAACACCGTCTATATTTAAAACCCAACGGAACTATTTTATGCAAATGAATAGCGCATTGATTTGAATAATTAGTTAAAAAGGTAAAGGCTTTTCTATGTGAGGCTTCAGTTTTCAGTATGATAGATATAGGCTGGGGCCTGATGGCCCCAGCCTAAAAATTATCAAACTCTCTATAACAGCAAAAGGCTGTTCAATGAAATTTGCATGAATAATGTTTTGATGTTGCTTTATTTTCCATCTGTAAGGACATGTTACAACTGTTACAGTAAAGAAAACTCGATCTAAAATTCTATACTATTGTTATTTAAAGATAACTTGTAGGGTGACGTAATAGACGACCGACTTAACAAAGAGGTAAATCAATGCAATTATCAGATAATTTGACTGCAGAATGTAGTCGCCATTTCAGCCAATCAGATGCTTGAGATTTGAGACTGGTTTCCAAACTCAGTTTTATAACCTACAGCCCAGATCACCTTATGACAAAGGACTGCATATGATCGGTGGCAAGAGATAGTTCACCAGTATGCGCTGGAATTGATTGTCCTTTGTGCGACCTAGCCGACAGGCATTTACCCCGTATAGTTTTTTTCGCATCACCCTCTGTCTCACCAAATTAAGACTGACTATATCTATATCTTGATGTTGCTACTGCAGTAATGTAACAATTTTTGAATCATATTCCTTCATTTTGATCTGTCATTCAAGTTTATTATTTCTATTGACCATACAACATTGTCGAGTTGATGGGTGGGTTGCAGTTATATCACCGTCAACTTGTACTTGTGTTTTTATGATAACCTGTTTGGGCAAGTGTAAGGTTAGGGGACCCGAGAAACTGGTTAAAACCCCCCAGTGGAAAATTGATTTGCCACTGACTGTTCCAATTCGGTAACCCCAACGGTTCTAGTTTTCGTTAATTGTCTGAGCTGTCTTATTTGAAATTTATATTCGTTTTAACCCATGCTCTCCTGTTCTCTTCTTTTTGGCTGAATGGCGAGGCTGTGTTTTCTGAGTGTGGAGATTCCTAATATGCATATTATATGGTTATTTGGTTTCTTGACAGGGAATGTGAGGATATATTGCCGGTCTGGGTGTCATATTACCCGAGCCGCAGGCGAGGGATAATATGACACCCAGACCGGCAATATATCCTCACATACCCTTTCAAGGAACCAAATAATTGTTTTATTATACTGCAAAGACTTTTTCAGACAAAAATAGTTAGAAAACATCGATTTTTCATTTATTTCCCTTATTTAATGCCGAACGGCTTAATTCCCCGCTGAGAACCTCAATAATTACATGTCTGACGTCATTAATTTACCTGCATGACGTCACTTCTATAGAAATTGAATGGACTATCGATTTGATAGTTATTTACAAAATTATAGGAATAATCTCATTGTTTTCTTCGTTTAAACAAGACACAAATATTTTCTGTAACAATTTTAGTTATTCCTAAGCATACCGCTTTATAATTTATAAGCTCGGCTTCAAATTATGCATTTTTACGGAAATTCAAAACTAAATGGCGGACGACAACAAAAGGTAGGAGGCCAGAGAGGGAAATTAAGGCACGTGCGTTAATATCTACGGCCGATCCGTAAATACGGATATACATCAACGGCACATTATCCAATCAAATTAAAGCAAATTTCTTTGCAGTATAATAATTGTCTTTATTAAAACTGCCTAAGGGATTTCAATTTTCCAAAACACTATGGTATATTTTGCCTACAAATAATATATTAGTTTTCTCTCTGAGTATAGCTTGAGTTAGTAAAGACAGTAACAAGATCATTTACATCTGTAGACTTATTTTATAGTTGATTTAATTAGAAATGTCACAAACTCTAAGCAACACAAAACAACAATTTATCACATACCTACCGGTGTGGGAGTGTAATTACATCCGTTATATATTTTCGATATATAACTAGTTATATATCGTAACCGAATCACTATTCATCCGCGTTGTCAGCGATCAAAACAAATTTATGAAAATGACTTACTTTTGACATCTGACCACTTCAGGCAAGCAAGCAGCTTCTATAAGTTGCTTAAGCATCCCTTTAATTAATAATATCCACGGGAAATATAACTTTCTGACATCTTGATTACTTCGTAAGATAGCAATACGCCGAAAGTCTATGATGAAATTCAACAACAGCAACAAAGCCATTTTCATTTTTCGTTTTAATCGAAAACAAAATGACCCAGACGCTGGTATCGTTTTCAGAACATCGTCGGTGTGATCCCGAAACAAAATAAAAACACTAGAAACACATTTTTCAATCCGAATTATAAGTTTATATCTAGCAAATTTCAATGTTGTCATGTAACGTAGTGGTTAATTCTTACAAAGGTCTTAGGGTGTAATAACACAAACACTTTTTAAGTTCCGAAATAACTTTATATATCTTTAAGCTTTTAACAGTTTATTTAATGTTTAAACCGACTTTCTAAAACATAAACAGTTCTTTCTTATAAGTATAAATATTCTAAGTGTCTTTCTAAGTGTCATAAGTTTGTCTTATTTAAAGTTTAGCAATTTAGCCACGAGACTAACATACCGTCCTCCTAAAAGGCATTATGTGGCTCATTCCGGCCATACGGCCGTTCTCTCTGCCAATTCAAGATAAAATATTTGGTTTTTTATACCTTACACTAGACTGTTCGTGACTGTACTACATTTTCAAGATGACAGTTTGGCATGAAAAATATAGAAAACTACAGTAACAGTTATATAACGTCTTGCTTAATCATAACAAGATCGAGTCCAATGTAATTAAAAGATATAGGTGAAGACATGAAATTGACCCGTGGCTAAAATACCTATCAAGTGTACAACACCTACTATGTTTGTAAATTATAATCATAATTTCCATATTACATTATTACATTACAGTCATATGCCGCTATAGTCCAGTCAGGGTAGCATATCACCTTGAACTAATTGCAAAAGTTTCACTAAGTGTCATCTGCGAAACATCATACATAGATATACATCCAACAAAAAGTTGCACTCCGGTGGGTTGGGGGAAATTGGTTTTATTGACCATTTAAATTTTGGGTTAAATGATTCAACAATTATGGCTGTGATGGTACGCCATACTTGAGCACATAAAGTTTGCACGCGCCATTTTTGAACTTCCGGAAGCATGTGAACAAACAAGGTCGAGCGTTTATTTCAAGAATTGTTGTCTGGAATGACGACTTTTGTCATGTAAGTTGATTATAAATTTCATATTTTATATATTTTTATTGTTTAATGCATTAGTTTGGATGTTTGACTTAAAAATGCCTGTAAATGATCGACTTCATTGTATAATGGAAACCAGTGAATTTTCATTTATTTTGTTATATATTTCATTATTAAACTCAATAAAGTAAACACAGAACAGCTAAATATTGTACAATATTGAAATAAATCCCCAATATGGCTATTTTCCGTAGATTTGGTATTGACCTTCACAAGAAGGTTTTCGCAGATTTTTTAAAACTACGGAAGCCAATACGCAGCAAAACCGTAACTATAATTGTTTTAGATGTAACTGTCTTATTCGTGTTTTACAGTCAATATAACAAATATGGAGTACCTAATTTTTTTTAAAATGAAAGTATAGTGTATAAACAATTGTAACATTAATCTTTAACCCGGAACACGAAAAAACGGTAAAACAATAAGTTTTACATCGATATATAGTAGATCTATATATTAACAAAAATATTTATAAAAAGCAACCTTTTTATACCGTAAACATATTTTACGCTATGTTTATTTAATGTAACACATATTTATTAATTTTTTCATCATTATTTACAGAGTCATATGGCATTCCAATATCATCATCACTCGACTATGAATAGGGTGTATCTGTATCTTAATGACTAAATAATATATTTTGCAATACAGATATTTATAACAACAGAAAAATGTAATTTAATATGGTGAAAGAAACGTTGGGATTTTTTTCAATAAGTACAGGTTCAGTTTATAATCACTACTGCATCCAGGTATTTCACAGTCAGTTTTCTATCGAGATTTTATTTATAAACTTAAGAGAATAAAAAGCACCTCTTTGGTTGCACGACGGTGACAGGGGTTTAAGAGTTTATGAAATCTTGTAAAAGAACCTAGATGCTCGATTTTGTTTCTTGTATCCGTGTCATCTTGTTCTTGCTGATTTGACTCCAGACTCTGGTCTCAGTAAGATCATTGACTATCTGCCCTTTTGCATTACAATACTATTAGCTTCTTATGTTTTATATGTTTGTGTGCTTTTGCGTGCAACAATGTCGAGTTTTAGATGGGTTGGAATTATTACACCAAGACAACTGTTACGTGTTTGTTCATATGGGAATATGTTGGGGCAAGTGTGAGGTTGGTGAACCCCAGAACCTGGTTTATACCCCCAGTGACAAATTGTTTTATCACTGACCGTTCCTAGGCGGTAACCCCAATAGATCTCTTTTTTGTTTGTTGTTGGTGTGTCTTATTTGAAATCGATCGTCTTATAACACATGCTCTCTTTTCCTCTTTAAGTATTGGCTGCTTTGGGAGGCTGTGTTTTCTGTTTATTCGAATTCCTGACATGCATGTTCATATTTTTAAATACACATTTTACAAAATCGATATTAGTTTGCAAACGTAAATTGAACAAGCTGGGTGTGTTTTGCATCATCAGGACAATGGTTTTCATTCATCCTTTCGGTTCTGCTAATGTGAACATAAACTTCTGAAATAGTGGTTAGAGTAAATGCTTTTCATTTTAAATAAATGCTGTTACGTTTGCATATATTTGACTCTTTATTCTTTATCTGAAGGCTGTGACACACCGTGCTAAAGGTTATTGCACCATCAACAGAACCAGCAAGGATAGAATCTTGTGTATCCACGATGTTACACAGAACATATTTGAGACTCTCTTATGTAATAATGACAATTGCGTCACATGTTCAATTGTCACAGTTGATTTTCGTAATACTTGACTGTAGTTTTTATGGCAAGCATGCTAAAATTAAAAGTCTGAAGAGAGGTGCAGATGTTTGTTCTGTCAGACCCATCGAACTTCAAGACACTATATATACCAGAAATGTACAAAACAGAATAATTAATGGTTCCATGAAGTGCTTTGACAGACACTAAACGTGCTGAGCAAGAGATCACATTGAAGAAGACTCAGCACAGGAAGTGTACGTGCGATCCGATATAAGGCAAAAAATACCATCACCGAGAAAGATCTAGAACATCAAAATATGCAGTCTGTGTTTTCTGAAATAAAATAAATAAAATGTGATCTATTACTTCTTTGGCATGCCAATACTGGTTGTGATTTAACTTCTCACATATTAAGAATAGGAAAATCATCTGCAATGAAGGAGTTGATTGTTAATATAGACGCAAGAAGCTGAGAAACAGTCCATGACGAGTTAATTAGATAAAGATGTAGGAAAACTAGGTGAAAAGACTATCCTCATGTTATTAGACAGATCTCCATGTATATCACTAGATAGCCATGATAAAAAATTTACAGTGAAGATGATGAAAAGGACGTTACTTGTGCAATTTCATACATTATCTCCAACATTAGACTCCGCATTTTTTATTATAAACACGTCTATATTCAGAGCCAGATCTGGGTTGGAAATACAATGCTTAAACCTGAAGACTAGGGGTGGGATTTGACTGGTAACAAGTATGCTTATGGACAAAAGTCTTGTCCGGTAGGAAGAGTGGAACTTTTTGCATGCCACTTTTCATAACATTACTATTCCGGCAGTACTGGATAAAATTTCAAAATTCTTTTTTCATTGAATGCATATAAATGTCCTCTTTCCATGGATACCAAATGTATGCCGGTAGAGTAATGACTTTCTTAAAAGTTCGAGTGTTTGAAAGATATCTAGGAAAACCATACCGGACAAGACTTTTGTCCATAAGTATATTTGTTCTCTGCCTCCTGCACATGACAATATTTTAAATGCCAACTGTTGCCTTTAATAAAGTAACAATGTTGTACTTTTAGAAAACATGGCTTGGAATGTTATCAGAGTTGTAGATTTTTGAATTGTGTGTTGTTGCCAACAGTATCGATCCTGATCAGATGGCATCGATGTGCCGGCTGATCTCGATCTTAACTGTTCGCCTACACAATAAAAACGGTATCTATGTAGTAAAGGATTTATATTGTTCTCTTTTGGGGCAAATTGCTATATCCTTATTTAAATAAAGCTTCTTAAATAATTTTTAACAATTAGATTATGAAACAGTGGCAATGCTTAGAAAAAATGTTGTAGCCTTTAGGCTGCGTCCGTATCTCCTTACATAACGTCAGTAACTGACAATTGTGTGACCTTTGGTTTTGCCCCTACCTTGATTAAATTTCATTTGTGTAGGAAAACAGCAGGTCACTTTAATGGCGATTTCATGTACATAAAAAAGTAAAAATAATTTATCTAGATAATCATATTTCATGTTTATAATTGTTTATCCAATCCAATTCTATGTAGAGTAATTTAAATTATATTATTGGTGTATTTAGAACATTAAGTGTATTTTGTTAGGATGTGAACTACATTTTACATTCATGAGAATAATGCCTTCTATCCATGTACAGTTTTCGTTTTCTTAATTATATTGATTTACAATGATTATATAATAAACTTAGGTTATCATATTTATGCATTTTACATTGTATTAAAAAAATTGAAAAAGAATTAAAAAAAATTATATTTTATCAAAATATTAATTTTAAATTTAGTGGGGTAAAATAACCTCTAAAATGTTCTGATTTTGCAAGATTGCAAACCAAAATGAAACTATGGCAAGTTTTGAACATTTAATACTTCAATAACGACATTCTCCAGTATTCTTTGACAAAAGTTTTATTAAAATTATGATCAATGCTTTAATTTTATCCAAAAATGGATATGTTATAAATTTGCAGCTTTTATCGGTCAGTCAGTTCAATGTGTTTTTTTTTTCGAATTGCCCATCAGTTTTCAAATTGCAACTTTTTGTTCTTTAAAGAAGACACGTGTTTCTTACAAAAAACATAAAAATCAATTCTTTTGCATTTTCCTAACAATTTGATGATTATTTGATTTTTACTTAAGTGGGTGGGGTAAAATGACCTCTAAAATGTTCTGATTTCGCAAGATTGCAAACCAAAATGAAACTATGGCAAGTTTTAAGCATTTACTAGCTCAATAACGACATTCTCCGGCCTTCTATGACAATAGTTTTATTAAAACTATGATCAATGCTTAAATTTCATCCAAAATCGGCATGTTGAAAATACGCAGATTTTTTCCGGTCAGCCAGTTCAAATGCGTTTTTTTCCCAATTTCCCATCAGTTTTCAAAATGGAACTTTTTACCCTTTAAAGTAGACATGTTCTTCTAACAAAAATCATACAAATCAATTCTTTTGCATTTTCATGACAATTTCATGCTATTTTGATAATTTTTACTTAAGTGGGTGGGGTAAAATAACCTCTAAAAATGTTCTGATTTCGCAAGATTGCAAACCAAAACGAAACTATGGCAAGTTTTAAACATTTACTAGTTCAATAACGTCATTATCCAGCATTCTATGGCAATAGTTTTATTAAAACTATGATCAATGCTTTAATTTTATCCAAAAAATGGATATGTTTAAAATTTGCAGTTTTTTGCCGGTCAGTCAGTTCAAATGCGTTTTTTCCAAATTTCCCATCAGTTTCGAAATTGCAACTTTTTACCCTTTAAAGTAGACATGTTCTTCTAACAAAAAACATACAAATCAATTCTGTTGCAATTTCTTCACACTTCGATGCTATTTTGGGGTACGCTGACTGGCCTACTACGAAAGTTTACACAAATGACGTCATACAGTAGATCGATTTATTTAATTAAACAAAATTTCAGAAGCCTATAACTGGTAGATTCTTTTATCTAGACTCCAGCGCAGTTAATTTTATTTATTTATTTGTACTTATTTTGGCAAAAATAAAAACGGTAGGATAAATTCTTTGGGGACTAGCTTATGTATCACCCGATACGACCGAATTACACCGTTTAAATTTCGCTCTACTAGGCGATAGAAAGGAACAATTCATGGATTTTGCTTGTTTTTTCAGGGTATGCGATAAATAGAATACATCATTCGTGTTCATTTTATACTGAAATTATTAAACTCGTCATCTAAATCGATTTAAAACTCGGCAAAAGCCTCGTTTAATAATTTCAGTTTAAAATGATCACTCATGTTGTATCATCTATATAAATGCCCACATAAGTGATAGGGCAATGATAAACAGTTAATGTGGTTCTTTTAAAGAACTTGCAATTATGAAGAGCGAAATCGACATTTTTGTCATCTATTTAAGTGACCAGGAAATCCAATTTAATACACACTTTAACATATATCTCATACATTAGTTTAGACAGAAAGACCTTAGGGGCTATTATTTTATTGTCTGGTGTTATTAAAACAAGCCTTACTAAAGGAGCTATAACATGTCTAACAAATCCAAAATTCAATCTGTTTATGGTGCTGTTTCAAGACAGATATTCATATGACGTTGATAACGAAGTAGTCTTGTGCCTGTGGCCCTTCGATACTCACAGATTGTGGCAATGCGGTGCAGTTTTGTCGAATCATCTGCAAATAAATTTTTATCATTTTACACAGTCATCATACTTACTTTTGGTTCTTTCAGGATATGTTACAAAGTCAGTCATCATTGATCATGTTGTTTAAATAGTATCCTACAGCTACAGAGTTACCCTGCATTACTCATGCCGATTTGTAAGTTCCGTTTAAAACGGTATCGATCAATAAAGTAGCAAAAATAGAAAAAAAACAATTAAATCTTAAGGGTGGAGTGTTTCAAGGTCTCAGTTGTGGTTAGCATTAAGTGTATCGTTATATAATGCCTGTGTGAGGAAAATTATTTGACGATTTAGCTTGGGCCGAGTCTAACTGCTAAATCTTTTTGGTTATTTTAATACTTTGTGTTAAATTAGTGTTGTTGAACGGTAATGTCCGAGGAATTCCTTCAAATGGTATAAAAGCAAGTGCCGTTCATTGACACTAGGCAGTCTGTTTCTGAGAGTCGAGGTGTTCACATCGTTGAATTTGGATTCAGCATTGGTCTGCATTATAGGTCCAATATAGTACAACTCTGTACTAGGGCATATTGACCGGGTTGTTTCAGTGTGAAAGTATTGGTTGAAGCTAGGGTTGATTTAGACAGTGGAAACACATGCGTTTGAGACACTTCTGTCCCCAAGGTAGCTTCAGAGTAGGTGTTGAGGGTAGGTTAATATCTAGATAGTGCCTTCAGACAATTGCTGGAAACACATGCGTCTGAGACACTTTGGTCCCTCAGGTAGTTTCAGAGTAGGTGTTGAGGATAGGTGTTAGGTTTGACAGTGTTCTCGGACTAATGCTGACGAAGAGGTTCTCGCATCCTCGGGATATCACATAAGTCTGAGACACTATTGTCCAGCAGGGATTAGTGTTGAGTGTATGTTTGAAGTTGTTTTGGTTGAGGTTTTGTTTGAATAGTGATTGTTCATGATTTTGTTGAGCACGGTTTGAAAGTTCTGGTTGCTCGGATTTGATCATTGTAAGAGTGTAATTTATTGTTTGAGGATTTGTTGAACCTTGTAGTTCGAAGCTTCATTGTCATAGTTAATTGCTCAGCGTATGCGTTGATGGTGTGCTTGAGGTTCATGTAAGATTGTTTTATTTCTAACTGTGATTGAAACATGGTGAAATGACTGGTGATAAAGTTGTGGCGAACAAGGTTGGGAGTAATTTTGAAAATGAACGTCGGATGAATATGGGCTCCGAAAATTCAGTCCGGGATCGGAAGTCAGATGTTATTCTCAGACATAAAGTGGCGTATAATGAGAGAGATTTATTGTCTGAGCAGGAAAAGACGAAGATAGAGTGTAATTTTAGAAAAGGGTATAAGGTGAGAAGTGGACATATTTGTGTCAGGAAAACGTTGCATGATTACAGTAGTGTGGCCCAAAAGTTTAAGTAGTCTGATAAATACATAGGTTGAGAAACATATTTTTGTTCAGCCAGAGATGAGTAGGTCAGATCATGAATTTTCAAGTTATATTATTGTGTTTTAAGTTAAATTGTGTTCATGCGGGACGCATGTAGTCGGAGGCGTGGGTAATGTGAGGAAAATTATTTGACGATTTAGCTTGGGCCGAGTCTAACTGCTAAATCTTTTTGGTTATTTTAATACTTTGTGTTAAATTAGTGTTGTTGAACGGTAAAGTCCGAGGAATTCCTTCAAATGGTATAAAAGCAAGTGCCGTTCATTGACACTAGGCAGTCTGTTTCTGAGAGTCGAGGTGTTCACATCGTTGAATTTGGATTCAGCATTGGTCTGCATTATAGGTCCAATATAGTACAACTCTGTACTAGGGCATATTGACCGGGTTGTTTCAGTGTGAAAGTATTGGTTGAAGCTAGGGTTGATTTAGACAGTGGAAACACATGCGTTTGAGACACTTGTAAGGTAGCTTCAGAGTAAGTTTCAGGATAGGGATTTTAGATAGTGTCCTCAGACAATTGCTGGAAACACATGCGTTTGAGTCACTTGTAGTTTGAGAGTAGGAGTTCAGGATAGGGTTTAGAATAGTGTCTTCAGACAATTGCTAGAAACACATGCGTCTGAGACACTATTGTTGAACAGGCTAGGTTAGATTTTAGTGTTGAAGGTTGTTTGTTTCGGGTTTTGTTCGAAAAGTGATTGTTCAAACCTTGTTGAGCATTGTTTTGAAACTTGAAGTTACCCAGGTTTGTTTTAAAAGTTCCAAACATCATTGTGGTTCTTTGTTTGTATTGCTCAGCGTGTTTGCTGGGTTCAGGTTAGATGTTTTGTTTTGGACTCTGATTGTGTTGGAACTTAGTTTTAAATCAGCCATTTTTGTCTAGGAGGTTTATTGCCCTGGGAATATTGTTATATGTTTAGCTGATTCTAATCCTGATGATTGTGTCTCACCAAATCATTTCAGAAATCATTATAATCATTTTGGAGCAAAGTAGCTCAGGAAAATTTTATTATATTGTTCAAAACAATATACATTGCTCAGACATCTTGAAATCATTTTAGGCGAAAAATTATATATATAGGCTCAGATAAATAGTCTGTTTGTATGTGCCTTCCGCTCGGGGCACGTTACACCTGTACATGACTGAAAATGAGCGAATGTTGCTGAATTTTTTGAATAATCAATACATTTCGGGATCTGTTGTTAGTGAAATGTTAAAGTGAAAGGCTTACAGTTTTGAAATTAAATATATTTGCTTGTGTGTAAGAAATTTTATATACATAAACTTTGTTTATATGTCTATTACAATTAATACTATAAATTTGATATTTTTAAACACTTAATATTTTCGTTGTAATACATGACCAGTAGTCTCAATAATTCGACTCCAAGTACAGACCCATTTAACAAACTGACTTTTTATAGATGTCTGCCCTTTACGTCTCAAGCAGTTAGGATCAAAACTGTGGTGGAAATCGCACTGCTTTAAATTCCCATTTTTTCACTGCCACTAGAAATTTTCATCATTTCTATGTTCATTTGTTGTTATAAAACATAATTAGTCTCGAAAGTATCAATAAAATAAAAAATATTCCACAAATAATTCTTTTAAACTTACTATTGTTTATGACGTTTACATGTTGATAACCAATGAAAGCGTCCCTTTTATAAATCGATAATCTATAGTCATGTAGACTTTTAGCGGTGTAACATAAAAACTGTTGACATGCGTGGAGGTTTATAAGATTTTTTTTTATAATAAACGAATAAGTTTCTTAAAAAGTATCACATATATTGATTCTAATTGGAATTAGCTTTTCAGGTATGTAATTTTTTTAAGATATATAAGGTTTAAAAAAATACTATTTGAAGCTGTCAAAAGTTGCGACGGGATTCTTGTCGCTGGCATATAGACTTAGAAGGAAAATTTTCCGCATTGATTTGAATGCTAGCTGGGTTGTGCGCGAGGGCGGATATCGTATATATAGAAAAGCCCTATACTTATTGCGCACAATAAGTAAGGCTACATGACCAGGTACCTTTGTATTGTCTTTTATACAAAATCTTCAATGTAGAAATATATACTTAAAGAAATAAGAAACGCTACTTCTTTATACACAAATATAATTCGTTTTTTATCCGATGAAAATAACTATACTGGATAAAATGTGATCCGTTTATATCAATAGCATTTATTTATCTTGTGCTATTATGATCGGAAAACCCGTAAATTTGGATACTTTGTTAGAAGTGTAGTTAATAAAAGTCTCTTTTGGAGTTTAAACACATTGTCAAAGTTGACAAAAAAGTGGTGACAAAAAGGTGAAAACTGCATATCAGAAATAGTCATCATCTTTGTTATCTTATTTTAAGTTCCTTAAATGCGACATAATTAACTTAAAAGATATCATTAAATGAAATTTGATGCATCATACTTTTATGGCAATTATAGCTTTTAACACTCCAAAACAAAGTATTCAGCGAATCACTGTTAAGCTGCATGTTTTCAAGGGAGGTAACTTTAGACAAAATATTGGTGTAACCCTGTATATCGTTAGGCCCCATAAATTTTAATCTCAGATAATGTTTTCCACTTATCATTTGGTCTGTTACTCTATATGGTTAGCTGTTACCAAATTTGAAAACATAACATTGATTTCCTTGTCAAACATGTTGAAAAGAAGTAATAATTGCAATATAGTTTTTAGAAACTTTCTTGAATGAATAATCGTCGAGTTCCTCTGGGATTGGCAGTAATTATGCGTTTGTTTTACAATCCATGAACAAACTCAGTCAAACCGAGTTTGCAGTATTGTTTGCACTTTCAAACTTCTATTTTACGGGTAAATTCTAAATTTGCATGCACTGCACTTACTACTTTTAACATGGTTGTGTCTATTGTTTCACAGTCTACATGTATGTAGGTTTGATATCGAACTCAAAATCTATAGTATTTTGCAATGCTATCTCCTTACGATGAACAAACGTTCAATGCGTTCATTTTGATGATTCTTACTTTTTCAGTTACGTGTGTGAAAGGTACATCTTAGAGCCTATTCTAAACCCCCAAGTACCAAAAATTACCAATAACATTTCTGAAGCTGTAACCTGTCGATGTCTCTTTCCGTGAATAATTTATAACAATTTTATTCATTCGACATGTCACCAACAAGTAATTTATCTTCTTCAATTCTCTGGGAGATGTTTATTGAACGTTGAAGTTCTTGACGTGTATTAGCTTTTAATATTTATATTCTACTAGAAAGGAAACTTAGTGAATAATTTGCTATACAGCTTATGTACTTTTGTGGCTTACCGTATTTTTATGCCCCCGAAGGGAGGCATATAGTAATCGGACCGTCCGTCCGTCCGTCCGTCCGAAATAATCTTGTCCTCGCTTCTTGTCCAAAACCGCTTGAGGGATTTCTTTGAAACTTCACAGGAGTGTTTGTCACCAAGCCTAGTTGTGCATATCGTCAGGAATTTCTGCTTGGACTATTTTTGGCTGAGTTATGGCCCTTTATAGCAAAATCTTGTCCTCGCTTCTTCTCTTAAACTGCTTGATGGATTTCATTGAAACTTCACAGGAGTGTTTGTCACCAAGCTTAGTTGTGCATATCCTAAGGAATTTCTGATCGGATTATTTTTGGCGGAGTTATGGGCCTTTTTACCTAACCCTAACTAACCCTAACCCTAAACCCTAACCCTAACCCTAACCCTAAGGTAAATTTTGTTAACGCAATAGAGGTTACATTTTTTGTCCGATTGTCATGAAATTTGGTCAGGATGTTTGTCCCAACGATTTCTCGGACAAGTTCCAATATGGGTCATCTGAGTCTAAAAACTAGGTCACTGTTACTAAAAAAAGAATTTTCTTGTTTACACTATAGCAGTCACATTTATGCTCGGATTGTCATGAAACTTGGTCAGAATGTTTGTCCCAATGATTTCTCGGACGAGTTTTAATATGGGTCATCTCGGTCCAAAAACTAGGTCACTGTTACTAAAAATAGAATTTTCTTGTTAACATTCTAGAGGTCACATTTTTGCTCCGATTGTCATAAAACTTGGTCAGGATGTTTTTCCCAATGATTTCTCGGACGAGTTCGAATATGGGTCATCTGGGTCCAAAAACTAGGTCACTGTTACTAAAAATAGAATTTTCTTGTTAACACTCTAGCGGTTACACTTTTGCACCGATTATCATGAAATTTGGTCAGGATGTTTGTCCTAATGATTTCCCGGACGAGTTTGAATATGGGTCATCTCAGTCCAAAAACTAGGTCACTGTTACTAAAAATAGAATTTTCTTGTTAACATACTAGATCTGGGTAACATTTTTGCTCCGATTGTCATGAAACTTGGTCAGGATGTTTGTCCCAATGATTTCTCGCACGAGTTCGAATATGGTTCATCTGGGTCCAAAAACTAGGTCACTGTTACTAAAACTAGAATTTTCTTGTAAACACTCTAGCGGTCACACTTTTGCTCTGATTATCATGAAACTTGGTCAGGATGTTTGTCCTAATGATTTCTCGGACGAGTACCAATATGGGTCATTTGGGTCCAAAAACTAGGTTACTGTTACTAAAAATAGAAATTTCTTGTTGACACTCTAGCCGTCACATTTTTGCTCCAATTGTCATGAAACTTTGTCAGGATGTTTGTCCCAATGATTTGTCGGACGAGTTCGAATATGGGTCATCTGGGTCCAAAAACAAGGTCACTGTTACTAAAAATAGAATTTTCTTGGTAACACTCTAGCGGTCACATTTTTGCTCCGATTGTCATGAAACTTGGTCAGGATGTTTGTCCAAATGATTTCTAGGACGAGTTTGAATATGGGTCATCTGGGTCCAAAAACTAGGATACTGTAACTAAAAATAGAATTTTCTTGTTAATTCTGTGTTTTAACCTTTGATTTTTTACAGTTATCAACCAGATTTTGACACAAACTTGATACCATCTTAAAATTCATTCTTTTCTGAACAATTCATTAACTGGTTATTCAGTGATATAATTTGAAACATAAATTTTAGTAGCAGAGTGAAAATTTCAAGTATCATAATTCCAATATTTCTACCTGTCTTCAGCTATAATTAGATTCAGTCTTAATATGTTGTTATGATGCTGGTCAATGACCTAGTGAACTTTGCTGGTTAGATCTGTGTTATGCAATATTAAGAACTTTGCTCTGGAAGATTTTATAGTGTAAATTTTGTCATTTTCTATGGATACTGACCAAATAAACTTTCATACTTTATAGCACTTTGAAAATCAGGCTTTTCTGAATATTTAATTCACTGTTTTTATGTAAAACAACAACAACATTAACACATTTGTAGCACATTCTCAAAATGTTAAGACTAAATTTAAGAGAGGTCTCGGCTGTATAAAGCGTGTGTACATGTACACAAGTTAGCAAGTTAATTGGTGGTCTCTGAGCCCCTGGAATGAATATCATGTAACTTAAGTGAAATGTTCAGTTCATGAACATGATGTGCTGAACCTATGTTCCAACCTGGCTGGCTCAAGGCCAAGGCCGCCTGTAGTGTTTGATCATATATCCTGTCTGGTCCATAACTTTTCAACCCTTAGAAGGAATTTCATGAAACTTTAGTCAAACATTCTCCCCATGAAGACGACATGCAGAACCCATGTTCCAACTATCTGCCTCAATGTCAAGGTCAACAGTGGTGTTTGAAGATTTGAATCATGCGTTTCTTGTCCAGTTCATATCTTCTGAACCCCTGGAATTAATATCATGAAACTTAAGTGAAATGTTCAGTTCATGAACCTGATGTGCAGAACCCATGTTCCAACCTGGCTGGCTCAAGGCCAAGGCCGCCTCTGGTGTTAGAGCAGGCCAATACTCTGAAACTTATCTGAACAAGACATACCCTTCCACTTGAATTGGCTTCCACCTGCCTGCCCGTTGCCTGTTTAATTTGCTCTTAACCATCCATAACCTTTCCCAGATTCACATCTATATTGTTGTCATTCCGACTGCCTTGTTTGAATTTAATTAGACTTGTACAATATTTGAGTTACTATAAGACTTAGGTTCCTTTTTTGAACCAGCTACATTCCATTATGGGTTCCAGAGTTATGGCCCTTGAAAGAGCCAAAGTAAGCAATTTTGACCTTTTCTCGACGATAGCAGCTTTATTTTTTCACTTGATTTTATCAAACTTGCACACAACTCTTACAACCATTGAGCTGTTGTTGACAGGTGAGCGACCCAGGGTCCTATGGACCCTCATGTTGCAAGGGTTATGGGCCTTTACTCTTTACTATTTAACTTCCACAGGCATATTTTTTAATACATATGTATACCAATTCTATTTCAAAGCTGCATTTCGGGGGCATATGTCAATTTCAAGTGACAGCTCTTGTTCATTTTTAAATCAAGCTTTCGGCTTCGCTCCCCTGTAGTGTAGGGACAATATTTAAATTCCACAGTAGCGCTTTTTTGCAGTGTGTCTGCCTTAAAAAGACTTCCCGTACATACAGTCAGTACTGTTTTCATTAAATAATCGGTTTCCTGTGTCATGGAGCGATGATGACGTTTATTGGGGTTATACGTTAAACTTTTTGGGGGGTTGTATTGGTAAGCTTAATAGATAGCGTCATTTGCATTGCAAGGCTTGGCGCTTTCGCCGCACGGGTTCACTCATCTGTATGGGGTGATATCATTTTATATCTTATCTGCAAAACAAATTGTAACATTTACGTTCCAGGAGCTTGACATAAATACAATTTATTAAATGACCTTCAATAAAACTGCCGTATTTTTTTCATTTTTAATCTAAGCTTTGCTTGTTATTTTGCAAAAAGAGGCATTGACATTTGCAAAATTTAAAAGATATTGACAGAACTTTCCAAAAAGAATGCTCTTCTTATGAAGTTTTATTTTAGGAAATAAGAAGCTCAAGGTATTGGTTCTTAAAGTGACACATTCTAATAACCAACCCGGGTGACATTAAACAAGACGAATACGTGAAATCAGTCAAAACCAATGTCACACAATGACGATCACTAAATCAAGTAAGACAATGTTATCCGCGCAACCTTCATGGGGGTTTCCCGGTTAGCTCCTACGGTAAAGTGCTCGACGTTATGTGGTTAGGCGCCGTCGAGGTACAGGTTTGTTTCCCAGTGTAAGCTTATAATTATTTCCAAATGCCACAAAACACTAACAAACATTTAACATATTAAATGATCAGCGTATTTATCCGCATTGTTTTGTTTCTTGTAGATTTCTACCCTGGTGATAATGAGAAGATATTTCTGGAAACAAGAAGAATAGTGATTGCAACGATGCAACATATTGTGTACGATGAGTTTCTACCATCCTTTATGTCTACCGAAGGATTTTTAGAGAACCAAGTACTACCAGGATCATATTCGTATGATGCTAAAATAAATCCAACGATGGTTAACGCTTTTGGAATTGCCTACAGGTAAATCGAACTTGTATATAATGTTATTTAGTCATACTACACTTGTGTGTAGGCATAAAATAGGTCCGATGATAAAAATGATTCGGCAATATAACGCTCCTGGAAAAGCCAACCGCTTCTGTAGAAGTAATATCAAGTTAATCTTGGTCCTTATCATAACCATAATTAGGTACGATGATTAAAAAAAATGAAATATGCATATCAGGAATCGCCACATCCAGCATACACAGCCTCCCCACACAGCCAAAAAGTAGAGAGGAAAAGAGAGCATGATATTACAAAAATCAGTTTCAAACTGGACGCCACAAACAAATAACGGAAGTGAGAACCGGAGGGGTTACCGCCTTGGAACGGTCAGTGGCAAAACAAATTGCCACTGGGGGTTTAAACCAGGTTCTAGGGTGCACCAACCTCACACTTGCCCCAACAGGTTCTCGTATCACAAAACAAGTACAAATTGTCTTGGTGAAATAACTCCAACCCACCCATCAGCTCAACAATGTTGCATGCAAAAGCATACAAACATATAAACATAAGAATTTAATAGCATTGCAAAGCCAAAGGGCGGGTACTCAATGATCTTACAGAGACCAGAGTACCTGGAGTAAAATCAGCAAGAACACGATGACTGGGATAAAAGAAACAAATCGAGCTTCTAGGTTCTTTTTAGAAAAGATTTCCCCATAAACTTTCATAAACTCTTAAACCCCTGCCACCGTCGTGCAACCAAAGAGGTAAGCATAATTATCAACTGTAGATGGGTTAATCACCAGGCCTGCAGAGCGCTGTAAAATATCATGTTGGTAACCTTTCTTTTTAAATTTACAGATGGTTTTTACGAATAACCGGGAGAAATTAACATCGCCTTTTATCTTCTTAAGTTGATAAATTAAATCTCCATAAAAAACTGGCTGTGAAATACCTTGTTGCAATAGTGATTTTAAACTGCACCTGTATTTATGAATTAGATCTGGATATCGGCGATAAAACTTGCAAAAGGTTTTCCTTAATTTGAGATACCGATAACCTTGTTTTAAAAGTTTTTCTGTAATGCAAAGATTACGTTCATTGAAATCATTCACATCGTTGCAAGCTCTTGAAAAGCGAACAAGCTGTGAGATATAAACCCCGTAAGAAGTCGCACGAGGAACATCGCCGTGTAGAAAAGGAAAATTTACTATATTAAAATTAAAATCATCTCTTTTATCATAAATTTTAGTAGTGACGTAACCATTGTCAATGGATAGATTTAAATCAAGAAAGTTTGCATGCTTTTCTGAAGTGTTCGCTTTATTAAGCTGTAGTTCTTTAGGATAAATCTTATTAACCAGTGATGGAAAATGGTTATTATCTATATTTAATAAATCATCAAGGTACCTCGATGTGTTGTTAAAAGCTGTAATAATATCATCTTGATGTTCGGTAGAAAGAGACAACATAAAATCTCTTTCATAACAGTATAAAAACAGATCAGCAACAAGGGGTGCACAATTAGTACCCATTGGAATGCCTATTACTTGTTTATAAATAGAGGTACCAAATCTCAAATAAATATTATCCAATAAAAATGTGAGCGCCTGTATAAGGTCTTGACAGGTCCATGAAGTATAATTATCATAAGAACCATCTGTAAAGAATGCCCTATGTTCATTACAAGCAATAAATGTTTTATTTTCTCTAGCAAAAGTTTTTTCAATGAGACTGGTTAGCTTGTCTCTTATTAAATTATGAGGGAGAGAAGTATACAAGGTAGAAAAATCATATGTAGACAAACAGAACGCCTGAAAATTATTTGATTTAAGTTTCTTCAAAACGTCATTTGAATTTTTTATAGACCAAAATAAATTTTTGCCAGTAGTTTCAAAAACTTTTTCGCAATATCAAATAACATGTTCTTTTATAGCTGTAAGACAAGATGTTAAGAGCACGGATAACTTTGTAGTTGTACAAGAACTAGAGTTAGCGATAAATCTTGCTTTGTACGGTGTTTTGTGCATTTTAGGCAACCAATACATAGTAGGTACTTTGTCTTGTTTCGGCTCAACACTGATTCTAAATTTAGTAATTTGTAGAGTGTGTGCAGTAACAATATCACTCTCAGATGAAGAAGTCAGTGTATAAGCATTAGTGCTATTAAGCTCTTCAGTTTGAACATTTATATAGTGTATACGTCACACTATAATAACATTATTTGAAGCCTTATCAGCAGGTGTTAAAACAAATTTGTTGTGAAAATCTTGAATACCCTTTTTCAAATGACGAAAGTTAAAACGAGGTCGAGGTGGTAGTAAAGCTATGTTTCTTTTATAGAAGGATATACGAGTGTCAATTATTTTGAATATTTGTTTTTTCCAGTTTGAAAGAGCATTAGGCTCAGCATGTTCTCGTTTACACCATTTATTGCAAAAAGAGTTTAAAGACTCTGCAATTTCCGCACGACAGGTATTAAAGTCGATGTCCGATGGAATTCTGTATTTTGGACCTTTTGAAATTAAATTGCGGATTCTAAAGTCTTTGATAACATTTAGATCCCCTGTAACGATATGACCGGCAGGTTGATAGCAAAATTTTGAATTAGAACAGTCTCAAGATGATGGTGTGTTTTCAACAATCTGTAAATCCGAGGTAATTTTGTTGTAATTGAAAATTGTGTTTCTAATAGGCTTGTTATATTTATAACAAACGATGGGTGTTTCAGTATTCTTGAAATAATTAGGTATAGCCGATCCAACAGTTTTATCTTTAAAGATACTTGGAAGGTCAATAAAATCTATGCCTTTATTTAAAAATGAAATTTTAAGAAAATGTCTTTGGTGATCAGATTCCAAGTCAATGTGTGGTCTAAGAATATGCCGAGTGTAACACTGAGTAAGGCTTGCAACTTCATAAAGTGGATGAGTTCTAATAACAATATCATCGGCTTCCTTATCCACTTTTTGTAAACTAGAAATAGAAAGAGAAGCTAAACGCGACAGCATAGCATGTCTACCAGAATGTTTTAAAATATTTTGAAGGTCATGAATAGAACAATGAATACGTGATTTTCTTTTGATGTTACCATTAATCCTTATCCCGTGTGACCTCGATTTTCGTTTTCGTAATTCTAGCAAATCAAAAATGTCAAAATCAGGATTATTTGAAATGTTGCCTTCTTGATAAATATTATCATTTAATCCAAGTGGATAGGGTGTTTGGAGTTTTTGTATCCATTTTTGCTCCGATATAAGTCTAGCTCTAATTTTAAATGCTCTAGAAGCACTGCTATCAAATATAACTTTTTCAACAGGTTGAATATTAACATGTTTTAAAGTGTGGCCTGATCGTTTGAAATGTTTATATAAAAATGTATTGATTTTATGATTGTTTCTTATTTTCGAACAGTGCTGACTAAAACGTGTTTTCAAAGGGCGCCCAGTTTGTCCAACATATTGAATCCCACAATTTAAAGCATTTCAAGTTAAAACATAAATAATATTGTCTGATTGTCAGTCAATGTCTGAATCGATGTTAACTGAAAAAGTTCTACCATTGACTGTAGATTTAATTGTTGAACTACATTTTAAAAAACTGCAGCACTTGCACCTCTTTAAATCGCACTTGTATATAAATGGATACGATCTGCGTCTTCCGTCGATAATTTTAAAAGATGTGGAAATGTTATATTTTTGAAGAATATGTGATTTTATAGGTGACAATTTTATTTTTAAATTATTTTTAAATAAATTAGTGCAATGTGCACTCTGCAAACCAGTCAAATTGACGGAAGTGGCCGACGATAGATTAATTGTAGATAAACGAACTGACGGTTGCAGGTATGTAAAAGTATTTAATTTAGCTGGAATATGAACAGAAAACGCAGAGGATAGCCTTGGATTTAAAAGATTTTCCACGATGCGAAACGCATTGAGAATCAGCAATAGTTCCTTTATAATTCAGTGATTTAATAGTGTTGCTTTAAAAAAAAACGAGTAAAATATCACTTATAATATCGCTTATATTTATCTATATTGAGCGAAGATGTGTTTCGTTTTCAGGTAAAGTGATGAATTAAATTGAAAGAATTGCACTTGGGTATATTTTTCGGCGTTAGCTGTCTAAGCTCACTTTTGACCTAGTTTTTCGACCAATGAAATGTTGTAAATAATACTCGTATTCTCTTATTATGCAGAGGGAAAATGAAATAAACTATTTCGATTGGTAGCTATTTACACCAGAGAGGCATCTAGCAGGCTGGAGAGGTATCTAGTGGGATTTTATTATTATGCAGCGGAAAAATCAAATAGATTAATAAGATTGGTTGTTAGTGGGTGTTGTATTGGAGGAAAAACATATTTACGATTTAAGTAACCAGTTAAGTCAATATTGATGGCTTAAATATAATATTATATGGAATATTCTTGGGTGTCACTTGCATACAATACACAGTGTAAAACGAAAGAGAAGTGTTCTTACTGGTTCCTTTCTAGTTCCTTTGATACTGATTGTTAATTTCAAGTTCGTAAGACAAGTTCATTATAGTGTAGTGGCTAACACTCTCGCCTCTCAAGCGGAGGCCCCGGGTTCAATACTCAGGACGGACACTTTTTTTAAACTTAATATACGTAAAAGTTGGTAGATTTCGCTCGTGTAACAGGCTGTTATTATTTATATTTATTAAATTTCAAGGACATTTATTCATCATGAATTCTCACTCTACACGAGGTATTTTATTGAAACTGAATATTTTGCTTCTTTAATCGACTTGTTATCACTGTATGAAATTGTTGCAACAGCTTCAACATTTTTTTTGAAAGACACTTTCAATGAATTTATGAGTTGTCATGATTCGGTCGCTTAATCTCTAAGTCATACTAAGAAGGCAGGGAGGGTTCGTCAACAGCTATAACAAATAAAATAAAATAACTAAACTGTGTCTGCTTTGCCTCTCTGTATTTCTTTCTTTCTTATATACATGTATATATAAATCTTTTCCATCAACGCCGTTTATCTTTTTTAAAGATATTTCTTGTTTCGCCTTATTTCATATTGAAGGGTAGGTCACACCTGGGTTTCAGACACAATGGTTGGTCCTGATCAGAGATTAACAGAGACAATTTTTAATAATCCGGCCATGACATATCTGGATAACGCCTTTTCACAGTTGATATCTTGGATTCAAACAACATCATCACCCGAAACTGACCGGTAAGTCGATGTCTATGAATTCTTTAAAATAGATAAAAAGGGAACTTTGAAAGCCACCGAACACTACAAATATTGAAAAATTGCAGGCTCGGTTTGATTCATCGACAGTAATGGAAATGCATATTACTGCCCACGGCGCCTAGTACCGGGTTGAGCGCAACTCAATATTAACACCAATTAACAGTACAATTTTGATTTATGCCAAACGATGGAATGCATATGACGGTATGGTCCCCAGATAAAAGAATGGGTTTGCTCTTAACGAGAAAACAATGGGCGGCACTTAACAGAATGATTTTTGACAGGGGATCTGAGAATTCAAATCCTGCATATAAGAGAAAAGCCATATAGAAATGGCCTACACTCAAAGCCAAATAGTAGAGAAGAAATGACCGCCTGGGTTTGTAGTAACACCAATTTCCAAAAAGTCAATTCAACGAATGGTAAATACAGAAGGATTACTGCCTTAAAACGACAAAGTTATTACAAGTTTCAATTACAAAATTAGATTTAGTTGAATTTTATTTATAGAAAATTCTTGAAATAATATATTTTCTGCTCGGAAATCCAAAATATTATGGGTATCACGTAGTATTTTACCTATGTCAAAGTAACGCCAACATACAGATAATCGTTTATTTACTCATAATGAACAATAACATTTCTTTGAAAACACTAACTTTATTTTAGATTTCTAGAAGAGGCAGTAAGTTCAAAGCTATTCATTGATACAGCAAAAAACACAGCCTTTGACTTGGCTGCCTTGAACATACAGAGAGGAAGAGATCATGGACTTCCGCCATATAACGAATACCGGGTCTGGTGCGGTCTGGATCCGGTTGATAAAAGCTGGCAGAATTTATCACAAGGAAAATCTGGACTAGTTGACCACTCCAACGAAGATATTGAGAAACTTCAGCAAGCTGGATATAAGTGCGTTATATAAAGCATATTGTATTTTCTCAGATAATCATTTATTTTCTCCAGAGGCATAATTACAAAAAAAATGAATTCAATTATATTATTTTCTGCCAAATCTCACAGATTTTACTTTTGCATTGGTTAAATACAGTTTAATACCACTAGACTGTCCTACGGTCATTTGATTTTGGTCAGGGGTTGCCACTAACATTTTTGTAAGCATATCTGCCTGGCTTCCTTTATACTATATTCTATATTCTAGTGGAACCAAAAGAGGAAATAAGCTTGAGAATAGCAATGGAGGCCGCAGTTTATTTTCCAAAACTTATTGTGGTGGAAAAAATAATCAGTCGAAAATTTGTCTGCACAAAGTAGGAATTCAAGTTTTGTAGAATTTATTAGACTGAAAGTTGTTTTATATACTTAAAATGTAACTCTTGATTTTGTTTATAAATTGGAAAACTATAAATTGACCGCCAAATAGTTACAAAACGTTAAAGATTCGAGTTTGTTCCTGCAGATCACCGAGGGATATTGACCTATGGATAGGAGGTATTATATAGTTATTTGGTTTCTTGACAGGGAATGTGAGGATATATTGCCGGTCTGGGTGTCATATTACCCGAGCCGCAGGCGAGGGATAATATGACACGCAAACCGGCAATATATCCTCACATACCCTTTCAAGGAACCAAATAATTGTTTTATTATACTGCAAAGACTTTTTCAGACAAAAATAATTAGAAAACATCGATTTTTTTCATTTATTTCGCTTACTTAATGCCGAACGGCTTAATTCCCTTCTGAGAACCTCAATAATTACATGTCTGACGTCATTAATTTACCTGTATGACGTCACTTCTATAGAAATTGAATGGACTATCGATTTGATATTTATTTACAAAATTTGAGAATAATCTGATCGTTTTCAACGTTAAAAACATAACACAAATATTTTCTGCAACAATTTTAATAATCCCTAAGCATACCGCTTTATAATTTACAAGATCGGTTTCAAATTATGCATTTTTTTTACGGAAATTCAAAACAAAATGGCGGACGACAACAAAAGGTGGGAGGCCAGACGGGGAAATTAAGGTACGTGCAGTTCATATCTACGGCCGATCCGTAAATACGGATATACATCAGCGGCAAATTATCCAATCAAATTCAAGGAAATTTCTTTGCAGTATAATAAAACAGAAAATCCATTGCCTGGCGGAGCCATTGGTCCCACTTTCGAGTGTATTATTGGTCGAATGTTCTACAAACTAAAGTTTGGAGACAGATATTGGTACCAGAACAAGGATGCTGGATTTACACAAGGTGATTTGAGTTTTCGGTTTCGTTTTCTGCCACTATGGATTTTTAAACTCATTGTTTGTCTACTATTGTCTAAATTGCTTTTCAATCGGTAATTTAATGTAAATGAGTTGGGGTATTCTTTTGTAGTTGTGCTTATCTTTTCTAACTATAACTATATTAACAAACGAGAAACACCACTACGATATCGGTTTGTTTGCTTTCACTATAAAATGGCTAACTCAGATATATGTTTTGCAGCACAACAAGACGCCATAAAGAAATACACATTTGCCAAATTGCTGTGCAAAAATTATGGCATTGAGTTTGTCAATCATCCGAATGCGTTCAAGTCAACGTAAGTGATGTTTTATTTCCTTTGTGTTGCTTTGAAGTAACATTGGATACTGTTAATGCGAATAGTATCCAATCTCACTGAAGTCAGTTCTGACAAATAATAGATCTGACGACGGCCCTAAATATTGTTTCGAGCAATAGTGGTGTTCCCTGATGTCTAGTTTTATAAACATTGAATCAGGAAGCATGATTCATAATACAATAAAATAATAAAAGTGTTTGTATATTCTTGTCACTCTGAATGTGTACAATATGTTTTTTTTTAAAAATGCTGTTCATTGTTAGCCAAAGATATTTGGTTGCCGATTTGCTAATAAAAGTTTGTTGTTCTTGTTGTTGTTGATAAAAACATCTTTTAGTGACTCGTGACTCAGGTCCTTATAGCGTAGTTTTTTAGGTGATGATTTAATCAGATTGAATACGATCCATTGTACATGTGATCAAAGAAATCAACCTTATAAAACATTTCGGAGTCTTGGCTTGAAAGACCCCTGATTGATAAAATTATATGAATAATAAACAGGAGTTGCCACTAGCCGTTCCATCGGGTTTTGGTTTTTGTAAAATATTTGTGGTCGAATTATTATTTTTCAAATTACGCTCTTCTCATTTGCTTATACCAAACCCCATTAGATGAAAAAGTTGTGAAAACAAATAGAACCGATTTATTTTGTGTGATTTCAGCGACCTTTTAAAGGCATGCACTGACATTACCGACGATCTTGACCTAAATGTTTTCAATCCAGCCTCCAAAGCATAAAAAGTAATCATCAGCCTCATTCTGGAGCAGACGGCGATAAGGATAACAGCTCCTCCACCGTTCCCGGAAAGGAGTATTTAGTCGAGCAGCTTGAACATTGATAGAGGAGTTAGTGCCCAAGTGATTAAAATATCTCTCATTAAAACAAAATTTATATTTATAATGTATGTGTGTGTGTCTGCATGGGTGCGTTAGTTCGCGTGCTTGCGCGCACCCTTTCATACGCGCGAGTGTGTGCATGTGTGTGTATATATTAATGAGAAGCAAGAATATTGCTAATACATAATTATTAAGTAAACTTATAATTCCTGATTTGTTTATTTATTTTTGAAAACCAATGTGTGCATCATACTTGCTTGTCCAGTACTAAATGTCTAGCAGTGATTATTGTATCAATCGAGTTTTAAAAATATGTTCATGAAAATGAACTATGTTCTATTGTGTGAATTTTTAATTTGCCATTTTATTTCTGACGATAATAATTTTGCTCACAAAATCAAATACATTTCTTATATTAAATGTTATATGATTTCTGATAGTGTAAAACAGTTAAATAAAGACATAAACCAATGAATAGAAATAACGTGGCAAGATTGCTTGTACAGCCGAAGCGACTGGCAACTGCTGGGTCATGAGAGATACACAAGAAACACTTACATTTCTGGGATAGTATTTGAAACCGTGCGACGCGCATGTTTGACTAAAGAATGCACATTTGTTCTCTTAGAATAAAAGCCTTAATAACAATTTGATTTCGCTCTGATTTGATAAACATACCCCTACACATTTTCGGTATAAAATTACTTTTCATAACTGATACCAAAACAAAACAAAATGAACAATTTAACGCGATTTAAAAAGTGTTGTTATCATTTAAAGGCAATTAAGCACGATATTTACATTTGTAAACATATTGAATTGTGCTCAGCCTGGGGTTAGGCGGCGTAGACAGTAATATGCACTTTCATAACTGCTCATGACCTGGCTAAATTTAACCTAGCCTGCGATATTTTAATAATTGCCGTGGTATGGTGGATTCAGAGTTTCTTTCTATTTATTTTCCAGGAGCGTTGTTTGTGCCGTGTGGCGGTCGTAAAAATCGACCTCTACATTTAATCGGTGCTGTTATGAATTACGTCCTTTAAATGATTTAAAGAAATCTCTATAGCGGCAAAATGCCGTTCAATGAAACTTTGCACAAATAAATGTTACTAATGTAGATGTTGTGCATATGTTAAACAAATGTGAAATATGCATATCAGGAATCGCCACATTCAGAAAAAACAGCCTCCCCAAACAGTCAATAAGAGGAAAGATGAAGAGAGCATGATTAATAAAATGATCTGTTTCGAAAAAGACACCACTAACAATAAACAAAACTGAGAACCCGAGGGGTTACCGCCTTGGAACTGTCAGTGGCAAATCAAATTGCCACTGGGGGTGGCACGTTAGAAAAGTCAAGAAAAATACTGACAACATTATGTTTTGTTCCAACGAGTTACATATGTTAACAATATGAGATAAGTGTAAAAACGTGTTTGAACTTGAATTTCCTGGTCGCCAAAATGAATGACAACATTGATTTCTCTCTTCACAATTGATAGTTTTTTTTTTATAAACTACACAATATATTGTTGTCGGAATCATTTTTATCATATAGACATTTAAAATAATGTTTTATTTTGTTTAGTTTGTGTAAATTAATGTAATAGAATTTAAGGGAATGTTTAGGTCTAGCTATTTTTCTCTACTGTTCTAACTTTTCTTAAGGTATGTAAAATAAAGATATATTATAAGAACTATTATAATATAACTATGTCCTACGTGTATTTAAGATCAAGATTCTAATTCAATTTTAGAATAGATATTATGTTCTGTAGAACAAGTAAGAATGATTGTACAGTACACCTTATAAACTCGATTAATTCGAGCCTGCCATCTTGGTATTTCTTTCACGAGATCATACATCAGTAATTATAATAAAATAATTTAGTATATACAAACCTGTCTCACAATCATGACCTGTCCACCCACTCGAACATTGACAGCTGAAATCTCCCGCCAAATTGTTGCATGTTCCCCCTTTTTTGCAGGGATTGGCCACCAAACATTCATCTATGTCTGAAACGTTAATGTTTTGACTGATCACACTCAAGTACAATTATATTCTACTGTACCAGTAGAACTGTGAAACTTCTCATTAAGACCACTTCGGTATCCATCATATCGACAGTAAGACCTATATTCTATAGTTTTGCTCTCTATTTTGAATCTTAAACTGAGATTGCATCGTATCATTGAAGAATTAAATAAACATATATCATTTATAATAATTTTAATCCACTCAGTTTTATGTTTGCATTTTAATTGCTTGATCTTGAGAACAATGCGATTCTTGTGAAAATTGCAGACTTTCGAATAAATAGCTTCATGTAAGGTATTCTGTGTTGATAATGGAATAACTTATTTGACACTATATAAACGAAAACATGTCTAATAGAAACAACATGCTATATATTAACTTAATGTTGTCTTTACACACGAAGAACATGACAATGGTTAATTACAGCCACTAGCTGACCTTTAGCATTATTTTGAGAACTTTCGTGTACAGGTACTAAATGTTTTTTAAAAAGAGATAATAATGTACTTTTAGTATCCTTGTAAAACATACATAAAGACGGTGCATTAACTCTGGTAATAAAGCATCGCCACATTCGAAATTACTTGTAAACATCTGTTTTCGTTACAAACAGCTCTTATAATCTCCTCATATCAGTTCTGTGGTTTTACATTTTAGCTCTGCTACGATTTGCTGAGCACGAGGAAATTGCAAAATCTTTCCAGCTTTCCATAATATATTGCTCGTAATTGAACGTGTGTCTGAAAAGTTTCATTTTCCAGGAAAATCTGTTGTACTTTTCAGTTCAAGAAAAGCTAACTGCTCACAATCATTTAGAGTACTGGCACCCACGGAATAATTCACATCAGTGAATAAAGAGTATGACCACCAACACCGCGAATAACTGCACATTGATATCATTGAGCTAATGCAATTCTGAATGACTCCTTTGGGGGAATCTTAAGCGAACTCCTGAAGAAGCGCATTTCCAAGTTGACGAACATTGCATTGTTGGTCCCTCCTGTTTCGTGCGTCTCGTCCAAGATCAGACCACAGATATTTAGGTGAGTTAAGATCCGGAGTTCTTGGAAATATTCTGACTTTGTTCACCTTAAGAAAACGTCACGGTGCCCCATCATGCAAGAAATGCATGCACCTATGTGCTTGAAGACGTGGAAGAAAAACCGGAACCAGCCTGACTTGTCGCTGATATTCTTCAGAATTTAAGCTCTCTTAGATTTAAACTGCTGCAGTCCTCTTGCACACACCAGCCCACAGCATTATAAATGATCCATCATGATGGAAAATCCGCTTTAACAATATTTTCGCGATTTAACCGTTACCGCTGAAGGTGGTCATACGCGATATTAACCGACATTTGGAATTTGTATTCAGTATGGGTGTCAGTATTCTAAACGATTGTGAGCAGTCGGTTGTCTGTCATTTTGAAAACAAAATGTTTTGCTAATAGATCAGTTATAATTAATTGCATGCTTTATTGAAAGTTTTAGAGCAATAACTCAATTATTAAGCCAGTAATGCCCCGGTACGAAGGTGTATACTTAGAAAAGTTATTAAGTGTATTGTTATGAGTTCAGAAAAAGTGTTTATAACATTCGAGTTTTCATTCGCATGATTAAAATAAAACGTGTTCGTTATCGTTTGCAGTTGCTTATAGAATTGGTTGATGTACTCGTAACTTAAGACACTATATTTAATCGCCACTAACAGTTATTTTCACTGTTATATCTCATTTAAGCATTTCGATATCATTTACACTGTTGTTCGTCGTCTGAATGTCCATATTGGTTTAACTTTTATGTCGAAAAGCCGTTCAGGGTTAAGATGATATGGAGTAGCCAAAAATGCATGCATCAAAGACTTGCACATAACCTATTATCTTGACCTCTAGCGGGCAAATTTGAAAAAAGTGAAATATGCATATCAGGAATTGCCACATTCACAAAACACCCGACACAGCGAATAAAAAGAGATGAAAAGAAAGCATTATAAGTATGTAAATTCTATTAAGACGCCACAAACAATTAAAGAAAATGAGAACCCTTATGGTTACCCCCTTGGAAAGGTCAGTGACAAAACAAATTACCACTGAGGGTTTACACCAGGTTCTAGGGTGCACCAACCTCACACTTGCCTCAACAGGTTACCATATCAGCACAGAAATACAAGTTTTGTTAACGTTTTATTTACCTGATTGACACTGCCTGTCTGTCCAACCACTGGTACAATGGCAACTTAAAAGATCTTTCGTATATGAACATGTTCCTCCATGGAGGCATGGATTTAAAAACAAGCAAGGGTCTAAAAAAATAAGTTGCACCACACGTATATTACAATATACATATAAGATAAGAGCACTTCATTACACCGACACAAAGCAAATACATCAATTTAGAAAGTTAAAATACATATATTTTAACTAGAAATGTGTCAGTAGGACATGGATGCCCCCGCTATGCATCATTTTCAGAAACTAAAGTGCAATGATGGGAATAATAGCATTCAAAGACAGTAATGTTCGAGTAATTATAAGAATATGCATAAACTTGATGATCAAGTAAATTATTTGTATTTGTGGCACTGTTGTCTTCTCATTACGGAAATGTCTGTGAAGAAGTTGGTGGTAATGCAATGCAATGTCATAGTGAACATTTGTGCCAAGTTATTTTGAAATCCCTTCCTTCATAAAGAAGTTATAGCCCGAACAAGTAAATTCAAGTTTTAGTAACTGTGACCTTGACCTTGGACTTACAGGCATGGGTAATGTACGCAACACACCGCCTTGTCATGGTGAACATTTGTGCCAAGTTATTTTGAAAACCCTCCATTCAAAACAGTTATAGCCCGGACAAGGAAATTCTATTTTTAGTAACAGTGACCTTGACCTTGGACCTACAGGCATGGACATGGTACACGACTCACCACCTTGTCATGGTGAACATTTCTGCCAAGTTATTTTGAAATTACTCTATTCCTAACGTAGTTACAACCCTGACAAGAAAATTCTATTTTAGTAACAGTGACCTTGACCTTGGACCTACAGGCATGGGCATGGTACGGGATCTTGTCATGATGAACATTTGTGTCAAGTTATTTTGAAATCAATCTATACCTAACAAAGTTACAGCCCGGACAAGAGAATTCTATTTTTAGTAACAGTGACCTGGACCTACAGGCATGGGCATGGTACGCAATACAACGCCCTGTCATGGTGAACATTTGTGTCAAGTTATTTTGAAATCTCTCCATTTATAATGAAGTTACAGCCCAGACAGGAAAATTCTATTTTTAGTAACAGTGACCTTGACCTTGGACCTTCAGGCTTGGGTATTGTGCGGACACATCGCCCTGTCATGGTTAACATTTGTGCCAAGTTATTTTGAAATCCCTCCATTCATAACAAAGTCACAGCCCGGACAAGAAAATTCTATTTTTAGTAACAGTGACCTTGCCCTTCGACATAAAGGCTTGGGCATGTACGTGACATACCGTCTTGATATGGTGAACAATTATACTAAGTCATTCAAAAATCCAATAAGAAATAACAAAGTTACAGAGCGGACAAGATTTTGCAAGAAAATTCTATTTTTAGTAACAGTGACCTTGACCTTGGACCTACAGGCATGGGAATTGTTGGTATGGACACACCGCCTTGTTATGGTGAACATTTGTGCCAAGTTATTTTGAAATCCCTCCATTCCAAACAAAGTTAAGGGCAAAGTGTATATTTTTCTTTACACAAAATGTAAGTGAAAAACGGGCATACTTTGAAAAATATTGGAAGCAGGGTTATGGGTCTTGTTGGTTATGATGTAGATTTTGATGGTGAAAATATATTTCAAGTTTCAAGGCAGTATCTCAAGTAGTTTTAAAGTTATGGGCAAAATGCATAATTTGCTTAACACAAAATATAAGAAACAAGATATATTCCTATTAAAACTAATGTAAATGGAAGTATCAAAGGGCCATAACTTCTGAACGGAACATGTAAGAACAAAACCCCACCTTTATGCACAACAACATATCAGGCAAAGCATTGCGGTAAAGTTTCATCAAATTCCCAGCAGAGGTGTAGGAGGAGTTGCGTTCACGAGATATACTCCTATTAAAACTAATGTAAATGGAAGTATCAAAGGGCCATAACTTCTGAACGGAACATGTAAGAGCAAAACCCCACCTTCATGCACAACAACATATCAGGCTAAGCATTGTGGTCAAGTTTCATTTAATTCCCACCAGTAGTGTAGGAGGAGTTGCGTTCACGAGATATACTCCTATTAAAACTAATGTAAATGGAAGTATCAAAGGGCCATAACTTCTGAACGGAACATGTAAGAGCGAAACCCCACCTTTATGCACAACAACATATCAGGCCAAGCATTGTGGTCAAGTTTCATTAAATTCCCACCAGTAGTGTAGGAGGAGTTGCGTTCACGAGAATATCGGACGGACAGACGGACGGACGGACGGACGGACGGACGGACAGGAGCAACTCTTAATGCCCGTCGCCATTTAATGGCGGGGGCATAAAAAGGGATTAGTTTTTGTACTGGTACATGTAGGTTGTGAACAAAAAATGAAATATGCGTTATAGGACTTGCCACATTCAGAAAACACAGCCTGCCCAAGGAGCAATGAATTTTAGAGAAAGAGAGGATTGGTTAATCAGAATTTCGAATAAGGCATTATATTAACAAACAATTAACGAAAAGGTTAACATGGGATTTTAAAACTTTGATGAAACTAACATGGTGAATCGTTGTGTTTCCTTAAGGTATAGAACAATTGAGTCGTTTTCAAATGACAATTACAATAACAAGTTAAAAGATTTTTTGTATATGAACATGTACCTCCGTGCAGACATGGTTTTAAGAACGATCACGGGTCTGTGTCTGTAAAGAACAATAAGTACATGTTTACAGCGTCACATGAATTAACTACTAGTACCACGCTAAAAATATATGATACGAACACTTCATGAAACCGACGCATAAATAAATCAAGAAAGATGTTCAGCGGGACTTCTTGGTCTGACAGGTTCAAATAAAAAAAACAATAATTTAGAAAGTTAGAAGGCTTATCTATTAAAATTACAATACCTGTATGTACTGGTACACATAGGGTTAAGGGTAAAAGTGAAATATCATTATTAAGAATCGCCCCATTCAGAAAACACAGACTGCCGATGCAACAAAAAATGTTAGAGATCAAAAGAGAGAATGGGTATATGAGAAGATCAACTGCGAAAAAGATTCCACAAACAATTGTCGAAAAGGAAAACCTATGATTTTAAAAATTTGATATGTTTAACATGTGTCAAACATTGCGCATCATTATGATTTCTTAAGATTTAAAATAATTGAATAGTTACATTATATGAATAAATAAAAAGGTAACTTTAAAACCCACCGAACTGCAGGCTCGGTTTGCTTGAGCCCGTTGATGGACAGTAATAAAAATCCGTACAATTGCCAATTCCGCCACTTGGCACAAACAACGCTACTCTGATATATATAGTAAGACGTAATATAAAAATTATTCAGATGCTATTATATTGTAAATATCACCCCGGCTTTCGGTAATAAATTCAAGATATGTCTTGCTTACATGTCTCACAATTGGCGCCTGATGTACCATTTATACAGATACACCCGTAGCTTCCAGGAAAGTTTAAGCAACTCCCACCATCTTGACAAGGGTTTTTTGAAGAACATTCATCGACATCTGAAAAATGAAAATAACGCTTAACATATGTAAATAATATATTTTCACAAGCGCTCAAAATGCTAATACTGAAAACATTGTAACCTGCATTGCGCTTAGAGGGGTATTAAATAACATTTCGCTGTTTATGAGGCACTCGAAGGTTTGACCATATTGTTACTTTTAGCAATTTAATTGTGTTGTTGTTTTTTGTTGGATGAAAAATGAAAAACGCGGACTCGGTTTGACTGAGCCTGTTCATTGGCAAAGCGTAACCCAGTAAACGTTATTTATCGTTGAATAAGTTCATTCAACCAAATTCTTGTGTATATTTTATGTGTAAATACCAATATATATAGTAGATTATGTGATATCACGGCCATTTTAAATAGTCGTTGAAACACAATTTGATAAAGCGAAAGACGAAACAATTTATCCGGAGCAACTCGTTGCGAAATGATGTGCTCCTTGACGGTGCGGGTTCGCTCCCAGCTAGAGGCACTATCATATGAAATTCAGAGTAGCGCTATTTGTGCAGTGTGGCGGCCATAAAAAGTCTCTCCGTACATATAGTCAGTACTGTTATCAGTAAAATAACCCGTTACCGATGTCATGCAGCGATTGTTACGTATATCAGGGCTATCCGATCAATCTTTTTACGGGTTGTCCCGGTTAGCTCAATTGGTTGCGTCGCAGGAATTGCAGGGCTAGGCGCTGTCGCCGTGACGGTGCGGGTTCGCTCCCAGCTATAGGCACTATCATTTGAAATTCACAGTTGCGCTATTTGTGCAATGTGGCGGCCGTAAAAAGTATCCCCGTACATATAGTCAGTACTGTTATCAATAAAATAACCCGTTACTGATGTCATGCAGTGATTGTAACGTATATCAGGGCTATCCGATCAATCTTTTTACGGGTTGTCCCGGTTAGCTCAATTGGTTGCGTCGCAGGAATTGCAGGGCTAGGCGCTGTCGCCGTGACGGTGCGGGTTCGCTCCCAGCTAGAGGCACTATCATTTTTAATAGCTAAAAACAAATAGCTTCCCAATGGAACACGAACTTATTTATTATTATGTATACTATTAATCATTTTCATGGTTAATGCACAGAAATAACTTATTGCTGTTAAATCTAGAAATTAGAAATCCTGTTGTAGCTTTATATATAAATCCTGTTGTAGCTTTAACTTCCTTTAAACAAACGCAATATAGTTTCGATATTTAAGTAATGTAAACCATTTACTTGTATTTCTCACTTATTCATTTCACGATTTTAAATCGTAATATATGAAATCGTACAGTGTCATTTAGCGATTGATATCCAGTGAATAAACAAATCTAAACGAAGATTATCAAACCTGTTTGGCAACGTTCTCCACTCCAACCGCTTAAGCATTGACAGCTGTAGCTTCCAGGATTGTTAGTACTGTACCAGTTTCCATTATTCTTACAAACGTCAGTCAACGAACATTCGTCAATGTCTGCAACAAAAACAAAAATCGACCTTAGTGGTAATTCTCGTGTACAAGAGCGGTTATATCAGGTTAACAGCAATATATCTTTGAATGAACCAACATAAACAAAGCGGAATGACACGTCAGAATAATAACTTGCGTATCATGGTTTCCAAACGGACGTTGTTTTGTTGTACAAAGAAAATTATTTCATTGACAAACATATATAAGAGGGTTGATCCAGAAGTTCGTACAATTGGTCTATTACTTTTAAAAAATGAATCCGTTAATTGAATAATTAACCAATATGAAGTTCAGAACAAAGGAAATGCATGGTAGTTATTATTATTACCATAAAAAACCTAGCGGCCGTAAATGACGTTACCATAGCAACACATAACAAATAAAGCGGGGGAGCATTTATTAATTGTTACTATCTCTTAAATAAACCAAGTTTTCTAAAATTTTTATTAAGATATTTTAGTCCAATTTTGTATGACATTGGTATGACGTTGTGACGTCATTTTGCATACGTTGTTTTGAAAGTCGCTTCAAAGCTAAAGCGTTTTTCGTAAGATTGAAAAATTGAAGCACTAGCAATATGACGTCAACATCAAAGTTGGACGTTCGATCAGAAATCAAATTGTGTCAAGATCTCGACACACACCTGCAAAGACATTTCAGTTGATTGGAGAAAACAGGCCTAATGTGCTATAATGAACTAGTTAAAAGTGGCCCCAGAGATTTAGGAAAGGTCAGAGCTCAAAAGAGGATGATAATCACAAAGGTTGACCGGCAATGCACCACTTCGTGATAGACAACGTGAAATCTGTTGTCAACAGTGATAGCGCATGACAGTGGGAGAAATTGCAGATAAGTAGGGACTTGTGAGATAGTTCGATTCCAAGTGGTATCAGGACATTTTCAAGAAGTGGATTAGTTGAGATGAAAAGTGTAAGAGGGTATATGGGGACTGTGTAGAGAAGTATTAATCATAAATTGTAATTTTATTGACGTCGCTGTTGACGTTTATGCTCCCCCACCCGGTGTAAGGTCTATCTATTAAATGTTTTATTGTACACTGACTGTTTTATGTACTTGTTTAATATTTTGCATGTATGCGGCACAGCTATAACATTAAATGACTGCATAACTTTTGGTTTGATATTTAACACAATTAAGGTTTTTCAAAGCCGTTTTATGAACTTCTGGATCAACCCTCGTATATAAACAAGATAAACGACTATGCTAAATAGAATTTTAGGTCTTTCTATGACAACGTCAACATAGCGAGATGAAGCCGGCGCAGTTTATTAGCGGTTACACAAAATAAAAGTAAGTTCTAGTAACAATGCGATATTTTTCTATTATTCTGCATTAAACACTGTTAGAAGAACTCTAGATGTATAACCAAAAACATACACTCACTGCTAAATAATTTCAAGCCCACGACGCTTCAAGCTTTGAAGCGAGATTTCCATTCACTGCAGCACGAGAAAAAGGAGGTTTCAAGAAATTAACTTAATTACTTAAATTGAGCAGAAGACAATGTTTATTATATTTTTCGCGGTAAAATTAATATTTTTATTCAGCTTTTAAACAGAAAGCCTTTACCATTATAAGTCGACATGATGGAGTTTTGTAAGTTTTTCTCCGAAATTCAGACCATCTCGCTAATATGTCCACTAATTCAATGTCACGTTTAATAGTTTTGTACTATTGCTAACCCAAAATAAAGACTACCGTTACCATTTAAACCACTTTTCCCGAAGTCCCGAAAGGTAGTCTTAATTGCGCGGTTCCGTTGCGAATAAAAAGTAATACCGAGTTTAAATATTGTCAAAAAAGATGGATAGACTTGTCAAAATATGGGAGGGGATGCTGTATGTTCTGTATGCATTAAGCCTGGTCCACACTGGGCTTGCCATTAATAATGTAATCTTACAATTCATGCAGTTGCTCTTCCATATCCCCTGCCACAATGAGGCGGGAAAATCCGCGAACTTGAATCGCTTAATAAGACCTTTTGTATTTTATTAAATATATTTGTTTCCTGTTGTGTTAATCCCAAAATAACAAAACCAGCACATTTTTAGTTTAACACAGTTAAACTACCATCAATAGTGCTAAAACGCTTAACAATTTATGACGATTTAACAAATTCGAACACTGTTACCTGTTTGGCATTGTTGGCCTGTCCAACCACTCGTGCAGTGGCAACTAAAATTTTCTTTTGTATGTGAACATGTTCCCCCATGCTGGCATGGATTTAACCACAAGCAGGGTTCTGTATCGGTAAAACAAATAACTATGATACCTTGCTTTCATAGGAATACTCTATTGAGCTGGTCACGAATTTACTATCCTTCCTGGATAGGTAGCCGAATAAAATATGAAAACAAATAAAACAATTTAGAAAGTAAAGTTACTGCTTTATTAGCTTATTATATAACTCTACAGTAGTTTATTATTTTGGTTTAGTTATGCTTGTGAAAGATATAATTAATTACGACCTTTAAGTTTCGTTTCTACGTTTAAACATACGATATGACGACCTCAACGTTTTATTTCCCTGACAATGCCATGTACACTATTTAGACCATGATTTTAGCATATAAATGATATTACTATTATAAGTATTTAGCAACACGTACGAGTAAGTGCTCTTATAATAACATCAACACATAATTCTCATTATATTGATATTAATCAAAGACCTTTGTAATTAGCATAAGGTATAGTTTCTAAAATCGGCATAAGAACAAAGTAAAATTTTCAAGTAAATGACTTCTTAATTTAGTTTATTCTTAATAAAAATAAAGTGAGATACTCAGCACTGTCTATTGTAAGGATATCTCAAGTTGTATGAACATTGAAAACGTCTCTTGGTGCACTCTGTGTATTAAGAGTCATAAGAACATGCATATCAATAATTCAAGAATATGCATTCTGAGAGATTTCATAACATTATTAAAGTTATGAAATAACAGTTTAATCATTCCAGCTCAAGAATATGATAATCATTCTAATGCTATATTCTTTATGTTATCCGTGCTTTCTATATTAAATGCAAGTTATGTCCTGCTTACCTGTCTCACAATGGAACCCTTTTGAACCATTTACACAGATACAGGCTTAGCTTCCAGGAAAGTTTATACATATTCCTCCATTTTGGCAAGTGTTATTTAACGAACATTCGTCGATATCTGAAAATAACCAAAGCGATATGACATCAACTTGTCTGCGTTCATCTGGTTATGAACAATTCTTTAACTGTTCGTGAAGCTCTCGGGTATTGGGCTTCCAGATACTTTTAGAAATTTAGTCGCACCTGGTATTTTGTTTCATAACCCACATATATAAAACATAAGAAGTTAAAAGCATTGTCAAGCTAAGGGGCGGGTTATCAATGACCGGACCGAGACAAGAGCCCATGGAATCAAATCAGCAAGAACACGATGACAGGGACAAAGAAAACAGACTGAGCATCTAAGTTCTTCTACAAGATGATATTCCTTCTACCTGGGAGCGAACCCGCACCGTCACGGTGACAGCGCCTAGCCTGCATTTGCGACAACGCAACCAATACATCCATATATAACTTCATAAACCCCTACCGCCGAAGTTAGCAGAACGATCAACATGCAGAGCGCTTATTTAATTGTGAAAGAGTTAAGTGTACAAAGCGGAAAATCATAAGTTGACAATGAGAACGCCTAATATATCATTTTAATTTTAGCTTTTTTGAAATGTTACATGAATTTTTAATAGACCAACATAGATTTTTGCAAGTGGTTTTCAAATTCCTTTTCGCAATACCTTAATACATCTTCTTTGGTTGCTTTAAGACAAGATGAGTACGGATACTTTAGTATTTGCGCTGTGCAGGAACGAGAGTTGGCAATAAATCGTACGGTGTTTTTGTGCATTTTAGGCAACTCATACATAGAATAATTTTTATCTTGTTTCAACACTTTTTCTATCTAAATTTTGTAATTAGTAGAGTGTGTTTTGTAACAATATTTCTTCTCAGATGAAGAAGTCAGTGTTAAGCATAAGTGCTATTATCTCTTTAGTTTGAATATTAATATGTGGTTTAATAACATTAGCAGGTCTTAATACAAATCTGTTATGAAAGTTTTGAATTTTCCTTTTCAAATAACGAAGGAAGAAATAAAACGTAACAATAAATTCTTTCCAATTATAGTACATGTAAGAACTAAATGTCAAAAGTATCTCCGAAAGTACTTTTTCACATTATGGTACAATCGATAATATATTGAAATTATGTTTAACTGTCTGGCATGCATCGCCCGTCCATCCCTTCAAGAATAAAAACGAGTAGCTCTCTTGACCATTTATACACTTTTCTCCGTTCTGACAAGTATACTCGAGTAAACATTCTTTTACATCTTAAAGACAATGATACAAAAATATAATTAATTTATGTTGTTCTTTCAACATCAGATTTTGACTTCGTTATATTGAAATAAATTTGCATGTGACGAAAATTCAGCAGCAAGCCTAAAACATGGTACCGATTGAAAAACAACGAGGCAGTAGTACCTTATTTCCGGAATAATCATAAATTGAATTTAACAGAAACCGACAAAAATTTTCTATAAAATCTGTCCTTGTTTTGGAGTAATTTTTACGATGAAGAAAGAAAAAGAAATAACACATGTCGCAGTTTTTAATTAGTTATGATAGTGCCTCTACCTGGTAGCGAACCCGCACCGTTATGGCTACAGCGCCTAGCCCTGCATTTCCGGCGACGCAACCAACTGAGCTAGCCGAGACAACCCCAAAAAAGGTTGATCGGATAGCCCTGATATACGAAACCATCACATCATGATATTAGTAACGGGTTATTTTACTGATAACAGTACTGACTATACGAACGGGGAGACTTATTCGGCCTACACACTGCACAAATATTGTGAATTTCAAATGAAAGTGCCTCAAGCTGGGAGCGAACCCGCACCGTCACGCGACCTCCTAGCCCTGCAATTCCGGCGACGCAACCAACTGAGCTATCATGGACAACTCCAAAAAAGGTTGATAGGATAGCCCTGATATACGTAACCATCACTGCCTGATATCGGTAACGGGTTATTTTACTGATAACAGTACTGAATAACAGTACGGGAGACTTTTTATAATCTGTTAATTTCAAATGATAGTGCCTGGGAGTAAGATTGACTCGTTCTTGAATAGATTGTATTTTACTATTTTTCTAATGGTTATTAACCTTACTTTCATTGTTAGAAGACGTCAATGTTATGGTCGTTTTTACATTGATTTGTTTTACGTAAAGTCAACGTGAGATCACTACGTTGAAGTTTGCTCAGAGCGGTCGCTTCAAGACCAAATAATGCTAGAAATTTATGACTGGACGCCGAGTTCCATTGTGTGATAATTATTGTGATCTGTTCAATGCGCATAAGGGATTAAGCACTGTTTTTGAATACCATTATAGGTTATGACAATTCCTGATATGCACATTTGATCTTTTAATAAACTGAATCAATTCGAGCACGTCATCTCAGAACTTCCTTAATCAGATCATATATATCCATCATGATAGTAAAATCATTTAGCTTACTTACCTGTCATACAGTGATCACCCGTCCATCCATTCAAACATTGACAGTTGTAATGTCCTGCCATATTGATGCAAGTTCCGCCATTATGGCAAGGATTGAACATCAAACATTCATCTATATCTGAACCGGTATTTTAAGACTGAGCACAATCAAGTAAAATTAGTTTCCACTTTACAAGTTATGGTAATTTTAAACTGTTACAGTGAAACCACTCATAAAGACCTCTCAGAAATTAAAATCTCCTATTATGACCACTATTCCAATTTCCTTTCTTTATATCTTTTGTATTATTGTCCATCCAAAACCAGACCGATCCATAATTTAGATATTTTTTCCTATTATGGTCTCACTGTTTTGTAAAACTTTACCATTTTAATCATTTAAGAAACATGTTTTTGTTATAACCATACAATAAAAAGAGTGTAATAAATGAATTTAAAACAGTCATTCAAATGTTTCTATTGCATTTGTTGAACTTGAGAAAAGTGCTACTAGGGGTAGTTCGAAGATTTATGGAAAAGCAGTTTAAAAGTAGAGTATTAATTAGTGTTAAAGTTTAAACATTTCGCTAATTTTTGAGTGCACTTGCTTTGTCAAGCTCTTTTTATATATGGGTCACTGCGATCTTTTCGGGCAGTAATGACAAGCATTCTGATACTCCATTCTACCTTTGACCTAGCATTCCATGATTGAGTTATGTTCTGCTTCAAATTTTGTCAAATTGCGTTGATCAGGGTATGACAATGTACGCCTATTATCAAGTTTAATTTGAATAAGAAAGAAGTAATCGGCGTCTCTTTAAATAAAAGGAATATCAAATGAAGAGTTATAGCAACTGTAAAGTGAGACAACGATTTTAGGTTTTAAGATAAAAGAGGTAATCTAGAATAAGCATATCTGCTATAAATATGAAAACGAATATATTAATATGAAAACACGAACAATGGAGCTTCAGAATCAAGGTACCTTCAAATAAAATTTACAGGGTAAACTCATAGGAATAATTCCTATGATTTTACCCAGTAAATTTAACTTGAAGGTCATGGCTTTTTATAAAGAATCACACATTTGGTCAGTTAGAAGTTTAATGTTGACTGTCGTACTATGGAAAGGTATTCCATTGTTATTATTTTGTCCTGTTTTCTTTTACAGCTCCGAGTATAGGTTCCATTCCTTTGAATTGTTTATTTTTTATGGATCGTGGATAATTGTGATAGTTATTATCCTGAATTACTGTATCAAAGTTAATGTACACATTTTACGTATTGGATATACTTACCTATATTACAATCATCTCCTGTCCATCCATCCTGGCAGTGACAATGATAATGGCTACCTTGAGTAACGCATGAACCTCCATTCATGCATGGTGATAAAGTACGAGTACACGGTCCAGTGTCTTTAAATCAAACATTAATGGATATGCTACACTTATGTTAAACAGGGAGATATATTAAGAAACCTTGCTTACTTGTAAAACTTTTAATTACTGCAAGTCACATCCACCTTTCAGTTTTGATTATGAAAACAAATTTGCAAGAAATCAAATAAGACATCGTTTTCTGATCGAACTCAACATTTTGTTTCGGTAATTTGTGCAGGTATATAGCATTTGGAAGACACATGTAGCATGTTTGTTAAAAAAATAGTTTGATATGAATGTTATCTGAAGTATTAAACCGATGTTTATACAATTAATAACTATTCAGAATAATAAAGTTTATGTTGACTCAAACACTAACGACTAAGACCTTATTTGAATAGATGTTATGCAAATTTATATAATAATTGTTAAAATCGGGCGCCAAGAAATAATTGATAACTCGACCGAAAACCTTTTTTAACTTTACAGTAATATTTTTGTTTTATTTGGCAGTGGTATTTTAAATAAACCTCGCCACTAACAAATGCATTAATCAATTTCAGTTTTGGTATCATAATGGCAAAATGTATTCTGTAAAATTAAAACGTCAACACTAATCTTGCACATTCAAATTATTATATTTTATGCGAGACGCTCATCTTCACATAATCCAATGTTCTAACTAGAATGTTATCACTATAATTTCTCAGCTTGGATTCTTTAAACTTTAAAGAAAAATTTTTTCACTTCATATAATTCGAAGGCAGTAGATATGATTATAAATTAGCATTTAACAGATTAATGTCAAACCTCCTCTACTTACTAAGAAAACTTGCTGTCATCTTTAGCAACATTACTGTAACCCCTGTCACAAGAGAGACCCTCATCTCCGTAATCATTGTTTAAAACTGTAAAGATTTGAATGAATGAAAATCACTAACATTAAAAAAGACGTCAAGAAATTGACGGCAGATTCAGTAGCTGACACGGTAAGTTTTTGCATATGACAGCATAAGAACCCAGTTTCAGCAAAATACCTCTAGATAAGAGCATTGAAAATTTTGATCTATTACTATATTATAGAAAGGGTGCACAACCGCCAATAAAACAAGGGAAGGAATGGGTTTTTTTTTTTTTGGGGGGGGGGGGGGGTACCGCGTGTATGTTCTCACCAGTAGTTATGAATAAATTGCACCCTTCAACCGTCGTTTTATGTTTTTTCTTGACAGTAGTTTAGGTAATGAACATACAGTAATATTGTTGTCCGTACGTGTCATTTATCATACCGAAATCATTTCTACTGGAGGTCTGTAGGCTTGAGAGGCACGAACTCTTATCAGTTAACGAAATTTTCGCTGGTAAACCCTTTTATGCATTTGTGTCATTGTGCAACTGGATAATTTTAAAATATATAAGTCAACTTTTTTGTCTTTCGGCTTCTAACTCAATCTTAAAATCATCTCCTTAAAACCGTTAATGACATCTTCAGATCATTATCAACCCTTGCCGATAGCGTTCTGAATCATGATTCTTTTGTTCTAAAAATAGTTATCAGGGAAAAGCACTTTAGCTTATATAAGTTATATATGGGTCAAACATTTTGTTAGATCTGACTTCAGTGAGTTTGGCTTTAAACAATGACGGCACAGAACGTGGACATCATTAAACATTAAATTAGTAAACAGTTTTTTCGTTAAAACATGGTTAGCTATTATTTGTTCTTTCAAATGCGAATTAGAGAAAATCACGCCGTGGTGTTATTAGCATTCAGTTGAAAAAAGATAAGCTCTGGACTGAATTTGAACTACCTCTGTACATTTTTAGAACGATTACCAGCATGATATTTTACAGTGCTCTGAATATCTGGTGATTAAAAAAGTGAAATATGCATATCAGAAATGGCCACACCCAGCAGACGCAGCCTCCCCACACAGCCAAAAGGTAGAGAGGAAAATAGAGCATGGTTTTACAATAATCAGTTTCAAAATGGACGCCACAAACAATTAACGAAAGTGAGAACCCGAGGGGTTACCGCCTTGGAACGGTCAGCGGCAAACTAATTTGCCACTGGGGGTTTAACCAGGTTCTAGGGTGCACCAACCTCAAAACAACTTTAGTTGATCAAAATGCTTACCTCTTTGGTTGAAGGGGTTTAAGACTTTATGCAAGTTTATGGGTATATCTTGCAAAAGAAGCTTAATTAATATTTTTTATCCCTTTCACCATGTTCTTGCAGATTTTACTCGGTTGTCTGGTCTCGGTAAGGTCATTGAGTACTCGCCCTTTTGCTTTTCAATGCTACAATCTTAACTTCTTATGTTTTATATTTTTGCGTGCTTTTGCATGCAGCGTTGCTGAGCTGGTTGGAGTTATTTCACCAAGACAACTTGTACTTGTTTGATTATATGAGAACTTGCTTGAGCAAGGGTGAGGCTGCTGCACCCTAGAACCTTGGCAATTTTTTTTTTGCATGGCGGTAACCCCGAGGGTTCTCTTTTCTCTTAATATTTTGTGGTGTCTTATGTGAAATTGATATTTTTATTAACACATGCTATCTTTTCCGCTCTACTTTTTCGCGATGTGGTTAGGCTGTGTTTTCTGAGTGAGGCGATTCCTGATATGCATATTTCACTTTTTTTTTAACTCCACCCGGAAGAAAACCCGTTGATAAGTGAGTTTGAAGAATGGTTTAACGTTACACACGTTGGTTTATTATGGAACTACCTAAATTTTTATGGAACTGCGAGTAGTGTCATATCTTAGTATTATCCTGAAAGTTTTAACGTTTTCAGAAACTATATAATAACTTTCTTCTGTTGATATGTTTTATTTGAAAGATCTAATTACTAGGGATGGCAACGATTGTTCGAATACTCGAATGACGATGGGACATTCGAATACTTTTTTAATATTCAAATAATAAATTTTGTAAAATGAAATATAAAGAAATTCAAATAAATTTTAATTATTTCGTGTAAGGACTTTTTGTTTTCCCCGTAAACATGCTAAATTCGATGTTCAATTAGCAGAAACACCGGGTGTTATTATAAGACGTGTCATAGTCAATATATTGCCCCCCCCCCCCAATAAACAGCAATTGGCCCGTTAACGTCAATTATCGGCGTTCTGCACATGAGGTGCGAAATTAATAATTCGTGGGCATATTTTAATTAAAATTGAAAACAATAATCATTGGATTAAGCAAAAATAAGCTGCATCCAATGATTGTCAAAATAAAGATAATTTGCATAATCGGTATCACGCGCATCCAATCCCGTCACATGCCAACTCAAACTTGAGTAAATTGCTCCAGAAAGAAACCCACATCACACAATAAAGCTTACGTAAAAAGTAATGGTATGAATTAATTCAAATAAAATTAATATGATAAACAAAGTGTGTAATATTTTGACAATCGGTGTTAAGACCGTGACGACAACGATATTACCATAACATTTCTCTGTTTCGGAAATGCACGTACAAAGAAAACGAAGATTGATCTTCTGTAGTAACTTCATGTTACTATCTGCAAGCGGACATCACATGAAAATTAAATGTTAGAATTGAGATTTTGTCGTTTTTAAGCTTGACCTGATGATAGCGTTGAATGGTTGAGCGTTATTTACAATTGGAATGCCGTTTCACAACCGGAAGTGCCTATTTATTGGCTCGTTTAGCAAACTCCAGCATATTTGAGCAAAGAGATCGCAAATAAACATATCTATCGAATATTCGAATACTTGCACAACCGAATATTCGAATGCCAATTTTGCTATTCGATGCCATCCCTACTTATTACGCGATAGTTTAGATTTTAACATTATTATATATTCCTACATAAACCCGCAGTTTTAAGTGTGATATAAAAGTGAGAAATCTGATATTGTTAGTGAAATAAGTTTTCTAAATAAGTTTTTTTTAATACCATCATAGCTTGAAGCCGTTCTTTTTCTCCAAAAGTGGGCATTAACGACAAAAATGTTTACTTATATAATGATGTATATTAAATTATCCAGTTGCACAATTAAACTGAACTATAAAATATTTAAGCGAAAATCCTGTTTACAAATGAGATAGGGGACATTGAAAGCCATCAAACACGGCGCATATGAAAATATTGCAGGCTCGGTTTGATTGAGCCTGTTCATGGACAGTTTTGGAAATGCATATTACTGCCCAAGCCGCCTAGCCCTCAATATTTACAACGATAAACAGTACAATAGACCATCCCAAACGATGGTGTGCATTTGGCGGCGGACATGTTCAGTGGCGTATGTTCCCCAGATAAAAGAATGAGTTTGCCTAAACGAGAAAACAATAGGCGGAACTAAACAGAATAGAATTTTGACAGGGGATCTTAGAATACAAATCCTGCACATCACAGACAACGAGATTACAAAACTGCTGTAGAAATGATTTCGGTATGATTAATGACATTTACAGACGGGCAATACTATCACTGTAGGTCAACAAACTTGTATTATTAAGGATGTAAACTTCTGTCAAGAGAATACACAAAGCGTTTTACAGTACTCGATTATGTCTGCTACTGGTCCCTGCCAAACATAGAACAGAAGGGTCTGTTCTATGGAGCTGCCCATTTCTAAACACCAGCTCTATTCACTAAGCGCTATCGAAATTATTAAAGTCTGTCTGTTCTAATATTTCACATGTTGACAGGGGTAGGATTATTTTCCAACACTGCATACAGAATAATGCAAATTATCAGATTTACGAAGCATTTTGCTATAAAATGCTGAACTTCAAGATTTCAAAACAAACTTCCGAACTTACGAGGGCTGATCCAGATGTTCGTAGAATGACTTTTAAACACCTTGAAGTTGTAAAATATAAAACAATCGCGATAAAATGTTTATTATCTTTATAACTACTCAAGGAATCAACGTAAAGTTCAGAATTCATTTGACTTTTAAATTCAGCCGATGTTTCTCTCAAAAAGATAATCAAAACTAAAAAATGAAAATTATTTACACCGCTGCCAAATATGCAAAAACGTATCGTTTCCGCTCCTTGATCTGCCGGCTGACGGGTTTAAGTTTGTTACTAAAATAAATTCGCTTTTGTCGTTCTTTCGTAGGTATTTTCGGACGTTCGTTAGTTCGTTCCTTCATTTGTGTTTTTTATTGCGTTACCTCATTTACTGAATGAAAACTTGATAAAATGCTTTAAAACAAGAAAAAAGAAATTGTACTTTATCAACATTAAAACAGATTTAGTTATTGTGATGAAAATTATGTAGTAAAGAAATTTAATTAAAAATAAATGTACATATTACCTTGTAGATAAGATTGTTTCGAGTCTACAAATTAATTCACAACTTATGAAAACTATAAAACTATTACAACTTTTAAACCAGTTACAGATTTTGTGATTTTAGACTGATAAGAAATGTTGAAAGATAATTTTCAGGTTCACAGACGTCATAAAGCGTAAGAAATAAAATTGTTTGTGTTTGGGGCTGGGGAACGTGCGGATATTTGTTTATAAAGGAATAGCTATTTGTCGTTTCTGTTCTGACGTTTCTTAACATATGTAAAACGAAGGTACATTAATAACGATTATGTGTGCAAAAGTTTATTTAACAGCATTTTCCGGTTACAAAGATTTTGATATTTTTTATTTTTCTATCAATGACAGTGAAATACCACTGAACACGGGCCTTAAAAGATCATGGGTATTTTGTACATGCATATTCGTGTTCAAAACACCTTTAACGCTCCAATAGTGGATCACAATTGATGCAATATTGTTATCAAAATCAAGACGTTGCTAGTGCTCCATTGATAGATCAATTTTCGAATTTCGTCGATATCCAATAATCAAGTTTTATTTTATTGTTTAGTATAACATGTAAGTTTTATCCGACAAATTATAGTAAGTAAACACGAAAGGTCTACCCTATAAATCGTCTAATATATAGCGAATGAACAGACATAAGAAAGAAATGCTTTTTCATGCAGTGTTGGTAACTTATATCAGGGCTATCCGATCAACAGTTTTGGGAAGTTGTCCCGGCTAGCTCAGTTGGTTGCGTCGCAGGAATTGCAGGCTAGGCGCTATCGCCGTGACGGTGCGGGTTCGTTCCCAGCTAGCGGCACAATCATTTGAAATTCTTACTAGCGCTATTAGTGCAGTGTTGCGGTCGTAAAAAGTCTCCATTTACATTATTCAGTGATGTTATCAGTAAAATAACCCGTTACCGATATCATGCAGTGTTAGTTACGTATATCAGGGCTATCCGATCAACATTTTTGAGGGGTTGTCACGGCTAGCACAGTTGGTTGCGACGTAGGAATTGTAGGGCTACGCGCTTTCGCCGTGACGGTGCGGGTTCGCTCCCAACTAGAGGCACTATCATTTACAATTCTTGTGTATAAATCACTGAATCTGCAGACTCGGGACAGAATACTATGTTACTTCGATTATTTTTATGCGATACGTTGTGACTTATTAGATGCCAAGACAACTGAAGATTTGATAAATGGAAGGGTACGTTCAAAGCCATCGAATACGACACATACCCGAAATGTTGCAGGCTCATTTTGATTAATCCAGTTTATCTGCATTAATGGAAATGCATGTAACTGTTCACGACGCCTGCCCCTGAGTTGAGAGCAACACAGTATTTGTATCATGATCAACGATCTTCAATTGAAAAAAAAAAAATGCATTATACGTATCGGATACAAAATTTAATGAAATTGTCAAAACCGAATAAACTACGAAGAGTGCTGCTTTTCAAAAGATTTTAGTTAGTTTAAATAAGCTTGTAGGAGTTATAAATCAGCTTAAGGGCTCGCCACACTCCTCCCAATTTTGTTCATCGATAAAAAGAAAAATATCAAAATCTCAATAATGGCACAATGCTGTTCAATGAAACTTTGCATAAATGTATGTTATTAATATATCTTTATTTTGCATATGGTAATACACGTTAGAACAGTAAAGAAAAATAGTGAGACCTAAAAATTCCCTCAATTTCTATTTACGTAAATTCACAAAATCTAAACAACACAAAACATCATTTTAAATGCCCACATAAGTAATACGATACTGACAACAATTTATTGTGTCCTCGTGACAAAAATATGTAGACTTTTCGAGATATTAGTAAAAGTGTGTTTGACCTTCAATTTCCTGGTCGCGTAAACAGATGACAATCAAGGATTTCTCTTTTAGTAGTTGAAAGTTTTTTACAAAGTACACAACATTTTCTTGTCAGTATCATTGCAATCACGTGGGAATTTAAAATTATGTTTTGTATCGCTTAGTTTTTGCGAATTTATGTAAATAGAATTTTAAGGAAATTTAGGTCTAGCTTTTATTCTTTACTTTTCTAACGTGTCTTACTGTATGCAAAATAAAGATACATTAGTAACATTCATTTGTGCAAAGTTTCATTAAAGGGCATTTTGCCAGTATTTAGATTTTGATAATTTTCTTTTCATCGATGAACAAGGTTGGGAGGAGTGTGGCGAGCCCTTAACTGTACTTTTATTGCAAAGATAGCTAATGAGAAGTAATGAGAACTTTTCTTCAAACCACCTTATAGTGGTCAAGAAGAGAAATAGCACTATCAACAATGTTTAGACAAGCTTTGACATAATTAAGGACATGTGTTCGTATTAAACTCAAATAGTGTTCTATTGGGAGAACGCATTTACAATGCTCGACTTCAAACTAGTATACTGATAATTATTAAATGTAAATACACAATTTTAATTCATTCAAATTGCCGTTTCGAAATTTAGCATAGTCTTCTTTTAATTATTGAACTTTAATAGTTCCAAAACTGAAGTTCATCTTTCAATGTATGTGGTTGTTAAGGTACATGTACATACCAAATAATAAAAAAATGTCTGTTTAATAAAGATATATTCATGATATAATGTCCGATGAAGTGGAAACAGCATGGTCACAGAACGGTAAAATCCTTTATGAAATAAACAAGGAAACATTCACCAGGTTAAATTCGAGGACTCCAACATTGGATTCACCTGACCTGGGCCTAAGATAACCAACAAAATAGACGCTCCTACACCAGATCATGAATAAAATATGAACGCTTGAAACGCACAGTGTTAACTATGTGCAGTATAGTTGTATGCGATATATATAGTTAAAAATAATTAACCATCCTCTACGATACTTTCAGTCTAGCTATAACAAATTTTAACTTTCCAAAAAGCTGGTCGGTCATAAGTATGACACTCTGAAGTTTTAACCCTAGGCAAAACTTTAAAGCGTTTAAATTTAATTAGATGTTTAATTAGTTTTCGTTTTTGTATTTCCTCTTTTGATAGAGCTGTATTGATGCTGGTGATAAATCTAACCATGTTGAAAACAAATTAATAATTGACATGGAAGGACAAACAATAATAAGTTTTTAAACGGTAGTTTTGAGTCAAAAGTATTAGAAAGCAACGATAATCAAGCTGTTAATATATTCTCAAAGCTACAGTATATGGTCAACAATTAAGTTTTGTCTCTGTTCCAGGGTGGGGCAGAAAAAAAGTAGTTTTACAGGGACTCGCTGATATTTTTTTATCTAGAACAATTTTGTAAGAATGTTGGTATTTATTTGAATTTTCACCGGGTAATATATATGCTCGCTCTCGTAACACAGTTTTGTTTTAATGTAAAACTTAATGTTGCATATAACTTTGTAAGTACTTGACCTATTTACTTCATACTTAGAATATATGATCTGCATGAACAAAGCCATCTCTAACAACAAGGATGATAACTCTTGTTATATTATTTATGTTATACCCCTTTCAAATGACTTTAATATCGTCGAACTTAATGTTTCCTATAACATTGAAATTCCTTGTCTTATTAACCTAATTAATACTTGGAATATATCGATGTCATAAACAAAGCCATCTGTGATAGCAAAAATGGTAACCTCTATTTCATTTTTGTAAGAGTTATGTTCCTTTTAATTGGCTATAATACGGAACTTTATGTAGGTTGAACAAAAGTTTTTTCCAATTCCCATATTGCTAAATTTCCCAATATTTAATGTCCATTAAACATGATTTCTATCATCTTAAATCCACATATTGATGGGATGATCTGCATTTCATCTTTTCAAAAAACACAGGGGTTTGACTTCCCTGTTAGATAATTACGTAAAAGTACAATTCGATCATAATCAGTTCTATTTAAATTATCATTTATAGAATTTATCAATTACATGTTGATCACAAAAATAATTAAACAAAGATGGAAATCTGGCTATTGACCAAATATTCAAATAGAATCACTAATGTTACAAAACTCGTAAAAAATAAATAAAATGCTTCATGAAAAAGAAATACAAAAGAAAATGTCAAATAAAAATAAATCATCCGTTGACTCCAAGAGCGGTAGAGGAGAAAATAAACAATCGCTCACGATTTAAATAAGGAAGTTTCTGTTGAAATCGACAATTTCAGCCAATATCAATTTGGATATTGTTCAATCACCCCCAAGGATATACTTCCTGCTTTTTTAAACTTTGCCTTTTGCGTTGTCTTTCATATGCAGGATTTATTTTCTACATGTAAGATACCCTCTCAAAATTCTATTCTGTTTAGTTCTGCCCATTGTTTTCTCGTTTAGGGCAAACCCATTCTTTTATCTGGGGACCATACGCCGCTGAACATGGAATGGTATTAATCTGAAAATACCACATTGAAGGTTCCATGTTCACCGCCATATGCAAACCATCCTTTGGGATGGATCAAAATTGTACTGTTTAATGGTGTAAATATTGAGTTGCGCTCATCCCGGGGCTAAGCGGCGTGGGCAGTAATTAACATTTTTTTCCACTGCTGCCCATGAACAGGCTCATTCAAACCGAGCCTGCAATATTTTCATATTTGTCGTGTTCGAGGGTCTTCAAAGTTCCCTTTTCATCTATTTATATATAAATTGTACACTTATTAACGATGTATACCAATGAAAGTCTTATGATTAGACACTTAAAAACACATGTATTAACATAATTTAATTAACCTAAATTTTTGCCACAAATGCGATAGACACAGACACACAAATATTGGAAGTGCTGGTCTTATTAAGATTATAATGTCCTTACGTGTAAGGTAAACAAGTTACTTTTCCCCAGGCGATGAAAAATAACTAAAGACAGTGTATCGATCAACAAAAGTTATATAGATAGACAACAAGAGAATCCATAGTATTAAGATTTTAATGCAGCAGTTACATTTATAAAACTTAGTAGATTACATGAAAGCTGGCCGGGTCCGTTCTTGAAGAATGACTCACGTTCAAAAGCTGAGGCAACGTATTGCAATCTTGACGGATCATCTGTCAAAAGAGAAGAAAACATATATGCCGCGCTGACAGAAAATATGTCACATGTGTCATTCCGGTAAATGATTTCATTGGGTAAAGTGTAACATTGTCTTTTTTTAATTGTGAATTAAAAGAAACCTATTAAAACAGAAAAGAAAAAGAGCAATTGCATTCCTCTTCCAGTTGGCTGCGATTAAGCTCAATCTTCTGACTGTTTTATATTGCGATGAAAAACATCTGTACGACTACAGTAACGGCTTACTTAACTGTTGGGCTGTGCACAGTGTTTTAATTAATGCAACCGAAGCATACACATGTTTTGACGCAAATTGTTCTAAAATCACGTGCCGTAATTCACCTTTTCGATGTTGTTAGCAATATAAAACAGATTTTTAAAGTTTGTTTTTACAGCTACTTCTAAATATTTTGGTTAGAAATGGAAATAATGTGTGTGATATAAGAACTGAATAAATAATTTATTGCATTAACCCAATATATAACAACAAATTTGGATTGTTGAAATGCATGAAAAAAATATATGAACAACTTTTACAAATATCGAGCATAGAAATAAAATATCGATTCGTTCCAACCTTAAATAAATGATAAATAGTTCCATCACAACAATAAACAACATAAAATAACAGCAAACCATATTCAACATATTATTTATCGCCGCTAGAATTGAACCAAGCCTATATAACATTATAAATCAAGTTTTTTCAATAAAAAGAACAATGAAAAATGTTTAAATTTATTCGGCTGTCGGTTTAATTTCATAGTTTTATAAATATTACTAATACAAGTTAGGTTAATTAACTTGCCATAAATCCCGGAGATCCGTTGTTGATACAGCGCATGAATACGCCAGCGGTTTCCTTAATAAGCGAGGTTCCATTGAATGCGGCAATAGGCGTGTAGGGTGGTAAGCGATCATCAAAGCACACACCGTTCTCCTGGAAGCAATCATAAAGAAACGAACAAATAATAAAGTATACATAATGTGTTATCAAAAAAGATTTATATCCAAAATATATTGTAGGAGGCTCCAAACAGGTTTTTTTTATAAAGTTATCGTTTGCAGTATCTAAAAGGTGAAACTCGCTTTGAGAAAAAAGATATTGTACTAGGTTTGACTAATGCGAGATATGCGGGTAGATTTAGTTTGTCGTTATGCATAAAGTTCTGTTTTTGAAGATTTTGTTGCTAGGGACATTACAACAGTTTACGACAAACTGAATGTATTAAGACAGCAGGTGTCGGTGGTGCGTGATGCTTCACGAGACACTCTTTAATGATATGTTGTTTTTTTATGTTCTACGTGTAAAGTAACGAGAGTAAAACAATGCAATCAAGTGAAATATGCAAATCAGGAATGGCCACATTAGGCAGACACAGCCTCCCCAAATAGCCAAAATGTAGAGAGGAAAAGAGACCATGGTATTACAATAATCAGTTTCAAAATGGACTCCACAAACAATTAACTAAAGTGAGAACCCGAGGGCTAACCGCCTTTGAACGGTCAGTGGCAAAACAATTTGCCACTTTTTCATGTATTTCATGTATATTAGAGACCAGAACATCAGCAGATGCTAAGCTAATTGCTTCTTAGGCCCATTTGGAATACCAGCTTTACATAGTGGAGGAAAACCCCAGGTGCCCCTCCGGACAATTTTCAGGCCCGAGCGGGCACCTGGGTAGAACCACCGACGTTCCGCAAGCTAGCTGGCAAGCTTCCTCACATGAAAGATCTTGACCCTGGTAGGTCTCGAACTCACAGCGGTGAAGGGCAAGTGATTCTCAGTCGGAAACCTTAACCACTCGGCCACGGACGCCCCCAAAACACTGGGGGGTTTAAACTAGGTTCTAGGGTGCACCAACCTCACACAAGCAATATAGTGTTACGAGTACTATCAAAACGTGTGGTTCTAAAGTAAGTGATGAACAACACTTATAATAACACAGTGTTTTACCTGTACATGTTTCACCCTACTCCAATGCTCACTAGTTCCAATGCTGCAACATCCTAAAATAAGGGCGTCATTCGAGGCAAGGAGACCTCTACCAGAACAGCTTGTTGCTGCGGAGCTTACAACCGATTTTCCCAAAAGCACTGCATGTAGGGTGCAGGTGTGATTGCACCTTGGTGCCATATCTGGAAGAAATGTACCACCTCTTCGACAAGATTGACATATTGATTTTGACCTCATTCAGATGTTAAATAATCTAAATATTGTATCCTTATAAATCAGGTGTTGACAATAACAAACTGTAAAAATATATAATGGAGTATCCAGTTTTGACGCACTGGAGTGTCCAGTTTTGACGCACTGAAGCATAGGAGCCAATTTTTTTTTTATTTTACCATTAAGCTAAAAGTTTTACTGTTTTCTAGCTGTATTCGACACTTCTTTATTGAAATATAATCAAAATTATATCGACAAATAGCTTATAAAATTTAAATTTAAATTTAACATTTATCTTTATGATGTCTACGATTGGGAGTCTGTTTTTGTTGACAGTACCCAGTGTTGACGCCTTTGCTTTGCTAATGCATCAAATAAATATCTAGAGTATACAGTATAATTTTCTTATTTTCATGTTTCGCACTTAATCTTTGTTAGTTCTAAGTTAAAATAAATAAAATAAAGTTTGTATTTTATGATTTTCAGAGATCTGTTAAAGTCAATTGATACAAACTAAATATTTTCAGTAAAAGGACTGATATTTCGTCAATGTATTCTCTAATGAGTGTCACCTGATATTAATGAAATTCTTCAAATAAAAAATTGTTTACTTTTAGACTAATATAACTTTTCAAAAAAGTTAAATGTTTATATCGATATTTTGTTAGTTTTGATAAGATGTTCCTGTTTTTACAGATATGTCGTCCATCTTTAAAAATATATTGTTTGAAAGTGGACTTATGGCTGAATGATGGACTTATTTTAATGACGTATGATGATAAAATTGTATCGCAAAACATGTTTTAAAAGTTTATTAGAACTGCACTGATGTGTCAATCTATATTTTAAAATAAGCTTTTGAAGCATCTGCTATGTTAGTCGAGAGTTCTAGACCGTCATTCCAGTGATGTTTGAATCCGGCGGTAATTTTGTTCGTGTGTTCGTTGACCTATGTGTCAGTTTGATACGAAACACCCTCTATCTTTAAAATGTGTGAATGTCCATAAAGAGTGTTTGCTGTAAATATGACGCCTGTAAAAAAATTTTATAACATAAACTTTATTTTTGACTTAAGCATACAGGATGATCGTCATAAATACATTATTCAATTTACATCATAACATACAACATACAAAATAAAAGGACATAATTATACAGTTAAGTTGAAAACAAATCTACATCAGCTGGGATATTGAAATCAACCAAATCTTTATACTGACCGAAATATTAAACAAGAAATATCTTTGAAAAAAGTTAAACGGCGTTGATGGAAAAGGTTTTTATATATAAGAAAGAAAGAAATAAAGAGCGTGCAAAAATTTCGTCTGGTGATAATACGTCGATTAAAGAAGAATGTCTAATGTTAACTGTACATTTATTCAGTTTCAATTAAATACCTCTATCTTGTAGAGTTAGTAGTAATGACGAATAAATGTTATTGAAATACAATAAATGAAAATAATAACAACTTGTTACAAGAGCGAAATCTACCAACTTTTACGTAAATTAACTTAAAAAAGTGTCCCTCCCGAGTATTGAACCCGGGGCATCCGCTTGAGAGGCGAGTGTGATAACCACTACACCAAAGCGATTTGAATGTCTGGACTTGAAATTAACAATTAGTATCAAAAGAACTAGAAAGAAACCAGTAAGAACCAGAAATATCTGCACTTCTCTGTCGTTTTACACTGTGTATTGTACTAAGTGTTTACCTGACACCCATGAATATTCCATATAAAATCGTATTTAAGCCATCAATTGACTTAACTGGTTATTTATACCGTAAATATCTTTTTCTCCAATACAATTATCGCTTTTAAAAACGAAAATGCCCGAACATATAAGTCCCATGTATATACTAACACACAATATAAAAATCGTTACGGTAATCATTAACGAGACCCACTAATAACCAATCAAAATAATCTATTTGATTTTCCCGCTGCATATTAAGTTTCAATGGTCGAAAAACTAGGTCAAAAGTAAGCTTAGACAGCTAAAGCCGATGTCGAGGTTCTAGGCGTGGAGCTCCCAACGCTTTGACCGGCACTTGGACATCGTTTGTGATCCACCCGTAATTCATTGGGTTTTTCTGTCGATCGCAGCTTTTTTTCCACCAAAACTGCTAAAAGTGTCAGTATTCTTTCATTTCCTTACTCATTTCCTCGCATTCTTGAGAAATTTCGCTGATGTAACCGGATATATTTTAGTCAGTAAATTTTGACTGCCATTTTCGTTCCTAGCTTCTTTAGTCAGTACTGTTATCAGTAAAATTAACCCGTTACCGATGTCATGCAGTGATTGTTACGTATATCAGGGCTATCCGATCAACGTTTTTTGGCGTTGTCCCGGTTAGCTCAGTTGGTTGCGTCGCAGGAATTGCATGGCTAGGCGCTGTCGCCGTGACGGTGCGGGTTCGCTCCCAGATAGAGACACTATCATTTTACATGTGCTGATGACGTCAAAGAATACGTCATCAAAAGATAACTCAAAAATGTATTACTAAATCATTCATCATGATTTACGTCCCTTTCTTAAAGCATCAATATTAATTTATTCCTTCTATAAATGGCATTATCGTCTATAGCCGATAATGCTTATTAACTGATAAAAGGCAAACATATAGTAATTTACAACATATAGAACTAATACATGTACAATGTAAGTATTTATGGGATTGACAATGACAAATTCATTTTTAATTCATGACACCATCTTTTGGGATGGATCGAAATTCTTCTGTTTATTGTCGTAACTATTAAGGTGCGCTCAACCCGGGGATAGGCGGCGTGGGCAGTTATATGCCACTGCGTGTTTAAACCAGGTTCCAGGGTGCACTAACCTCATAATTGCCCCAACAGGTTCTCATATCAGCAAATAAAGAAGAATTTAAATGCTGTGTTGAATGTGCAATTTCAAGCATAAGAAACATAACAAATCAATTTATATTAATGGCCCCACTTCCATTTGCTAGTGTATCTCTCTTCAAACAGATACAGTTCTGAAGAGACAGTATGTCAGTTCGATGTACACTTTAGAAGACATGTTTTATTTGTCAAAAATACAAGCAACTTATGTAACTGTATATCATTCTATTCTATTTTCCACAGTTTCATTGTCAAAAGTAGATGCCACTTTTCAGAAGCAGATTTTTTTTGAAAATTCTGGTTAATAAATTGTAGTGATGACGGAGTTATGATATCGCATGTAACAAAAACAACAATCAAATATGGAATCAGTCAGAAAACCACACAGTGGGTTATGGATTAATTAATCTGTCTCGTTGTATCATTCTTGTGGATACACACTGTAATATTCTAAAATCATTTATGGGTATATAAAACACTCCTCTTTTAAAAACTACATTAATGACTTATCACTACATACTTTATGTGCAATTTGCTGTTTATGTATTTTTAATATATCGAACTCTGTTTTACTTAGCATCATCAATTTTAATTTTGAAATGTTTGTATGAGCTTTCTACACTTTTTGCATACCGACCAAGAAATAAAACAATTCCCTGTAATAGTTTGAAAGAGAATATTTTTCCGACAATTAACTGTATTATATCATTTGCGTTACTTAATGCATCACGGTTTCTGAAGTGAGGTTTATTGATAAATATGGGAAAGTAATTATCATTATTGCCGTTATTTTCTAGCGAAAAATACATCACTGCGAAATGACCAATCAACGCTAGAGTTTTGAGACCGGACTCCAATTTCAATTTTATGACAATGGGCTCTGTTCAACGAGTATCAAGGATTGCGCAGATTATAGGTCAGGAGATCATATTTCAGTCATTATGTAAATATAATTTACCATACCAACCTGCCTCACAATGATCACCCGTCCATCCACCTGAACATTGACAGTTGAAATGTCCTGCCGTATTTGTGCACGTTCCGCCATTTTGGCAAGGGTCAGTTGTCAAGCATTCATCTATGTCTGAAACGTTAAAGAATTAAAGATCAAGAAATAGTTTTAAGGCCATCGAACACGACAAATTTGAAAATATTGCTGGCTATGTTTGATTAAGCCTGTCAATGGGCAGTAATGGACATGCATACATCTGCCTACGCCGCCTAGCTCCGGGTAAAGAGCAACTCAATTATTTATGAAAGTAAACTATACAATTTCTATTCATCCCAAAGATGCATATATTGGTAAACATGTAATATCCAATGTTTAAACAGTTTCAGATTAAAATCAAGAAGCTCTAGTCGTCAGCTGATATCAGTGTCATTTCATTTGTTCGGCAATGTTGTGGTAGGGCTTTTAAAACATCTTGTAGCTTTGCTACGGGTTGCTAAGCACATCGAAATTTCAAGTATATCGATGGTATTTAGACTGTCGCTAGTTGTAAAACGATAAATTTTTACAAAATATTGGTGTTTTCAAAAGCAAGCTGTCAACAATCATTTAAAGAATAAAACAAGTTTGCTTTTTTTAAAGATATATTTTTTCGAATGCCGAACAGAGAATTTGTAGATCAAAGAAAAACGTTGTAATCAGATTGTAATTCTAGTTATCTAATTATCCGTATTAAACTGTTACACACTTCAAATTCGGTAACAATATCTCCCGGATGTTTAAAAGAAACCGTATGTACATAAAAAGCCTTAAAATAATAAGTGTACACTCCAAAGCTTTAAAATCGAAGTATTGAAAGCGAAGCGGTTTTGCTCATTAATTTCTTTCTTAATGATTTTCTTTCTTGCTTATTGATTTTCTTATTGATCTCGGTAAGATCATTGAGTACCCGCCCTTTGGCTTTGCAATGCTATTAGATTCTTATGTTTTATACATTGTGTGCTTTTGCATGCAACATTGTTGAGCCAATAAGTGGGTTGGAGTTGTTTCATCAAGACAACTTGTATTTGTTTTGTGATATGAGAACCTGTTGTGGCAAGTGTGAGGTTGGTGCACCCTAGAACCTTGTTTAAACCCCAACTGATCTTTTTATTAACCATGCTCTCTTCTTCTTCTTTACTGTGTGGGGAGGCAGTTTTTTCTGAATGTGGCGATTCCTGATATGCATATTTCACCTTTTCATACCAATAGACCTATGATTCTTTCATACCAGTCCTATGAGTATCATAATTATGCATATATACCCGTATTGTTAAGGTTATTCAGAAAAACACTACTTTGTAATATTGGAGTGAATGCATATGAAAGACGGCCTGTGTAAGATAATTTAACGACTTTATGTGTTTCGTTCGGAGTAAGTCATATTGCTTGCTCATATAAGGTAAGGAGTAACCAAGGTAAATTACCAAAAACTTACACAAAGCGGACAAAACATGTTCATATTGTTTCAAAAATAGCAACGTATTTCTCAAAATGTCAACATTTTGAAGAGACAAAATGGATGTCAATCTAAAACAATATTAAAAGCCTTGTTCAAATGTTCGTCGGTATAAAACTATTTTTAATTATTTTTGGCGTCAGACACCTATTTTAATTGTATGGTCATACCAGTTTGATACCTATACATTAAATTGATAACGGATTTTGACTCCGTGACGGAACAACTTTTGCAAGCATTGAGCAATCGTGTTTATATTTGGCTTGAATGCTTAAATCAGTGAGACGGAGTGTCATGCGCAAACCCTAAGTACCCATCTTAAAGGTCAAAGTAACAGGGTCAAAAGTCATATAAGAGCTTGCCCTGCTAGAAAATATGAAAAACAATGAACAATCTTGTATATATTGGCAAGGATGTTAGCCCCAATTACACGGAGTGTCGTGTAAAACCCCAGGTTCCTATCTCAAATGACAATTTTACAGGTGCAGGTCTAACCTCATGTCAAGTTTTCATTGTCCAATAACTTTGGAATGGATAGAGCAACCTTGTCTATATTTTAACCTCTATGAGCTAACCCTTGTTCATCTGACATTAGTTGCTTCTGTTTGTGACAACCAATGTATCTTTGTCAAAATTGCATGTAAACTTTGCTTACTGCAAAACGGGCTCGACATGTTGCCATCGGGCATCAAGTAATAGTTTGTCCATGACTCTGTTTTACAATTTAATTTCTACAAGAGTTTATTAAAATTTGTGAACTTCAGAATTATGTATTTTCACTAGTGGCTTCGACATTCGTGAAAATACGAATTCCGGAGCTCACTCGGTGAAATATATTTCTCTCTTATACTGGTAAAAACAAATATCCTATATTTGTTAGAGACTTATACTAAATATGAATTCCGTTTCTAATTAGAATTTCTTACTGAACAGTAAAAAATATTGGTTTAAGAATCCGTACCTAGTAGACACATAGTACCAGTCCAGCCATTTGCACATTGGCAACTAAAATATCCTGGAATGTTTATACATGTACCTCCATGCTGGCAAAGATTGGATCCCAGACACTCGTCAACATCTGTTCATATAGATAAATGAAAACTTATCTCGTAAGAAATACATGAGCAAAAAAGTTTAAACCATTTAGGTAATTACAAAACATAAATAAATTTTTGCAGAAAATGCACTACAAATTTCGATTTCAGTAAGATTTCGGATTGCAACTAAAACATCAAACGCGTGACTTATATTCCCGTTGAAAGTAGCGAGAAAATTAAATTTACAGAACGCTGTTCATAGTTATTCACGCTGCATGTACTCACAAACGAAATTTTCAGTTCAATAAACCCACAGAGACAACAATTTGATTGACAGCAAAACCTTATTTGGTAGTAGAACGCAACGTCTTTTGATTGTAGCGTCAGGTTCTAACAATCGTCGCATGACAAACAAGAAAAATGTTTAAAAAAGATAAACGGTGTAGATTGTATATGAAATGATTCAGTTTGTAGCTGGTATTATTCACTTCATCTTGATTACCGTGTAAATAATAATAATAATTTAATTGTGAATCCTTTACAATGACTTTTTATTAAAATTACTAAGATTTGAATGTAAAATTACATCCTACACAAATTAAGGAACAGATAAATAGATTTTAATTTTGTTAACAATGTGAATATAATAATTATAAAAAACGAATTTTAAAGGTCTTCGCTTTATTAATACCTTAAACATAAAAACAAGTTAGTAGAGGGTGTACTAATTACCAAGATAATAAGAAAATTTAATTGCAATCTGATAAAAATCATCTACTGAAAACCGTTACGTTAACATGTTCTTAGATATGACTAGAGTGCAATTGCTTTAATAATTGCGGACTCGAAGATTTTTCACGTAACATATTACACGTAGTTTCCAGATTTATGACAAGTAAGCACCTTGTAAAATCCTCAGTCGCGATAAAGAATGAGTTTTATATAAGAAACGTATTGTAAAAGGCATTGGTTGTGTTTGTTCTTAAAACATAATGCATCAGATGATAAATCAATTGCTGAAAGAATAAAATATATTTAGTGAAGACTTCAAGACTTACATAGCGAACTCACTGCATATTATATACACAGCTGCCCGATTTAAGAGACGGATAAACATTTAATTACTGAAAGAGCTGGGATAAATTTTCATTAACTAAAAACTCACAAACATTACAATAATTCAAGCTCGCAGATTTTATTACTTAAATTTTAAGCTTTGCATTGAAAGTATAAAATCGTTTACTTTAAGCCATTTCCACTTACTTTCACTTTAATTTTGTATGGGTTGATATTAAAGAGTGACTGTATTGTGTTGACAAATGAGCACTGTAGTGTGCCTCATTTCAACATCTTTCAACACTAGAGAATAGCAAAGATCTAAACGACACAGCAATAATCGTTTCAAACAGTGTAAACTAATTGTTACCCCTTCACCCTGCTAGATGCCTCTCCGGTGGAAATAGCTACCAATCGAAATAGTTTATTTAATTTTCCCGCTGTATAAATAATATAATACGAGTATTATTTACAACACTTCATTGGTTAATAAATTAGGTCAAAAGTGAGATTAAACAGCTACGCCGAAAAATGACCGGCGTCTTGTGAAGTGTTACAGTACAACATGTGTTTCAGAGGTCGCTCGCTGTGTCAATATCTTACTGAAATCGGATTTTTTGTAGTATTAACCCATTCTTATATGCATTTCCATTAAGCTCGTTTTAAAAATTTTTTTTCGGATAAAGCGGTGGTTGCAATTCTTCAACACTGAAAAGGAAACATAAATAAATCATTTTTAGAACAGTTGTACATATGCAATAACTGTCTCCTTAAAAAGTGTGTCGATTTCCATAAAATATTGAAACGTTTGTGTAGATAAACAAATCTTTCTAAAAAAACAAAACAACAACAAGCAGCCTACATATACGACCAGTTTCAATAGTAGGCTTCGTTATTAAATTTATCCAAACGTTATTTTTTCAAATGCCCCTCCCATCAGTGACGTTTTGCAACGATAAAAATATCAACAATCAACATTGCTACTGCCGTGATGACCTTGTCCTGTAACGAATTCCAAATAAAATTCCAAGTAATCACAAATATAGCCGGCGAGCCTTAGGTTATCTGTTTGCTGGCATTGTAAAAATGCCAACATTCATGGAATTAGCAGTAAGTCTGCTTCTTGTTAAAGTGAAATAAAAGATGATATGATAAAACCCATAAAGTAGTTTTAGTCCTTTAATTGTAAGTACAAATAATCAGGGTTATTTGTAAAAAGGTGAAATATGTAAAGATAAAAATATAATGAAGCACAAAAACTACATCAGGCATATAAAGATTATGAAATCGGTCATCATGTTTATTTTTGATGCAAAATATCTTCTGAAAGGAAGCCGAAGATTTACTTCCTTATCGGTCAGTCAAAAGGCCAATTATTTATAAACAAAAAGAGAAAATGAAAAACCAGCACAACAACAACGAGGTATAAAAAGGCTGAAGCAGCTATTTTAACTTTACAAGTGCAATTGCCAATAATTGAAAAGCGAAATAAATCTTTTATACTTAAATTAAAACCGTTACACTGTTCGTTCTACACTTCGGTTTTGCGACAACTTTTCTGGCTCAATTTTATGCAAATACACGTTTTGGTTGGATATATATTTGGTTGGGTGTGATATATTTAAGAATGGTATGAACAATGTCAAAGTAGGTATTAAAATATAGTTATTTAATCACCTGTTTCGCAGTGTAGACCCGCCCAACCACCAAAACAGCTGCAGGTGTAACTTCCAAGTGTGTTTTTACATGTTCCGCCATTTAGACACGAATTTTGTGTCGCACATTCATTTATGTCTGAAATCATTTGAAAAGTCACAACAGGTGCCTAAATTTTTTATATCTAGAAAAGCTATTGTTCTATATCCCGCTAAGTTAATTGATTTTGTTAATGTTCAATACGCACAATAATGTGTATACATGTACACTCACCCAAAGTTCTAATTGGTTACTGTGTGTCGGTAAGTTTTATAAGGAACCCACAGACTTTACATTTAAGCTGTGATCAGTTATTATCATCGATTTAAGTTTAAAACATGTTCTAAACATGCATTTCATGTATGTAAAGGTCACGCAACTGGAAAAGTGTTCTGAACTGCTTTTCTGTTTGAAATAAAATCCTCGTTGGTAATAAAATCATAAAGCTCTATTACATACGTATTAAATAAGAAATTTTCTAATAACCTCCCTTTCAATTAAAGATCGGTGTAATGTTAAGCTTGCGGTTTACGTAAATGGTATTGCGACAGTACGATAATGATAACATGGCGGTACGATAACTCAACGCGACAGTACGATAATGATAATATGGCGGTACGATAACTCAACGCGACAGCACGATAATGATAACGCGAAAATACGGTAACGATAATGTGACAGTACGATAATAATAAAACGATGGTACCATAATGATAACGCATCAATACGAGGCTAATTACTTGTAAATAGTCCAGCAGACGTTCCTACTCGGGCTAGTCAGACAATGAAGGACACTAAATAGTCCCATTTTTTTTTGCCTTTTGGGGGCATTAAATGGCTAGTATGGCCTGAAAGGAACATGTTAAGTAACTGAGATGCTTTTACTGACACACTGATAGCAAATTTATGTTTGGAAATGCAGTATATGAAAAAAGACCCTGGTTTTAAGACGGCATATGTAAAACAGTTTTGAAGTTCACACAGAAGTGAAAAAAACAGACCACCAGTTTCAAGGTGTCAAATCCCTGTTAATTGATATATGACCCCTACTTTTCTTGCTGGAAATGGACAGTAGAAACAATTAGCTTTAAAAGCATGTAAGTTAGCCCTTATTAAAATGGTACCAGCTATGATTGCCAGCGTTTTGAAACATGTCATGTTTACTAAAGTTTATATAAGGAAGTCTATTTACAGGTCTTACACCTACGATAATTATAATGCGACAGTACGATAATGATAACATGGCCGTACGATAACTTGATAGTGCAATAATGATAACACGACAATACGATAATGATAATGTGACAGTACGGTAATGATAAAATGAAAGTACCATAATGTTAACGCGTCAGTACGATAATGATAACGCGACAGTGCGACAATACGATGTTTAAAAAAACATTTACTCACTTTAACGTGAGTAAATCAATTATTTCCTTATCTCATTATACGTAAAAAACACAAACAAAAACTAGGAATAGGTCGTTGTATTCAGCGGTAATATACATTAAAATTTTCAAATGTCTGTAAAGTCCAAGTGCAAGTTGCTCAAAAACTGTCCGAACAGAGGTAGAATCAGTGGGCCTGTAGTGTGCGAACCGTCCGAATGAAAAGCTGACATCCGTAGCTCTGGCTATTTAGCTTGTCCAGCAGACGAACGGAAAACTTTCAACACATCTGGATAAAGCTTCATCTAATAGTACCACTCGAACCTGAAACTAGTGAATGGCCTTAAAATATCCATATTTCTTACATGATAAATAAATATATTGTTTATGACTAAGAGAAAACACCAAAATTCGAAACACCTGAAACAAAAATACTTTATTTGCACCCATTTTTCAATTTATTCTCTGAAAGTTCTGTTAAACCTCGACAACCATCCAAAAACAATATAAACAACCTATAGGGCGGGTGGGCGGGTGCCGACATGTTTACCGCTGAATAGAAACGCCTCGAATGGTGTACACAGATAAAACCAACACTTAAATAGCCTAATCGCACGAGATACACGCACCTTTTCCCTCCACACTGACAATTACCGTCAAGTTCGTATTATTCGAAACGGAAATAATTTCATTTACTCACTTTAACGTGAGTAAATCAATTATTTCCTTATCTCATTATACGTAAAAAACACAAACAAAAACTAGGAATAGGTCGTTGTATTCAGCGGTAATATCGAATCAAACAAAGAGAGACAACATATGAGCACTGCAGTTGAAAGGCATTTACATTTATAAAAATCTTAAATTGTCACACTTTTTGTAACTTGCATGCGTCGTTTCAACCTTTGAAAAGATTGTACTTCATACTATCAACAAAAAACGAAAACAAATTTACTCATATATAACTGCACGAAATAATCTGGAACCATCACGGACACCTCAGCCACTGTCAAAAAACAATGTTAAGCACTTGTTTTGTTAACAACAGGTCTACACCAGAGTAGGTCTCAGGATCGTGTCATCAATCTACAAAGAAAATGAATATTTAAAAACCACATTAACTACAAATGTACTTATTTAATACACAACGGCACCAGAGAACGTGTATCAAACACAAATACAACACAGAAACCACGAACCACACAACATTGAGTTCAGGGAACATATTACACAATTAACACAAGGCTTAATCACAAACCAACGGCATCTGTGTGCGTAAAAAACCAGACACATTAACATAATATATAAGACCATAACAAGAACTGACTACAATTTTACTCAACAAACAAGAAAACTGCACAGGCTACATAACTGACACTGCAAACAAACAGCAACAGTTCGTATACAACGCGACAGCAAGAACTGGCTACAATTTTACTCAACAAACAAGAAAACTGCAAAGACTACATAACTGACACTGCAAACAAACAGCAACAGTTCGTATACAACATACTTGGCACCTGGGGCCACACAACAACGGCACCGGGGGCCGTGTTCTCAAACACATAAAACACAAAATACTTGGCACCGGGGGCCACACAACAACGGCACCGGGGGCCGTGTTCTCAAACACATAAAACACAAAATACTTGGCACCGGGGGCCACACAACAACGGCACCGGGGGCCGTGTTCTCAAACACAAAACACAAAATACTTGGCACCGGGGGCCACACAACAACGGCACCGGGGGCCGTGATCTCAAACACATAAAACACAAATACTTGGCACCGGGGGCCACACAACAACGGCACCGGGGGCCGTGATCTCAAACCCATAAAACACAAAATACTTGGCACCGGGGGCCACACAACAACGGCACCGGGGGCCGTGTTCTCAAACACATAAAACACAAAATACTTGGCACCGGGGGCCACATAACAACGGCACCGGGGGCCGTGTTCTCAAACACATAAAACACAAAATACTTGGCACCGGGGGCCACACAACAACGGCACCGGGGGCCGTGTTCTCAAACACATAAAACACAAAATACTTGGCACCGGGGGCCACACAACAACGGCACCGGGGGCCGTGTTCTCAAACACATAAAACACAAAATACTTGGCACCGGGGGCCTCACAACAACGGCACCGGGGGCCGTGTTCTCAAACACATACAACATAAACTTTGGCACCATGGGCCGTGTGTCAAATACAACACATAAGCACGGTATCACACACCAGTAGCACTCAGTTTGATCTTGAAATAAAGCATCTCTAGAAAAACATTAATATTTTATATTCTTTACTGTATAACAATGTAACTTCCCAAAATATTCTATTCATTAAAATACTAATTTCTTAATCGTTGACATTAAAATTGGTAGCATTTTGTCAGCGATGCATAATTCAAACAATAAAATTTACTACATTTCAAATCCAGACTCAACGATACTAAAAGTCTGCCTGCAAAGTGTCTTTCACATTTGCCATGTCACTGAGAGTATCTCACTGGTTTCATCATCTGCACTAATCGTAAACCTTTCCGGACCGAAATTAAATCCAAAGTTATTCTTATCATGACACCGAAATTTTCAGCTTTGGCTTTACAAAAATACCATTAAAGATTGAATACAATCCTGTTAATTACATCATCTCAAAAGCCATAAATGCATTATTTACAAAAATAAAAGGATCTTATATCAACTGAATATTCATAAACCACATGAACTGCTTTGACACAACAGCATCAGGGACGGAGCATCAAACACAAATACAACACAGAAAACACGGATCACACAGCAATAAATACAAGAGATATATCAAACACACCAAAAAAAACACAATCAACGTCATCTGTATATAAACACCATGCGCAATTTCAACATAAAACCACACAACAATAACACAAAGGACCGTTATTTCAAACGTATACAAGACGACAAAAATAACTGGCTTTAAATTAACACAACAAAACAAGGAATAATTCACATGTTACATTAATTACATTGCAAATAAACGTCAACAGCTCATACACAACACAGCTGGCACCGGGGGCCACACACAATCGGCACCGGGGGCCGTGTTCTCGTACATACAACACAAAACTGGGCACCGGGGGCCACACAACACTGGCACCTTGAGCACAAAAAACACATATAGGCACTGTATCTGACAACAAAAGCACTAAGTGTTATATTGAAATAAAATAACTCTAGAATAACATTTACATTTAGCGATCGTTACTTTTAAACATGTAACTTCCTATAATATTCTGTTCAAAAACAAAACTTTCTAAGTCGATGATATTAAAATTGGTAGCACTTTCTCAATAATGCTTAAATTAAAAGACAATATTTCAACATTACAAATCCAAACTCAGCGATACTAAAAGTCTGTGTACAAGCTGTCTTTCGCATTTATCACTGAGTGTCTCACTAGTCTTATTATTTGCACTCACCGTAGCTTCTCCGGACCGAAAGCAAATGTAATCCAAAGTTATTCTTATCATACATTGAAAATCTCAGTTTTTGCTTTGAAAATTCATCAAAGATTGAAAAAGAAAGCTGTTAATTACATTCTCTAAAAGAACCTTCATTGCAATATTTACCAAACATTCAGAGATCTATAAAATTTAATTCCGATTTTTATTTAAATATCACTATAAAAGTCTAAAACATCTGTTTTCAATTAGAAATGTAAAATATAAAAGTCCACAAAAAAAGCAGAAAAACTTAATGTCCGACCCTTAGATACCCAGTACTTCACGTATTCTAAAGAAAACAGCAAATGCTAAAATAGATTAATTCACATCTCTGAAATGTCATAAGAAACTGCTTTCCAAAGCGAATATACACCAAGTACTTGACGTATTCTAAAGAAAACAGCAAGTGCTAAAATAGATCAAATCACATCTCTGAAATCTCATAAGAAACTGCCTTCCAAAGCGAAGTTTAAATTAAGGTTTAGCCATTTCAGTAATATGTAATAGAAATGTAATAGCTTTCTAACGAATACATCCAGAGAGACATTTTCAACCAATCATCCTTACACGGATTAACAAACGTCTGCTATATGATTCCACAATCAAAATATCAGGTTTATTTTTGATTAACTAACCTTTTTTCCGAATAATCTTCGATAATTACATGGCTCTCGTTACCGGCGAAAATTACAGACTGTATAAATGGTTTAATTTTAACCATTGTTGAAAATTTATGAACGTTAAAGTAAAATTACAAACTTTAGATTCTTCCCTTCCAGAATACAAAGCGTCCTTGACCTTAGACAACAGCATCAGGATCTTCAAAGCTGGCGTGGAAAAGCACTTGCAACCTCCTTTCAGTATGAAAGACGTCCTATATTAATATAAATAAAAATCATGTAAGCAAGAGTAACAAATACGTACAAAAGCAACCATTACGTGATCGTACCGGAAGAACTACATGTATCTGTAAATATTATACACATGGTTTACATTATGGTCTGAATATTACAAACAGATCAAATGGCATATTCTCCAAATTTACCATTTCTTACAACTGACTGTATTTAATGTGAGAGTCGTAGGCTATGTTTCAAGAATCAAATGAAAACGCATAACCAAACTTAATTATATCCTTAAAGAGAAAGGAGTATACTGTATATTGTACACGCTTTCCATGTGCAACTCAACTTATAACGGTAAATCTATCCGTCATTACTAGTCATGTTTTTATGAAAATCATCTGATTGTTAAACGGCATGACTGTAAGCAAACAAAAATTAGTATTTTCACTATCACTGTTTACAAATTATCGGCTTAACATACAGCTCGCTAACATCGCTGTTTACATGTTTAAAATAAATGTAACATTAAGTTCTCTTGTTAAAATGTACATTCACTTCTTAACTCATAACGTAAAATTACATTCGGCCTCTATTACAACACTTCATTCAATATGAAAAACAGCTATTTTAGAATTACTGGTCTTGCTTCCCTCATGCCAAATCACGATTTCCATTTACCGCAAACTGAAATAACCGATGTCTATAACTTCTTTTTCGACTTAAATGATTTCTATACAAAAAGCCAAGCAGCATTTTAATCTTCCTTTTACAAAATGGTCCACAACAGTTACATTATTTTCAAACCAAAGAAGATACCCGGTTTTCTAATTTAACAAAAGCCGATGCAATAAAAAGGTACTTATCACAAAAATCTTAGTTTTTGGCTCCCATCGCTTCGGTTCCTGTTAAATCAGCAGCGGCGCAACTACTGGCGAAGTGCCCTACTTCTGACTGCAACCAATGACTTTCTATTGGAGAAAACTCCCTGTTGCCACATGTCCTTGTTGACTGCCACGTTATCTTTTAATGCGTCGATAAAACTTTATTCTGACACTCTGTGCTGCCTATTCTGTCTCAAACTTTAACCTTCAGTTCACTGCATCAAGTTTTGAAAAAGCGTTGGCATTCTCCGAGTAATCTGCTACATAAATGTGTTCTTCTCCTTGCCGACATGTTTACCGCTGAATAGAAACGCCTCGAATGGTGTACACAGATAAAACCAACACTTAAATAGCCTAATCGCACGAGATACACGCACCTTTTCCCTCCACACTGACAATTACCGTCAAGTTCGTATTATTCGAAACGGAAATAATTTCATTTATATTGCATTTTCATAATCCTATTGTCGTATTAGGAAACTTAAATAAAATATTAAGAATGAATGATCAATCCAATGCTGCCCCGACATATTAAAATATGACAGTGCGAAAATGATAACGCAACAGTACAATAAGATGGTAAAAACGAAATTATCTCGTATCATCATTTTTTTCAGCGAATCGTCAAATGAACATCACTGTGTTGGATTCTGTTAAATGAACAAACAAATATCGAGTTTTAAAACTGGATTCCAATTTAATGGTAACGAGTCACAAGGATTGTGCAGTATGTAGTATACGTTATGCGCTCAACCAATCGAGTACACTATCGGTGAATGTTTTAGGAGATCACATTTCAGTCATTATAGTAATATAATTTTCTGCGTTTGAACGTAGTGAATTAGAAGAAAATTAATTCCCCCTGTCGGTGTCCGATGGATCGCTAGATGGCTCTTTCTTTGCATGGGCTTTTCGGGTTTTTGTAACCGCACGGTCATTCAGCGCTTGGACAGCCGACAATGACAGACGAAAATTTTAACGCTTCAACGAGTATTTCAATAGAACAACAATTATTAACACAACATGGCTTTACAGCTCCAAAAACAAACGACGATATAAATTCTTTGCAAGAAGAAGCCCGTGGAAATACTGTTTCGGTTGGATATAAAGCGCAATTTCTATGGCGAAGTGAACTTTTGCACAGAAAAGCAAAAAGAAAAGCAAAATTCTGACTTTCATACGACGCAAATAGAAAGCCTTCAACGTTTACGTTCTGCTCGACGTTTTCCGGTAACAGTGTGCAGCTAACTTTTGAGGCCAACCCTAGCAGTCGATACGACCAGGAGTCTTCAGCGCTTGCTTCTTGTGCTAGTCTTTCAAGCATTTTCGACGGCAGTGCTTGTTAGCTTCCGGCGCAGCTGCCATCGATAAGAAATGGACATGGAAGATGAGTATTTATAAGATAACGTTAGTAGTTTTGTTAATAAACAAGAACTTTTGGCTTTTGATGAATAATCAGTACGCATAGGAGTCTGGACAAACAATAAATTATAGGTTGGGGACGCTTGAGGCAAATCTTAGATTTTAGAAAATCAATACGTTTTTCCGAAACAATAAATTCGTTTTAAAAACGCTTATTATGTTAGTAAACCAAGGATTTTGGATGATACAATTGATATCTACTCAGGTTATCATTTCGTAGCATGTCAAGTTTCGATGGGTTTCTTGCACGATAACAGAGGCACAGCAAATTATTTTAAGTCCTTAGTATAACGTTATCACTAGTTTTTCTGCAAGTGCTTTAGTTTTTATTACTATAGTTGTCCACCCTTTGAAAACAAAATGAAAGGGCGAAGGCAAATATCTCTGCGTTTGCTCGATGCTCGATGCGTTTGTCATTGACTGTGGAATTGACCGTGGTATTGACAACACTGTACGAGTGGGTTAAGTAAGCAAAAGCAGGTTAGATCCGATCTCGTTTTTATTTTAACACTTACAAGAGTGTTCGAACATTCTCCGCGCAGTCATCAAGTCAGTGCGCAATCAGAGTCTCTTTAATAGCATCGTTTCGTAATGACGTTTGGTCGGGGGAATTTTGATGAAGTTCATGTGCATAGACGTATTCACAGATCCTCATTTGGATTGGCGGGAATTAGCCGCGGTGGGTCTAAGAGTTCTTAAATCATTCTCATGTTCATGAGGGAAACAGGATAATTAGCCGCGGTGGGTCTAAGAGTTCTTAAATCATTCTCATGTTCATGAGGGAAACAGGATAAAAATGATTTACAGACAATCGGTGTTTTAGCAGGTTTATCCCAAAAGATGAATATAACAAGTTATATCTTACCGCTTATGATACATTTACCTATTGTGTAAAGTATTCCGTTACCAAAGAAATCCAATGGATATCCAGGTTGGAAATGAACGAATTATTTGTTCAAAAACGTAAATTAGACGATTGGTGTGCAAGTTTCGAAACGTTATCATAATGGGGAGTTTTATAGTTTGATAGGTTTACGTCCGATCGCAACGCGTATTTTTATTGTTTTTGAAAAGAAATTTTTACCAGTGTGGACCATTTTCAGAGTATTGGTCCAATAATTTGGGACTTTTTATTTCCCAGATTTGTTATTTCTTGACCAAATTCACAAAATGATTCAGGATAAATCGCAAGGTGTTTTGATCGTAGAGTCCGTTGGGTCAACGAGCAGGTCAACGATGGTTGTGCTAAAACAAACTCGAGGAAGGTTTACTTGTTTAACGAAGTACTGGCTTAAAAATATTCTAATCTTGAAGATATGTAATTTGGCGCTTTCAATTTTGATCGAAGCCGTTCACTAATTTTAACCCGCTCTTTGAATTCAGTCGGCATCCAAGGTCGCTCCCAACAAATTAAACATGTTAAATGTTGGTTTTGTGTTTCTTTAAGGCTTTGCCTTTAGGTATTTAGATTCCGTATATTACTCCAATCCAGTTGGAGATTGACGTAGGGGGAATATAATTTTCTGCGTTTGAACGTAGTGAATTAGAAGAAAATTAATTCCCCCTGTCGGTGTCCGATGGATTGCTAGATGGCTCTTTCTTTGCACGGGCTTTTCGGCTTTTTGTAACCGCGTGGTCATTCAGCGCTTGGACAGCCGAAAATTTTAATTTTCATATAAAAGACTTAGTTTATTTCAAAGCGCCAAATTACATTAATAATCGAAAGCTTGTTCAATGTGTTTTTGAACAATCTTAATTTCATACAATGTGTGGTATATTTTGGAGTTCTGATGTTGATACATGTATGTTTTAAGTTGCAATCATATAACCATTTGTTTTCATTATTGGATTTTGTTCTGTTACTGTCAGTCGGCATCCAAGGTCGCTGCCAACAAATTAAACATGTTAAATGTTGGTTTTGTGTTTCTTTAAGGCTTTGCCTTTAGGTATTTAGATTCCGTATATTACTCCAATCAAGTTGGAGATTGACGTAGGGGGAAAATAATTCACTGTACTACCTGTCTGACAATGATCGCCCGTCCACCCACGCGAACATTGACAATTGTAATGTCCTGGCGTATTTATGCAAGTTCCACCATTTTGGCAAGGGTTTGTCGTAGAACATTCATCTATATCTGTAAAGCAACCTCGAGATACGAAGCATGATTTTAAAACTTAGTTTTTTCATTATTCGTATGTTTGTAAATACATGTATATTATCTAAATATCTATACTAGCCCAAATTTCTAAACCGCCACCTAATATAAGTGGAATTTTCTAAGTCGTCTTGTAAGCTATTCTAAAGAAAATTGGGATGAAGAATAATGAATATAAGTCACATACACATCAGTTTAATTATTTTATTAAAACATAATGATGCGTGTGTGTCTTATATTCTTTATTCTACATCCCAATTTTCTTAAGAAAAGCTAACAAGACGACTAAGAAAATTCCACTTATATTAGGTGGCGGTTTAGAAATTTGGGCTAGTATATGTATAGAACAGTTTCTCTCTTATTGTATATAATTGCTTTTTTATGTTTATGTTTTCTTCCACTCTTGTTTAACTATATATTAAAATTAAAATACCTCATATTGACCTGATATAACAGGTTTAAACTCCGGGTTTCCGTCGAAGTAAGGAACACGTGTAAAGTTTCTTTGTTTATTTCTTTGTTTCAAATAGATTATTAATAACGTCAAATAACAATAACTAAATGTTCACAGTATTTGTTTCAGGTAATCCTGTGCAAGGTTTTCACTTGCAAATAAATGTCAAATATAAAAATAGATGAAAAGGGAACTTTGAAAGCCACCGAACACGACAAATATGAAAGTACTGCAGGCTCGGTTTGATTGAGCCTGTTCATGGGCAGTAATGGAAATGCTTATTACTGCCCACGCCGCCTAGCCCCGGGTTGAGCGCAACTCAGTAATTACACCATTAAATAGTACAATTTCGATCCATCTCAAACGATGGTATGCATATGGCGGTGAACATGGAACCTTCAATGAGGTATTTTCAGATTAATACCATTCCATGTTCAGCGGCGTATGGTCCCCAGTTAAAACACTATTTATGAAATGCAGTTAATGTAATCCTTATTGACTAGTATGAGCGGTATTCCTTCGCTCTTGTTTAAATTTAGATGTTTCTTAGTGTAGAGTCAAATTTAGAATGTCTTGATATAGTTATAAAATCCCTAAAATTTACGACAAGTTACCTGCCTCGAGCAATCGTAACCGCGTTCTTAAATTCGACGGAACCAGACGAATTGAATCCTGTTATACTGACAGTATTAATAAAAGTTGAAAGTAGAAGTCGGTCCAATTCTTAAAATTTATACGGCAATTTTTAATGTCGAGCGTGTTTTCTGATTTTTTAATCAGTTATAACTACAGATGTACGATTTATTGTGATAATTCCATCTGTACCAACTGATACCCATTTTCAATTTCAAAATAGTTGACTGACTACTACAATGGGTATTTTAAGGCTTTAACAAAGACATACAAATTTCATATTTTTGAATCAATTACCCCAATTACACTGTGGGCCTGTCCAGCCAATCGTGCAGCTGCAGTTCACTTGCCCATGTGTATATGAACATGTTCCTCCATTCATGCATGGTTTTAACAGCAAACAAAGGTCGGTAACTGTGGAAATCATATGTTACTTATAAAAGCATGCTATATTTTCTCTCTTCTTTTTCGCTGCGTGGGGGCTGTGTTTTGTGAGTTTGGCGATTCCTGAGATGGATATTTCACTTTCGTATAACTGTCCCATATAAGCCAAATGAAATATAAACTGTTAGTATTAGTATTTGTTAATATACTAAAAAGGCTACTAAAATGTTCGATCAATTTAAAATGCGATTCGTAGATAAGAAATCATCGAAATGTATTAACTTACAGTCCTAACAGGATAGAAAGCATTAAATATTCTGTATTACTTTTACCTTTGCTCCCTAACCTCCACTCCCTATAATAATATGGTATATTTCACATTTAAATTTACTCCATAATAAGAAAGCAACATATGCATATCAGGAATCGCCACACTCAAAAAACACAGCCTCCCCACGCAGCGAAAAAGAAGAGAGGAAGATAGAGAGAGCGCATGTTTTATATATGTATGTCAATTCAAATAGGACGCCACAAACAATTAATAAACAAGAGAACCTTTGGGGATACCGCCTTGGAACGGTCAGTGGCAAAACAAATTGCCACTGGGGGTTTAAACCAGGTTCTAGGGTGCACCAACCTCACACTTGCCCCAACAGGTTCTCGTATCACAAAACAAGTACAAATTGTCTTGGTGAAATAACTCCAACCCACCCATCAGCTCAACAATGTTGCATGCAAAAGCATACAAACATATAAACATAAGAATTTAATAGCATTGCAAAGCCAAAGGGCGGGTACTCAATGATCTTTCCGAGACCAGAGTACCTGGAGTAAAATCAGCAAGAACACGATGACAGGGATAAAAGAAACAAATCGAGCTTCTAGGTTCTTTTAAGAAAAGATTTCCCCATAAACTTTCATAAACTCTTACACCCCTGCCACCGTCGTGCAACCAAAGAGGTAAGCATAATGATCAACTGTAGATGGGTTAATCACCAGGCCTGCAGAGCGCTGTAAAATATCATGTTGGTAACCTTTCTTTTTAAATTTACAGATGGTTTTTACGAATAACCGGGAGAAATTAACATCGCCTTTTATCCTCTTAAGTTTATAAATTAAATCTCCATAAAAAACTGTCTGTGAAATTCCTTGTTGCAATAGTGATTTAAAACTGCAGCTGTATTTATGAATTTAATCTGGATATCGGCGATACAACTTGCAAAAAGGTTTTCCTTAATTTGTGATACCGATAACCTTGTTTTAAAAGTTTTTCTGTAATGCAAAGATTACGTTCATTGAAATCATTCACATCGTTGCAAGCTCTTGAAAAGCGAACAAGCTGTGAGATATAAACCCCGTAAGAAGTTGCACGAGGAACATCGCCGTCTAGAAACGGAAAATTTACTATATTAAAATTAAAATCATCTCTTTTATCATAAATTTTAGTAGTGACGTAACCATTTTCGATGGATAGATTTAAATCAAGGAAGTTTGCTTGCTTTTCTGAAGTGTTCGCTTTGTTAAGCTGTAGTTCTTTAGGATAAATCTTATTAACCAGTGATGGAAAATGGTTATTATCTATATTTAATAAATCATCAAGATACCTCGAGGTGTTGTTAAAAGCTGTAATAATATCATCTTGATGTTCGGTAGAAAGAGATAACATGAAATCTCTTTCATAACAGTATAAAAACAGATCAGCAACAAGGGGTGCACAATTAGTACCCATTGGAATGCCTATTACTTGTTTATAAACAGAGGTACCAAATCTCAAATAAATATTATCCAATAAAAATGTGAGCGCCTGGATAAGGTCTTGACAGGTCCATGAAGTATAATTATCATAAGAACCATCTGTAAAGAATGCCCTATGTTCATTACAAGCAATAAATGTTTTATTTTCTCTAGCAAAAGTTTTTTCAATGAGACTGGTTAGCTTGTCTCTTATTAAATTATGAGGGAGAGAAGTATACAAGGTAGAAAAATCATATGTAGACAAACAGAACGCCTGAAAATTATTTGATTTAAGTTTCTTCAAAACGTCATTTGAATTTTTTATAGACCAAAATAAATTTTTGCCAGTAGTTTCAAAAACTTTTTCGCAATACCTAATTACATGTTCTTTTATAGCTGTAAGGCAAGATGTTAAGAGCACGGATAACTTTGTTGTAGTACAAGAACTAGAGTTAGCGATAAATCTTGCTTTGTACGGTGTTTTGTGCATTTTAGGCAACCAATACATAGTAGGTACTTTGTCTTGTTTAGGCTCAACACTGATTCTAAATTTTGTAATTTGTAGAGTGTGTGCAGTAACAATATCACTCTCAGATGAAGAAGTCAGTGTATAAGCATTAGTGCTATTAAGCTCTTCAGTTTGAACATTTATATAGTGTATACGTCACACTATAATGACATTATTTGAAGCCTTATCAGCAGGTGTTAAAACAAATTTGTTGTGAAAATCTTGAATACCTTTTTTTCAAATGACGAAAGTTAAAACGAGGTCGAGGTGGTAGTAAAGCTATGTTTCTTTTATAGAAGGATATACGAGTGTCAATTATTTTGAATATTTGTTTTTTCCAGTTTGAAAGAGCATTAGGCTCAGCATGTTCTCGTTTACACCATTTATTGCAAAAAGAGTTTAAAGACTCTGCAATTTCCGCACGACAGGTATTAAAGTCGATGTCCGATGGAATTCTGTATTTTGGACCTTTTGAAATTAAATTGCGGATTCTAAAGTCTTTGATAACATTTAGATCCCTGTAACGATATGACCGGCAGGTTGATAGCAAAATTTTGAATTAGAACAGTCTCAAGATAATGGTGTGTTTTCAACAATCTGTAAATCCGAGGTAATTTTGTTGTAATTGAAAATTGTGTTTCTAATAGGCTTGTTATATTTATAACAAACGATGGGTGTTTCAGTATTCTTGAAATAATTAGGTATAGCCGATTCAACAGTTTTATCTTTAAATATACTTGGAAGGTCAATAAAATCTATGCCTTTATTTAAAAATGAAATTTTAAGGAAATGTCTTTGGTGATCAGATTCCAAGTCAATATGTGGTCTTAGAACATGCCGAGTGTAACACTGAGTAAGGCTTGCAACCTCATAAAGTGGATGAGTTCTAATAACAATATCATCGGCTTCCTTATCCACTTTTTGTAAACTTGAAATAGAAAGAGAAGCTAAACGCGATAGCATAGCATGTCTTCCAGAATGTTTTAAAATATTTTGAAGGAAATGAATAGAACAATGAACACGTGATTTTCTTTTGATGTTACCATTAGTCCTTATCCCATGTGACCTCGATTTTCGTTTTCGTATTTGAAGCAATCCAAAAATGTCAAAATCAGGGTTTTTTGAAATGTTGCCTTCTTGATAAATATTATCATTTAAACCAAGTGGATAAGGAGTTTGTAGTTTTTTTATCCAATTACCTTCAGAAAGTAAACTATAAGGAACCTTGCTCCTCAAGTATATAAAAATGTGAGTTTTCAAAACTCTTTAATCGATCGGTACAAACTTAGTAAAACTAGGTGTCTAAACAAGAGTGTTCGAACCTATCTGGCAACGTTCTCCAGTACGACCACTTGAGCATTGACAACTGTAACTTCCAGGACTGTTAGTACATGTCCCGCCATGTTGGCAGAAGTTAACCGAAAGACATTCGTTTACGTCTACAACATAACATACCCAATGTAATGGTTATTTTCGCGTTCAACAAAAAAAAACACGATAATATCATCAAACAAAAATATTCAAAGATAAGAATGAACCAACAACTTTGCACCAGTTTCAATAAGGCGGACTGCGACGTCAGCAATTAGAACATTTAACCATTTTTATATAAAAAAATTAACATTTAACTATGTAACACAAATTTTTAATACAAAAATGATGCTATGTAGTTGAATGAATACAATTAAAAGACGGAACGACAAATTGTCTTCTTGTTTTCAGATTTAAAAGGAAACTAGATGAAAAAGGAACTTAAAAAAGTCACCTAACAGGATAAATATTAACATATTGCAGGCTCGATCTGATTAAGCCTGTTCATGGGCAGTAATGCCCACGCCTTCTATCTATCCCAAACATGGTCCTTCAAATGCAGTATTTTCAAATTAATACCATTCATGTTCAGCGGCGTATCAATGGGTTTGTCCTAAACGAGAAAACAATGGGCGAAACTAAACTGAAAAGAACTTTGACAGGGGATCAGAGAATAAAAATCCTGCATATCAGAGACAACGCCAAAGTCAAAATTTAAAAAGCAGGAAGTATATCATCGGGGTGATTGAACAATATCCAATTTGTTTTAATAGGAAATTAAAACCATCTATCTGTAAACTGGCCGAAATTTAAAACAAAAGAAGTTTCAGAAGTACTATTAACATAGTAAACAAGTATCGTGCTTAGCGACCTTCAAGAGACGTAACTGATAATAGCAATGATTGAAGTCATAACTTGGAATCAGTAAGTATAAAATAAACGAACCTTTATTTTGTTCAGAAAAATATACATTTTATAATATTTTAGACATTGTTTAAATCAAACAAAATAATTTTATTATCTAAAACAGATTGGCAAAACAAACTGGTCCTTTTTCCCAGTCACATGTGGAAACGTATCGAAAAATAAATTTAAGCAAATGATGTACATGCAGTACGGTGTATGTAAAATCTCAGAGCATTGTTTGGTTTTAAAGAACAAAATGTAGTCAATAAATCATTTATATTAGTATCTGTGGAAAAATTGAAAGCTATTGATTCACATCTCTTTCATTTTAATTGTTTTATCGCTCAACGCTTTTGGTTTTGCTAAGGGCCGTCTGGACTCTTCGTTGCACGTTAATCGATAAAAAAGAAATTTATCAAAATCTCGCTAACGACAAAAAGCCTTTGAATGAAACTTTGCACAAATAAGTTATTGAATTAATGTATCTTCATTTTAAGCATGTTACAACACGCAGAAACGATAAAGAAAAATATTTACAGGATTACTCTTACAAGTCTGTTTTCATCCATTCGCACAAACTTAACAACATAAAACACCATTTTAATTTTCAACATGAGTAATATGATACTGGCAACAATATATTATGTTTTTTTGATTTTCATATGTAAACAATTTTAGATTTTTGTAAAAGTGTGCCTGGCCTTGAATTTGATGTTTGCTTGTCGGGTAAATGGGTGACAAATGTCGATTATGCTCTTCATAATTGTAAGATCTTTTAAAAGAACACAACAAAAAAGATAGACGGCTTAATTATTAAAATAGTAAAATGATAAATTAAATAATCATTTTAATAATAGTATAATAAGAAAAACAGAATATGTTAAAACACACGTAATAAAACATTGCAATTTTGTTTACCTGTCTGGCATGCATCTCCTGTCCATCCATTCGTGCAACCACACATGTAGCTCCCTGGAACATTTATACACGTTCCTCCGTTCTGACAGGTATTGTGTGGTAAACACTCATTTACATCTTAAAGATATAAGCACAACATAAATTTTAATAAAATAGATAAACATTCCCAATCAATTAGATCGCGCCTTCTATTTTGCATTGCCATAATTGTGCTTTAACATATTTAACGGTAAAATCTAAACTTAGCAACGATAAAAAAACAACAGCAGAACTGTTCCTTTTTTAGTACCCATAAATGTGAGGTTATTATATAACCATGAATTATTTTAGCATATTACAGCGTTTATATGCACGATTTATAAATCCGTATCTCGCAATGTGATTTTCCGATTCCGTATTTTTGCAGTTGCCTGTTTCTAAGCGACATCATAAAAAACGTCATACTTCGTTGTGTTTTCTTGTCGTAATTTCCCGGTTCACTTAAGCATATGCCGGCTTCCAACATAGGAAATTTCCGTTCCTGTTTTACAACCATTATGAATTTCATACGTCCTTCTTAAATTTACTTTTTCGGTACTATTGTTATTAGTACTTATTTGTACTATTTTGCAAAATTACTAAATTACTTTAATGACCGAAATTTTGTTGTAAAGCGTAAGTTTATTTGTTTTGAGTGGGAAGGGTATACAATGAAAGGAATATAATAATAGTTTGCAGTATGTATCTTCGTATTCGTTGCTTAAACTGCCCTCACACATACCTCGCGACCTTACTGCGTCCGCAGCACAGTCGCCATGGACGCAGCAGGGACGCAGCGAGGTCGTAGCGAGGAACCAGAGGACGCACAAGGTCGCAGACCGTCGGCGAATATTTTGAACATGCACAAAACAGTCGCAGAAACTCTGCATTCTTGCTGAGTCCTGGTTAGGTCGCCGTGTGATCGCAGTGGAGTCGCCATAGTCGCAGCAGCATCGTAGTAAGGACGCAATAAGAACGCAATAGACGTAGTACACTCGTATTAAGGACGCCGTAGAGTCGCCGATGAAATTACAAGAAATTGCTCGGAAACCTTTGGCGACGCTACTGCGTCCTTGCTGCGACTATTGCGTCCTTACCACGTCGCCGGACAAACGCAATAGTTGCCGTAGAGTCGCCGTAAGGACGCAGAGAACGTAGCACAGTCGCATCTGGGTCGCTGATGATCGCCGTGGGGTCGCCTTGGGGACGCAATATAGTCGCAGTGGAAACGCCATGGACGTAGAAGGGTCGTATTGAGGACATAGAGAAAACGTACTGAACACAAGACTGCAGAGCCCCGGACCGTCTGCGAGAGAAATTTGAAAGAAAACCAAACGATTTTCGAAAGAAAAATGCTATTTTACTAGTTTTCAGGTCGCAGTAAGGTCGCGAGGTATGTGTGAGGGCAGCATTATATATAATCCAAATAATAGACCAAACGTCTCGCGTGATATTGTTTACACACGAACTTGACAAATGCGAACCTACAGACTGTATACTGTTATAATATTCCATTTTTACATGAACATAATTTTCCGCACAAAAATATTTTTATAAAGTATTATAAAAAAATATATTAAATGTGTGTAGACTATACGATCAAAAGCTGTTGAAGTAAAGTGAAAATGTCGGACACTGAGAAAATGCATGTCAACACATTTAATTCTGGAAAATTCTCAGAGAGAAGATGAAAGATGAAAAAACAACAAACAAGAAGTAAAACAAATCGCTGTTTCATACTGAAAGATTATATCGTTCTTAAAATAACTTAATATTACTCATATTTTCCAATAAGCTTTGCTTCATACGTAATGGTTCCTTAAGTTCCTTTCAATGTTCAGTGACGTAAAATGTAAGTGTCCCTTTTGCTCAAATTTTTAAGCGCAACGTCAAAGGGAGGTCACTGCGTTTGGATCACAAAGCTGGCGTTTCGATATTGACTCCATTTCAATCTCATGGTTCAGAGCTCTGTTGCATGAGTATGAAATATACACTGTGTATTATATAGGACATCTTACGAATTCAGTCAATTAGAATATTTATTTCACGAGATCATAAATCCGTCATTGTAGCAAAGTAATTCAGTACATTCACCTGTCTGACAATGAGCACCCGTCCATCCACCTGAACATTGACAGTTGTAATGTCCTAGCGTATTAATGCAGGTTCCACCATTTTGGCAAGGGTTGGTTGTCAAACATTCATCTAAGTCTGAAACGGTGTTTGGCGAATAAACCGTTTTCCACTGCACCAGTTATCGCCATTTAATGTTTTAAAACTTAACAATTATTATACCTTATGTAGTATATCTTAATGTGATAGCTTTGTCAAAAAGCATCATATTTTTTATTACGGCAGAGCGTTAAGTTTGTTTTTGCTTGATCGTACGTGCAATGCTATAAATGCTAAAACACAGGCTTTGAAATAATGAAAGTTGACGTTAATTGTTGAATGTAAACCCTTGGAGTCCTTTTTCTGCTAATTTAACTAGAAACACAAATGTGTTACAATAGAATAAAATTTATATTAAAAAACTTAAGAACACTAATGCAGACAATGGCTGCTTTGAATTATAACAGTTTACAGAATAAACCGCCAATAGACTTCATTTAAATAACAATGTGTTTCCAGAAATCAATCTGCCGACGAACATGCGAATAATAAAACAAGTGTAACAATATTTTCGGAGATAACGTTCGAGGCCTTTGGAGAACTAGAGTTAAACATTTTGGCCGACGTATAATGTAAATTTAATGTCCGATTGAAATCGTTTAATTACTTGTATTAAAATGTAACTTTTTTAAAATTCTGTAATATACTGAAAGAATAAAGTTTAGCAAGTATATAAATTAAACATAAAACATCTTCCTTCAACAAACACTGGTCTCTTATTATATAAAAGTTATGATATTCTTTTTTTGTTGTTAATGATTTGTCATGTACTCCATGTGAAATCAATCAGGTATTTTTTGATTGCCAACTAAAAAGGTATTTCATTTTGAATATCTAACATAATATTGTTATAATGTTACTTTACTTGCTAAACTTATTTCTTTCTAAGTCTAAGGCTTCTTGTCTAAGATTCTTGTTTAAGATAAGCTTCTGATTAGAAAGCTTGTTAAGAGTATGTGAACATCAAAACGCTTGAAACGCGCAATAAATACATATTATAAACAAAGCTAAATAAAGAAATATTAAGAAATGGCAAAGTTATAGCCAACGTTAAATTTTCGTGACAGACCGACGGAAGTTCTTACGAACGTCATTTATGTGGCTACTCTATTGTCCTCTCTATTGTTCTTTTAGCCACATAAAAGAAAAAATAGCCACGTAACAGAACGGAATGAATAGAATTTACCGTTACCATTGTTCTCATAGCCACATAAATGGCGTTGGTAAGCACGGACCGACGGACGGACAAAACGGTCCCTATGTATGTCCCTATGTATCGCCGTTTCTTCGAAAGGGCGACACAAAAAGAATAGGTTTGCCGATTCGTCGGCAAAACAACGTGAATCTTAAGTTCAAATTAATTTTTTAAATATGCTCTGATTGGTACGGAAATAGCGAAAATGGCCGAAATAGTACGGAAAACATCTAATACTAAAAATAGGAAGTTCACCGCAACAAATAGATTTTAAAAAGAATTAGTCGAACGATTAAAGGCCAGTGTAAGTTGCACTCTTTGAAAAGAAATATGGTCCTGCATAACAAAAACACTGATTGTCATACATCTTAATTAAGAAAAAACTTGAAAGTGTTGATTATTTTACTTAAAAGAGTGATTTTTTTTTAATTTTATACACTGTGTAAAAAGACACGTATATTGCCAGCATGGTAGTGTGGCTCAGTGGTAAAATGCTCGTCTACCACGCAGACGTCCCGGATTCTGTTTCCGTCCGATGCACGTTTTCTTTCTTTTTATTTCATAAATTTCTATCATTTAATGTTTAACATGGGCCTCTGTATGTCTGAATCTTATTTTGACATTAGAAATGAAAATCACACATTTTCATCTTGAAACAAAAACAAACTAAACTAAACTTCATCAAAATATATATGTTAATGTAATGTATCAATGGTGGACCTTCTGACATACTTTGGCGTCTTCTTTTCATCATTATTATAACAATACAGTTAAACCTCGCAATTAAGACTATTCATAGGACTGGCAAAAATGTTTTTACTAGGCGGTCTAAGAATTGACGTTTAAAATCTCTTCCGATACACAAAATACTTGCTAAAACTTGACCTGGAACTAACGCTACGCTTTTTGCAAGTTCCCTATCAGAGAAGGAACCATTTGCACTACGAGAGGGTCCCATTTGTACTACGAGAGAGTCTATAGTATCTATTTGTACTACGAGAGAGTCTAGTATTATAATCCGCTTGAAACAGGAGTCGCTCTAATTAAAACTGACGTCATTTTCGAGAGCAATATTCCTTCCGGCATGACAAGTGTGTAATCGATTTCGGACATACTTTTTTGGATTGTATTATACTAAAATGTGTTTAAATTGTTGCTTTTTCTGCGCTGATGGATTTATATGCTTGAAGATAGGAAATCTCGATTCAACGCCTGCGTCTAGGCCATTTCGGTTTCGAAATAAAAACTGAAATGGCTTTGTTGCTGGTGTTAAATTTCAACTGACTGAAGAAGGGAAAAAATAAAGACTACTCTTTTGGACAAGGAAATACAGAGACTAGCTTTTTTCCAAGTAGGCTAGTCAGCTGGAAAAAGTAGAAACTGGATGTTGCACGTTGGTGGACATGTTGGAAGCCTACGACCCGTAAACCCGCTGTTTATGATGACAGGTTTGTCGACTGTTCCCAATGGTTTTTGCAAAATTAATTTTGTTTCAAATTCTAAGACACCCATCATATTTCTTTGATATTTAAGTATTCTCTACACATCGCCTATAAAAGTGAAAACAATTTAAACAAAATGGCCGACTTTTAACAGAATATTGTCTCGAGGACAGATGTATTCATACGCCAACAACAGATGTTCATTCTTTTTAAAATCAAGGAAAAATTTCTTTCAAGCGAAAAAAAGTGAAAAATAGGTAGTGGTGGTAGGATAAATATAATATTAGGTAACTGTCTTCACCAAGCTTGAATTTATTAGGCTCGTCTCCGTAAAATATACAGGGCTCGGCAGAGCCTCGCCCTGTATATTTTTTCTCCAACTTGCCTAATAAATTCATGCTTGGTAAGACAATAACCTAATATTCTATATATATTATACATAATAAATATGCATATCCGAAGTTGCCACATCCAGAAAAAACACTCCCCACGCAGACAAAACGTAGAGAGGAAAAGAGCGTATCAAAGAGTATAAGAAGATCCAAACCTGTTTGGCAATTATTCCCTGACCATCCGCTTGCACATTGACAGTTGTAATTCCCTAGTCGGTTGATACACATTCCTCCGTGTTGACAAGGGTTATACAAAGAACACTCGTTTACGTCTAAAATGTGACGCATAAGCTTTATTTAAAACGACTATATTTAAGACATGGTGAATGGTGTGTTGATACATGTTCCTCCGTGTTGGCAAGGGTTGTTCACAGAACACTCGTTTACGTCTAACATGTAACGAATATGCCTTATTTAAAACGCCTTAATTTAAACTAGAAAGTGTCATTGGACACTGATGCCCCCACTTCTGAACAAAATTTGTAATAACAAAGGGCCATAACTCTAGTGAAAATGGTCGCAGGAAAAAATCCTTTCTTTACGATCATCTAGACATCCTGCTTGATCATCTGTGAAAGTTTGAAAGGAATCCGCCTTATAGTTTAGGAAAAGTTGATGCCACAAAATTTGGGGACGTACGAACGGACGTACGGACGTACGAATGCAACTCTATATGCCTCTCACTTTGTGGGCGCATAAAAATTTTGAATTGTGTGTTGATAAATGTTCCTCCGTGTTGGCAAGGGTTGTTCACAGAACACTCGTTTACGTCTAAAATGTAACGAATATGCTTTATTTAAAAAGCCTATATTTAAGACATGATGAATGTTGTGTTGACAAATGTTCCTCCGTGTTGGCAAGGGTTGGTCACAGAACTCTCGTTTACTTTTAAAATGTAAGGAATATGCTTTATTAAAAACCCTTTTATTTAAGACATGTTGAATGGTGTGTTGTTACACGTTACTCCGTGTTGGCAAGGGTTGTTCACAGAACACTCATATAAGTATAAAATGTAACGAATATGCTTTATAAAAAAAGGCCTATATTTAAGACATGGTTAATGGTGTGTTGATACATGTTCCTCCTGGCTGGCAAGGGTTGTTCGTAGAATACTCGTTTACGTCTAAAATGTAACGAATATGCTTTATTTATTTGGTGAGCGGTAGTTTGTTGTGTTGGTGAACATTGCATAACAGCGTTTGACATACTTAAAAATTTTGCCTTTAACAAGCAGGAGCAGATCCGGAGGGTATTCTTTTGGGTTGCTCAAATCCTATTTTGGCAGAGCTGTTCGCGGAGCATACTAGGTTAGTCAAGGAGATTTACTAGTAGCAATATGCTCAAACAAGCGTCAATAGTTTCATCCTTGTACTTGAAAAAAAAATGCATATCAGAAGTTGCCACATCCAGAAAAAAAACACTCCGCACGCAGCCAAAACGTAGAGAGGAAAAGAGCGTATCAAAGAGTATAAGATGATCTAAACCTGTTTGGCAATTATTCCCTGACCATCCGCTTGCACATTGACAGTTGTAATTTCCTGGTGTGTTAATACACATTCCTCCGTGTTGACAAGGGTTGTTCACAGAACACTCGTTTACGTCTAAAATGTAACGAATATGCTTTACTTAAAACGCCTATATTTAAGACATGACGAACGGTGTGTTGATTCATGTTCCTCCGTGTTGGCAAGGGTTGTTCACAGAACACTCGTTTACGTCTAAAATGTAATGAATATGCTTTATTTAAAACGCCTATATTTAAGACATGATGAATGGTGTGTTGATAAATGTGCCTCCGTGTTGGAAAGGGTTTTTCACAGAACACTCGTTTACGTCTAAAATGTAACGCATACGCTTTATTAATATCGCCTATATTTAAGACATGATGAATGGTGTGTTAATACATGTTCCTCCGTGTTGGCAAGGGTTGTTCACAGAACACTCGTTTACGTCTAACATATAACGAATATGCTTTACTTAAAACACATATATTTAAGACATGATGAATGGTGTGTTCCTCCGTGTTGGTTAAGGTTGTTCACGGAACACTCGTTTACGTCTTAAATGTAACGAATATGCTTTACTTAAAACGCCTATATTTAAGACATGATGAATGGTGTGTTCCTCCGTGTTGGCAAGGGTTGTTCACAGAACACACGTTTACGTCTAAAATGTAACGAATATGCTTTATTTAAAACGCCTATACGTATTAAAGACATAGTTAATGGTGTGTTGATACATTTCTTCCGTGTTGGCAAGGGATGTTCGTAGAATACTCGTTTACGTCTAAAATGTAACGAATGTGCTTTATTTAAAACCCTTATATCTAAGACATGGTTAATGGTGTGTTGATACACGTATGTTTCACCCTGTTGGCAAGGGTTGTTCGTAGAATACTCGTTTACGTCTAAAATGTAACGAATATGCTTTATTTATTTGGTGAGCGGTAGTTTGTTGTGCTGGTGAACATTGCATAACAGAGTTTGACATACTTAAAGATTTTGCTTTCAACAAGCAGGAGCAGTTCCAGAGGATATTCTTTTTTGGTTTGCTCAAATCTCCTTTTGGCCGAGCTGTTCGCGAAGCGTACAAGGTTAGTCAATGTGATTAACGAGTAGCAATATGCGTAAAATAAGCGTCAATGGTTTCATCCTTGTACTTGAAAAAAAAATGCATATCAGAGGTTGCCACAACCAGAAAGAATACTCCCCACGCAGCCAAAACGTAGAGAGGAAAAGAGTGTATCAAAGAGAAAAGAAGATCCAAACCTGTTTGGCAATTATTCCCTGACCATCCGCTTGCACATTGACAGTTGTAATTCCCTGGTGTGTTGATACACATTCCTCCGTGTTGACAAGGGTTGTTCACCGAACACTCGTTTACGTCTAAAATGTAGCGAATATGCTTTACTTAAAACGCCTATATTAAAGACATGATGAATGGTGTGTTGATACATGTTCCTCCGTGTTGGCAAGGGTTGTTCACCGAACACTCGTTTAGGTCTAAAATGTAACGAATATGCTTTATTTAAAACGTCTATATTTAAGACATGATGAATGGTGTGTTGATACATGTTCTTCCGTGTTGACAAGTGTTGTTCACAGAACACTCGCTTACGTCTAAAATGTAAAGAATATGCTTTACTTAAAACGCCTATTTTAAGACATGATGAATGGTGTGTTCCTTCGTGTTGGCAAGGGTTGTTCACAGAACACTCGTTTACGTCTAAAATGTAACGAATATGCTTTATTTAAAACGCCAATACGTATTAAAGACATGGTTAATGGTGTGTTGATACATGTTCCTCCGTGTTGGCAAGGGTTGTTCGTAGATTGCTTGTTTATTTCTAAAATGTTACGAATGTGCTTTATTTAAAACCCTTATATTTAAGAATTGGTTAATGGTGTGTTGATACATTTCCTCCGTGTTGGCAAGGGATGTTCGTAGAATACTCGTTTACGTCTAAAATGTAAGGAATGTGCCTTATTTAAGACATGGTTAATGGTGTGTTGATACATCTTCCACCGTATTGGCAAGGGTTGTTCGTAGAATACTCGTTTACGTCTTAAATGTAACGAATGAGCTTTATTTTAAACGCGTATATTTAAGACATGGTTAATGGTGTGTTGATACATGTTCCACCGTATTGGCAAGGGTTGTTCGTAGAATACTCGTTTACGTCTAAAATGTAACGAATATGCTTTATTTATTTGGTGAGCGGTAGTTTGTTGTGTTGGTGAACATTGCATAACAGAGTTTGACATACTTAAAAATTTTGCCTTCAACAAGCAGGAGCAGATCCAGAGGGTATTCTTTTGGGTTGCTCAAATCCCCTTTTGGCCGAGCTGTTCGCGAAGCGTACAAGGTTAGTCAAGGTGATTTACTAGTAGCAATATGCGTAAAATAAGCGTCAATGGTTTCATCCTTGTAAAAAAAATATGCATATCAGAAGTTGCCATATCCAGAAAAAACACTCCCCACGCAGACAAAACTTAGAGAGGAAAAGAGCATATCAAAGAGTATAAGAAGATCCAAACCTGTTTGGCAATTATTCCCTGACCATCCGCTTGCACATTGACAGTTGTAATTGCCTAGTGTGTTGATACACATTCCTCCGTGTTGACAAGGGTTGTTCACAGAACACTCGTTTACGTCTAAAATGTAACGAATATGCTTTACTTAAGAGGTCGCAAACATTGCAAATGGTGAATACTAGCTAATATTTCAAAACATAAATTTTGGGGAAAATACTTATTGCCACCTAGATTTTAGTAAATAGATTTATTTAGCTATGGTTATAGTAAATGTTTGCCAGCTCATTTTAGTCTTTTTCATGTTCTAATTACAAAGCACATACTAAAACAAAAGAAAAACCATTTGCATGAGAACTCTGAAATTGATGATCAATATACCAAAGCAACTCATACCTGAAATAAGTATATGCTGGTTTACAATGTTTAGGGCAAATTCGTCAAAATAATGTTAGGGTTAACAAGAAAACCTTACTTCCTGGTTCAAAGTGAAAGTACTTTCACTTTCACTTTGAACCAGGAAGTAAGATTTCCTTGAATTTCTTGAAAACCCTTACATTATTTTGACGAATGGGCACTAAACATTGTAGACCAGCATATACTTATTTCAGGGATAAGTTGCTTTAGAATATTGTTTATGAGTTTCAGAGTTCTCATGCAAACGTTTTTTCTTTTGTTTCAGTATGTGCTTAGTAATTAGAACATGAATAAGACTAAATTAAGCTTGCAAACATTTACTACATCCATAGCTAAATACATTTATTTACTAAAATCTAGGTGGCATTAAGTATTTCCCCCAAAATTCAATTTTGAAAATGTTGATACTTTTCGCCATTTGCAATCTTTGCGGAACCTTAAAACGCCTATATTTAAGACATGATGAATAGTGTGTTGATACATGTTCCTCCGTGTTGGCAAGGGTTGTTTGTAGAACAGTAGTTTACGTCTGAAATGTAAAGAATATGCTTTAATTAAAACACCTATATTTAGGACATGATGAATTGTGTGTTGATACATGTTCCTCCGTGTTGGCAAGGGTTGTTCACAGAACACTCGTTTACGTCTGAAAGGTAAAGAATATGCTTTAATTAAAACGCCTATATTTAGGACACGATGAATGGTGTGTTGGTGTGTTGATACATGTTCCTCCGTGTTGACAATGACTGTTTGTAGAACAGTAGTTTACGTCTGAAATGTAAAGAATATGCTTTACTTAAAACGCCTATATTTAAGACATGATGAATTGTGTGTTGATACATGTTCCTCCGTGTTGGCAAGGGTTGTTCACAGAACACTCGTTTACGTCTAAAATGTAACGAACATGCTTTATTTAAAATACCTTTATTCAAGACCTGATAAATGGTGTGTTGATAGATATTACTCCGTGTTGGCACGGGTTGTTCACATCTAACACTCGTTTACGTCTAAAATGTAACTAACATGCTTTATTTAAAATACCTTTATTCAAGACATGATAAATGGTGTGTTGATAGATATTACTCCGTGTTGGCAAGGGTTGTTCACATCTAACACTCGTTTACGTCTAAAATGTAACGAACATGCTTTATTTAAAATACCTTTATTCAAGACATGATAAATGGTGTGTTGATAGATATTACTCCGTGTTGGCAAGGGTTGTTCACATCTAACACTCGTTTACGTCTAAAATGTAACGAACATGCTTTATTTAAAATACCTTTATTCAAGACATGATAAATGGCGTGTTGATAGATATTTCCGTGTTGGCAAGGGTTGTTCACATCTAACACTCGTTTACGTCTAAAAGGTAACGATTACGTTGAACGTCTATTTTTAAATATGTGATTACTGCTTTGTATAACAGAACACAAATTATGCGCGTAAACATTTTATGCTTCATAAACTAGAATGTATTGTTCTGACATACAGCTAATAGAACGAGGAAAGAACTTTATTTGCATAATTAATACAGACAGTCTGAGTGTTAATGTAATAAATCAATTATACTGTTTCATTTTAAATTACTACACATTCTACAAAAGCTTCATAAAACAGACACTATAAACTATAAGATCTTGCCTACATTATTCTTCACTGAATTTCTAGAAGCTCGTGACCGGTTTAGTTACCTACGTAATCGCTTTTTAGATATTACACTTCGCTGTATATTTAAATAACTGATTTATAAAGTGATTTGTATTATGCTAATTTTGTTGTATTGAAATATTTGTGTCAAATCAAATGTTGAATTCTCTTCTAGATAAACTGATGTATACAAGGAAACACAAAAAAGGAAATGATAAATTACTGCACACACACGAACAAACGCTTATGTACTTTTTGTTAGTTGAAAGTTTTAATTGAGGTATTCATTCAAAATATTTTTCATGCTTTAAGAACGATATGTATGTGTTCCAATAGTTTATCATCTTGCCCGTTCCTTCCGCGAAAAACTTATCGCATTATGCATGCTATATAGTCATGGCAAAATCATGCCCGATAAAAAAGCAGTAATTCCATTTTCTATATTTCATTAAGTACATTACATAAACCATTACCTCTAATTAATGGTGCCATATAATGAAAATATCCGGAGAAATTTGATCGCCAATATGTTTATTTTGGAATTTGTCGGTTCAGTATCTTACAAAAATTAAAAATTAAAACAATTATGTGGTTGTGGCAAATTAGGAGTTAGATTTTGTTCTTTTCTTTAATGAAAAGGGAGGTAATTTACAAAGACGATCTTTAAGTAATAGAATCTTATTTATTTGCATCAGATGACTTTAACTAGTTTGTTTTTCTGCACATGCCATACAATAGATTTAATATTCAAATAATCTGTGTGAGACATTATGTAAAAATATCGATATCATCATTGTTTTAAAAAAGTGAAATAAGCATATCAGGAAACACAGCCCCCCTCCCACCCTCACCACGCAGCGAAGAAGACAGGAAAATAAGCATGAGAACCATTGGGGTTACCGCCCTGGAACGAAAGATGACCTTATCAACTGTCCAGTTATGTGCAAATAGCACAACTTATTACATATTAAACAAACATTACAAGACGAACGTTTCTCATGACGATATTATTAAAATGATGTTATGTTTTTAAATAACGCTTTAGTAAGTTTATTGTCAACTTAATAATTTAAACATAAATGTTCCCGCTCATCACGTCTTATATCAATAATGTTATGTAGACAAGTAAATATTTGTCCTATCATTGATTTCTTAAAAATGAATTTGAAAGCTACCGAATAAGACACATATGTAAATATTGCAGGCTCGGTTCGATTGAGCATATTACTTCCAACACTGCGTAGAATAAATATTAAAAACCGAGAGAACATATATCAATTTTCATTCTGTAAAATATTTAACATGAAGTGGCCCAACCTGTTTGACAATGATCCCCGGACCATCCGCTTGTACACTGGCAGCTGTAATGTCCAGGTGTGTTTGTACATATACCGCCGTTTTCGCAAGGGTGGTCTATGGCGCATTCGTCTACGTCTAGATGTTGGAAAGCGCAAAGACGGAATATATCGTTTTAATATGAATCATTCTTCAGATAGTATAAACAAAAAGGAAATATTGTAAATTGTACATTATTATTCATTTAATATGTGTTTGAAATATATATATGTTGGCAGAACATAAGAAGTGGTCAAGTTATTAAATAAAGTAAGTGGTGTTTTAATTAAAATGAACACACCGATCGATATATAGAGTTCCAATTATCGATACTTAGTATATAAAGTACAACATTGAGCTTTTAAAGCAAAATTTTGTTGTTTAGTTTATACACACTTGTTTTGAGCGAGAGTGGGGGTATATAATAAAAGGAACATTATGCCTGTATGCAGTCTGTAGGTTCGTATTATTTCTCGTTGCGTATGTAACCACATCACGCTCGACATTGTTTAGTTTATTTAAATGTGTTTTGAGTGAGAAGGGTATATAATAAAACTTTAAAAAACATTATGCCTGTATGCAGTCTGTAGGTTCGTATTATTTCTCGTTGCGTATGTAAACCACAACTCGAAAAATGCGAACATATATATTACATACTGTTATAAATTTTCATATAATATAACCATATAATAAAATGTATTCAATTTTAAATGTAAATTTTTAATGTAATCAATTAACCATTTTATTGTAAATTGCTATAGTTTGTTCAAAAAAAGAAATAAGACTCTTCGTTTAACTCATGCGATTAGAACGCCTGCATCATGATTCCATACCTTTTCATGCACGGTACACACTATAAGAATACACTTTATATGGTGGTGATCAAACATTAAGTTATATTTACATAACTGAATGTCAAAAAAGCGGTATAGCTTATTAGTTAACGGTGTCATTGTTAGTGCATATTTGAATAAATACATCAAATGTTTCTCTTTCGCAAGATAACTAGTTTAACTTTACAAAAGGTAAACACTTTATTGAATTTCAATATATAAAAAGGGGGAAATACACGTGTTTTTTTTGTTTCATTTTAAAGTATGTGTTTACTAATGAATTTGAAGAATTTGAAGAATCACATCACTTAACGTTGTTATACTATGATATAGAGGATATTTGTTTTTACCAGTGTAAGATAGAAATATATTTCACCGAGTGAGCTTCGGAATTCGTATTTTCACGAGTGGCGAATTCCGGAGTTCACGAGTGCAAAAAAATCAGTGAAAATAAAAATGATATGCCACTGTTTGAAAACAGTGAAATACCACTTTTATTTCACCGGGAAAATTCTTTATTTCAACGAAAAGCATAAAATAAATTGTCGGTTTTTGTGAATCGTAACTTAAAAATTAGTACACGCCAATCGTTTAATTGGTTTTTCGTCTTGCTCGTCCCTTCAATGAAAATATCGCAGTATATTTTTTTTCGGCAAAAGTATGTCCTATGGTCATAAAAAAGCAGCGTTTTCAACGTTTCCGATTTATTGCAAACATTACATCAAGCTTTAGTCTAAAGTGTGGAAATATATATGTTTAATAATGAAAGTATGAAAAGAACATAACAGTAAACCTTAACATTTTATAAATACAAACCGCTCAAATAATTTCATAACAGTTACCTTGACTGCAGTCCTGTCCAGTCCATCCAGATAAACAGTGGCACGTAAAATGGTGTCCACCTAACGCTTCACAGATTCCGCCGTTATGACACGGATTACTAATACAGCTCTCAACGGCTGTTAATTGAAAAAAATCTATGTGTTAAGAGTTTTTTTCTCAAATGTAATAATGGGATTCAATCATTGATGACTTATAGGTACAGTTTGTCCAGCAATAGCATTTTAGTTAGCGGATCGTATAATTTAATAACAAAAACTTAACGTTTAAAATATTTCGTTTCGTTTCGTTTCGTTTATTTGGCAACTCGGCATAAACTATGCCTATGGCCATTTACAATTAGGAAAAAAAATATGACCACGGCATACATTGAAAATACAGAAATGATCAAAATACATATAAATTTTACATAGAGAGAGAAGAGACATGGTATAATATACTCGTAGACAAAAGTCTTGTCCGGTATACAAAAACTAAGATATCTTTATTGGTTTTTTATCGCACACTTATAAATTTGGTATCACTGGAAAGAGGAAACTTTCGTGCATTAAATGAACACAGAAATTTTGAATTTGAACCAGTACTGCTGGTAAAATGATGTGTTAAAAATTGTCATGTTGGATTAACAAGACACAAATGATTGCATTGAGTGTGTCTTAAATTAAACTGCCTTTTCAATAGTGTGTATGACCCCTGTTAAACCGAATAAACCGAATAAGTACAGTGAAACTTTTAAGCATTTACGCTACAAGTCAGTTAAGGAATCCTCCCGGAAGTCGGTCCCATTCCTGAGCAATGGCGTCCCGTAATTGATGGACGTTTCGTGTAGTCCCACACGTGTTCGAATGGGTTCACATTCGGCGATAAAGCCGGTCATGGCAACCTTTGGACATTTTGGCCGCCAGAAAGTTTTGAGTCAGCCTTGCAGCATGGAGCCGGGCGTTTTCCTGCTGTAGCTGGATGGGCAGTAAGGAATGGGAGAATAATCGGCTGCAACAACTTGACTACGTAACGATGTGCAGTTAAACCACGGCCGCTTCCTCGACCAATTTCGAGGAATGCAAGTTGGATTTTATCATGGTGTGTGAACCCTTCCCAAACCATGATGCTTTGCCCACCCCATTTGTCATTTTCAATCACACAGGCGTCCGTAAACCTCTCACCAGCGGTCGCTTTAATCAACGTTTAATTTACACTCTCTCGTAAACAAAACGGTTTGCCATTGATTCAAGTGCCATTTTCGGTAGCATGCTACCCTTAAACGCATGTGATTTGAAGTTAGTCTTGCGCCACGATATAGACGTCGGCAGCGTAATCCGACCGCCTTAAGACGTCGCCGTATCGTTCTGGCACTTATGCAAGGTTGATTACGACCGGGTGAGTTTCCTGCAGTGTCATTTGGAGCGGCAAAGCGATTACGTAAGTGAGTAAGCTGAATATGCCTATCCTGACGTAACGTTGTTCACGCGGCTTTCCGGAACGTGGGAGATCTGCCACGTCGCCGTGTGTTGCGAATTTTCTGCGTAATCGACGAATGGTTTTCTCTTAAACCCCGAAATGACAGGCAACTTTTTCGGCAGTTGCACCAGCCTCAAGTTGGCCTATAGCGCACATTTTATAATCAAAATCAATATTTTCTTCCAATATTTTTATGTCTTCCGATTGGAATATCCTAAAACAAGAGGATAAGGTAAATCATTTAATGAAATTTTATACTGTACTGCATGCACGAGGGGTCACGTGAAAAACGTCGCCGGTAGTGTACGTCCATTGTTATAGCGCACACGACAATCAAAATTAAAAATTCGGTTTAACATGCAGGCAATATAAAGTAGGCAAAATTTTAAGGTCGTAACTTTACGCGTTTAAAAGATATTATGAAAAACCATACCGGACAATACATTTGTCCACGAGTATACATACGAAGCATACAGTATTACAGACGTCATTTGAAATGATTCAAAATAATTAATAAGGAAGCAGCATTTTCTTCCAGGGTTCATATCAAAATTACATAGTAAAAGACATGTATTTAATACATGTACATACAAAGCCAACATCATTACACACATACATATATACATTCATAAACAAAACAGTTAGGAGGAGGAATTTTCTTCAAGGGTTTCATTTCTCAGTTTATAACATTCATTTAATATATTTTGCTTAATTTAAAACTCTTTTATTACAAGTAGACGACATTATTGAAATAAATTTATTAAGAGACGGCCATAATATAATTCCAAAGTATCTTTCACGAACATCTCTGTACAGCGGACAGCATAATAGAAAATGTTTACATTTCTATTGATTTCTTCGTTTAAAAATAATCGGTTCATTTTGCATGAACCGCATGACCCGTAATGACGTCAGTAACGTCATGGCTGTTACTACTGAAAACTCCCACGTATTACTCCCCCATTTCACTTAATACTAAGTTTTGAAAGCGTTCGACTTAAGTTTATTTAAAGAAAAAAATGAAATGTAAATATAAGGAATGACTCTTATTGTGTTGCGGTTCATGCAGATTGGACGTGCACGCGAGAGCTGGCAAATTTACCATAAAGCGCTAGCGCTTAATTATATGAAAATGGTTAAAATTTACTTCAAAATTATTATTCAACATGTATCCAAATCCTTACATTTCTAATTGAGTTTTTATTCGTTTAGCCCAGCAATTGTAATTATTTCCGTTAAGTTGATCTAAATAAATACGATGCATTGGTGAATAAGAATTTTTTACTATTTTGATCCAATATTTCAGCGCTCTTTCTTTCATAATAACTGACAAGGGGAATATACCCAATTCACCATAGACTGCTATGTTGGGGGTTTGCTGACGGACTCCTAACACAAATTTACAAAATTTTATTATATGTAACCTATCAATATCTTTAATGTCATAAATTCCCCATACTTCAGCTCTATATAGAATAATTTATAACACCATTGAATCAAATAATACATGTATAAAGAAAGGTTAACAGTGGTGTGTTTGTATTCTTTACACCAAAGCTTTCCTTTAATAAATTCCAGTATTAAGTCTCGCATATACTCATTTATTAGTTTTATCCTTATCAAAATTATATCTACATTTTCTTAATATTTTCTTGTATTCAGACCTAGCTTTTGATAACTTCATTCTTTTGATATCATTTTTATTTGTTCTCTATTTGTTAAGCATTTAATTAAAAATAAGCTTATTTCCATAACATTCTGCGTTATACAATGGCTCATTGCATTCAGTTTTTACAGTATTATTAGACTAATCTGTATCTTTTTTCTCAAATAATGGCGAAGCAACATTCGTAACAATTTATTCTAACTCTTTTTAAGCAATCTTCTATATCACGATTCACGGTGGCATTTGATATCATCCCAGACAAACCAGTTAAATTTTCGGTGAAAGAATTTTCCTTCAATTTATAAAGAAATGTTTCCTAATGTTCTATTTTCCGTACAAACTTTGATTAAATATGTACAACATTTTCAAAAATTGCCTCATCAGATGACAAAGTTTTGTTTCGACACTTGTTAAATTCAAAAATACATTTAATAAGACAAAGAACAGAGATGATATTTGGTTCAAAAAGTTCAAAATTCAGAATAGTTGAAAAGACATCGTGTTTACATTACACACTATATAGTTTAAACGTCCCCTGCTTGAACAGGTTACAAGGGGAATAATCCGATACGTCTCAGGTCGGTAGACGGTCTTTAAGCTTAACCTTTTTCGTTTCCGGATATGTATAAAACAATAGGTTTTATTTGGACGTCTGTAAAATTGGAAAATTTATAGTTTTGAAGTTATTGTTTGTTGAATAGTTTGTTATCCCGCCCACCACATCCTTGGGGTCAAGTTTAGTAAAATATTTATCAGCACTGTATCTTGTTTTATTTTCTTGTTGCGTTGTGCTGCTTTGTGTTCTGATTATTTTCAGGAAGAAAACAAACAAGATGCAAACATCATGGCTTCTGGTATTGTACGTCTGCTTGAAGAAGTTTGCTTTTAAATTCTAGAAACTGTGGGAAGGTTTGTGTATTGACTTTGAAAAGTTCTTCAATTTGTTCGGAATACTACTTTAACTATGATTGATTTCTTTACTTCTTCAAATACATAGTCTCTGGTGAGCGGTAAAGTTGTCGCCTTTCGCCTTAATAAGAAAAGAACCAAGTTTGCTTCTGGTCCCAGGGCTACTTTCTTCTCTATCTATTTGAGTTTGTTGTTATTAGCAAATTTTTCTGGTAAATTGTTAGAGCCGTGGCCCTTACTCCCATTCAAATTGAAAAAAGCATAAAACATTTACTTAAGTGTTTGTATTGTTCCTTAAGGATTATTTCCACTTGTAATCAATAACACTTCAGCCTCTATTCTTCATAAATGTATATTTACTCAAATTAAAATCTTTACCTACTCTACCAAACAAAAACCTAATTAGCAATGGATTTAATTTGAAAAAAACAACCACTAAACAAAAACAAAAAAAGAACCTTCACTGCAGTCGTGTCCATGCCAACCTTTCAAACAATGACAATGAGCCTTGCCATAGATGTCGACAGTGCACGTTCCTAAATTATTACAATGTGGACATCCGTTGCCGGAGGAACCAGTAGCAATTCCTGAAACTTTCAACAAACTCTAGAACTAAAAACCATTGCATAACCTTTGCAAAATTATAAGCGTTTATCAAAGAAGTTTATTAAACTCTGAACCTGATAACTAGGTCGATCGTACAAAACAATTGATACAATAAATTAGCCTCTCAGAAAAAACCCTACTAATTTTTTCCACATAAAACTATTTGGTAAATTCAAGCTAAATATGCATATTTTCTTTATTTCCGACAGAGTTTAAATTAATTTGAATTTAAACTGATAAAATAAGATCTAGAAGGTCATGCTTTTTATTTATAAACCGGACTATATAGGATAACAATCTGAAAGTGGTTTATATTATAGTATGTGGACAATTTTAGAGTTTCTTTACTTTTTTGTCATCGAGTTTAGATTGCTAATTTCTGTAAGATATGTGAGAATCATAATGTGAGTCGAAATATTCGAACCCGTCTTTATTAGTTGATCGCTTATTTTTTAGAAATATAAGTCATTGTTTAAAACAGACATTCGACGTATATGGTATTCTTACATATGCTATAATTGATCGATTTATTATGTTTATACTGAGATCCAATCAAAAGTCACGAACCCTCAATTCTTTCTGAAATTTTAATGACTTTTTTCGTTAAAAAAACTTAAAAATGTTCCATGACAAAAGACCAGGTCCAATTATGTCATTTATGAAACCTTTCTTGCTAAGATATTGCACTGCATCTGACATAACAATTACGTTTATACTAAAATCCGAACGAAACTCACCAGTAGTGCACTGTGGTCCTGCCCAACCGTTTACACATTCACATGTGTAAGTGTTATGACCAATGTGACAGTGGCCACCGTTATGGCAAGGATGACTAAGACAAGGATCCTGAGCACCTCCTCCTGTGTACATATGTAAATAAACATACCATTTATGGCCAAAGTAGATAGGAATGCACTTTGATTTATAATCAATGTCGAGGGTCGCACTGTAGTAACTCTGTTTTAGCAAATTTTACAGGAGAAGCAAAAACATTATTATTTTCTTAAAAATGATTATAAATCTAAAAGTTTTTAAACAAAGGTTTAAAATACTTGCTGTAAGACATTCAAACTGTATGGCATTCTTACATACAGTTCCTTTGATAGAACTATCATGTTTACCCTTAAATCGAATCAAAAGTCAAGCACATTCGATTCTCACCGAAATTAGCGACTTTTTCGTTTACAAAACATAAAAATTGTCCATGCCAATGAACCAGGTCCAATTTTGTTATTTATGAAACCTTTCTTGCTAAGATACAGAACTGCAACTGACATAACTATTACTTTTATACTAAACTAAAATCCGAACGAAACTCACCAGTAGTGCACTGTGGTCCTGCCCAACCGTTTACACATTCACATGTGTAAGTGTTATGACCAACATGACAGTGGCCACCGTTATGGCAAGGATGACTAAGACAAGGATCCTGAGCACCTCCTCCTGTGTACATATGGAAAAAAACATACCATTTATGGCCAAAGTAGATAGGAATGCACTTTGATTTATAATCCATGAACTATATATAACTTCCCAAACATCTTTTTGATATTATCTTGCTAATGTTATAAAAGTATTAAGGTTTTGCGTCGTTAGTCATTGCTATGCCATTGATAAAGAAAAATATTAACATCTCTCAAACGGCACAATGCATTTCCATCAAACTTTGCTCAAATAAATGACATTAGTGTATGGTTATATTACATACATTAAGAAAAGTTGGAACAGTAGAGAAAAAACTTAGACCTAAAAATCCATAAAATTCTATTTGCAATTTATAACAGAAAGGAAGCAGCACAGAACAACAATTCAAATCCCAACATGAGTGAAATAATACTGACAATGATATCCAAAGTCCTTGAAAAGAACTTTCAATTATAAAAAGAGAAATATTTATTTTTTTATATCATATGTAACTCAATACATTTAAATTGACGTTTACGTGTTGCTTCGTTTTTTGTGATAAATTGTAAATAGAAATTTAAGTGATTTTTAGGTCATACTTTTTTCATTACTGTTCTATCTTTTCTTAGCGTATGTAAATTAAACATATATTTACAAAATTTGTTTGTACAAAGTTTGGTTGAACTGCATTGTGCCGTTTGAGATATTTTTATATTGTTTTTTTTTTCTTTTTTGTCTATGACATATCAATGACGAACGGAACAATACCTTAACTTTACCGTAACAGGGGAGCTTTACATTCAACATTGTGATTTTGATATAATGATCCCCGAAAGTTCAAGACTGTTTGTTTTTGTGATCATGTAATAAAACATGGTGTTGTAAATGAAAATAAAGACTTCCGGACTCCACACATCATATGACAGAAAACTCACGACGCAGACCAACATCCCATAGTGTTTAAATAAATTTGAATTTAAATTGACAAAATAAGATCTCCAAGGTCATCCTTTTAATTATAAATCAGAATATATGGGATAACGATCTGGAAGTGTTTAGTATTAAAGATATGTGCAAACTTTCAGAGTTTCTTTACTTTTTGTTAAACGAGTTAAGATTCCTTTGCTAACTTTGATAATTTCTTTAAGATATGTCCTCCCATATTGTGCGAAATATTCGAACATGGCTTTGTTGGGTTTTTTTAGAAATATTAGCATATTTTAGAAACATACATTCAAAGTGTATGACATATGACATTCTTACATACAGTTCATTTGATAGAACTATCATGTTTACACTTAAATCGAAACAAAAACGAAGAGCACTCAATTCTGACCAAATTATTGACTTTTTCGTTTACACTACAAAACATAAAAATTATCCATGCCAATGAACCAGGTCCAATTATGTTATTTATGAAACCTTTATTGCTAAGATACAGCACTGCATCCGACATAACTATTACGTTTATACTAAAATCCGAACGAAACTCACCAGTACTGCAGTGTGGTCCTGTCCAACCGTTTACACATTCACATGTGTAAGTATTATGACCAACATGACAGTGGCCGCCGTTATGGCAAGGATGACTTGCACACGGATCTACAACTCTCGGCAACACTGGTTACATTTGTAGAAAAAAACATGCTTTTAGTTTATGGCTTAAACAAATTGGAGTTAAAATATTGGAAAGGATGAAAACTCGGTTCAATTGTACGAAGAAGTATATTGCCATAAAGAAATGGTAACGGCTACTACGTATTTTTTTATTGCGATGCATGCAAAACATCTAATAATGAATTCGGACAATAAAACTTTTTGGGGCGATATAATTGTCTCATATAGGCCTACATGTATCTAAATAAAAAATAAACAACAAACAAACACCAACTACAATAAAAAGCACAACAGCAAACCCACGAGCTTGTAGTTAGTTTAATGCTACGATGTAAGATTTATTACTTAGGTTGTTCTAATTTCATAATTTAAAATTATATTGACCTAGCTCAAAAACGGTGACTGATTCTTATAAACAAAGATGTGTTGTTTCTTAAACCCTCTTGTACATGTACACAAATATAAAGACATATCCGCGTTTAATTATATTCCCGGATAGTGATATAGATTTTGACGTAGTCGTTACATGAATTGGAACGTCAGCATGCTAATATCGATGTGTTTTTTTCGTAATCAATAAATAAATAATATCCAAAAAATATGAGTCTGCTAATGACGCTGAAGGTCAGTTAAATACAAATACCTAATGGTGTAATGCGTCTACTTACGAGATGAGTTCGTTGTCATCATCATCAGCATAAAGGTAACTCCTGCCACAAGAAAGACCCTCATGTCCACTTTGATTTAAAACTATAAAGAATTCACAATTTCTTAAACCATTATCAGTGATTATATCATTTAGAAAACCTTTATATTAATAACAAGCTCTGAAGGTGTCATGTTTAGGACCAACGAACAAATCTGCAGACATAAAGGAACAGATCTAAGCACCAGACACGGCGACATCGCCTAGCTAAGAGTGCTATACATGGTAATAGACGTGCCATCCAAGTTCTCAATAGATATATATTCCGGCAACGCCTATAAACCCTAACTATCCACAAATGGCCCTCTAACTGTCTGGACATTTACATACAATTATTTTTTTACATATACATACATGTAAGACAATTACTTATACACATCTATTAGCATCGTGCTTCCTCCTTTTTATGGAGCATGTACGCACACGAGTGCTATAGACATAGACAAAACACAATGACAGTCATCTGGATCTTTCGATACACGGAATTGAAGATATATTAAGTTAATGGGAGATAATTCAATTCAAACATCTTACTTAAAAATTAATGAATCCCCGAAAGGATTTGTGTTCGTGGAAAGAAGATACATATGAGTGAGATAAGTAATCAACAATTTGAAACAAACCTTTAGACATAAAGGAACAGATCTAAGCACTAGACACAGCCTTGCCAAGAGTGCAGTACATTGGAATAGACGTGCCATCCAAGTTCTCAATAGAGAAATTTTCCGGCAACGCCTATAAACCCTAACTATCCACAAATGACCCTCTAACTGCCTAGACATTTACATACACTTATTTTTTACATATACAAACATGTGAGACAATTACTTATACACATCTATTAGCATCGTGCTTCCTCCTTTTTATGGAGCATGTACGCACACGAGTGCTATAAACATAGACAAAACACAATGATAGTCATCTGGATCTTTCGATACACGGAATTGAAGATATATTAAGGTAATGGGAGATAATTCAATTCAAACAACTAACTTTCGAATTAAGAGATCCCCGATAGGATTCATGTTCGTGGAAGAAGAAAGAAATAAATACCGCAGCTGATTGGTTTTACACCATTATGACATTTGGGGATAAGCCAAGTTCTAGCATACACCAAAACCAACACTTGACTTCTCAAATTCTCACATTTTCAAAATGGCAAAATTTCCTCAGGTATAGACTGACGCCACCTTGGGTCATTGCAAATATCAACATAATTATTTTTTCAAACGTTAATACGCAGTTGTGCATCATTAACACTACGTTGTTGTGAATCATCCTTAACACACGTACTAAGTTACATTGTATTTAAAAAATGAAGAGCAGAATAGCAGAATTTCTTCATTTAGATACCGACGCCGCCATGCGTCATTGCAAATATCAACATACCTCTTCTTTAAAAACGTAAATACGTAGTTTTGAATAATCAACATCAACACAACTACTAAGTTATTTAAAAAAGAAGTTATCATAACAGTACAAACAGAAATGGAATTTAATTGCAGATATTACCTTACAGGTCGGATTGTAAACAGAGTCTACAGTTCAAATGACAAAATGAAGGCGAACTCCTATCTCATAACCTATGAACATTAATGCATTTATTTGACCTAGTAACAGCAATTTTGATTTCAAATGATAAGGATAGTCAAAACAGAGATTTAATTTCAGGATTTTAAATTATGTTTGAAAAAGAAAAGCTAAGCCTAGCAAATGAACTTGGTCCGGCTCATAATTTATTCACATCTAAAACATACTTTTTTGTAAAAAATGATATCGTCTATAAATTATATTGTGGCCACAAAGATTGACTTTTATTTGCAGAAAATAATCTATTATTTTTATTTTTTCAGAGAGGTTTCAGAAAGGTTTGAGTGCAATGTAGCCAGCATCGACAATACGGTTACAAGTTTACAAACAACTATACATGTAAACCATCTTTCTATTAGTTCAGAAAAGACTAGCAACTATAAAAAACATTCAACGGTTGGTTTTACTGACAATACATTGCCAATAACGAGGATTTCATAATTGTTCATAGGCCACCACCGAACCGAGGATTAATCATAACTACATAAATAAATGGTACATATTTTGACAAAGAAACATTAAAAAGAGCGTTGTTAGAGCACAGAACATGTACTTCGATTGTTTTGTAATCATGGCTTGAGGTTGCAAGTATTCGTATAGAAAAGATCAAAAAGACGTTACCTCGTCGAATGTTGAAATGATTCTTGCAAAAGATGAATTTAACTGTCTTATTTTAGCCACTTTCAAATACAACAACGCTGAGGTTTGAAGTATATTAATAAATAAATAACCGTCTTCAATTCAAACGGTGCACACGAAGAAGTAACAGCATTAAATATAATGTGTGAAACAGTAATATCGTTGTGCTAATGATTACGCCTACAACCTGTATAACTTTTACAATTTCCACGTTTCTCATAACAGGTAATGATACCTTTATCATTTTGTAATGATGTTATGGTTGTCTCTCTTGTGTTTGATCACGATGTGGTATCATGTACAAAAATGCGTCGTAAAACTGGTTAAATTCTTACCATAACTAACCTAAATATATGCCCAGCTTTTCAGTTGTAAAATTAAGTTCATGCTAATATGTTCATGAAAAGTTCATGCTAATAGGTTCATGCTAAAAAGTTCGTGCTAATAAGTTCATGCTAATAAGTTCATTCAAAGTTCATGCTAATAAGTTCATGCTAAAAAGTTCGTGCTAATAAGTTCGTGCTAAATTCCTGCTAATAAGTTCTTGCTTAATTCAAAGTCTTGCCACCGTCGGGCAAAACAAAAAAAAACGATAAACTGTAAATTTATGACTCATCAAGCATGTATAGCAAATTGAATGTAGAATGATTATCTTGTTTGAAGTCTTTCTTATTATTTAACGGATGCGTTTAACAAATAAGTTACGAGTACTGATAATAAACTTATTTATTGTCATCAATTTGTGAATCGAATAAGAAAACATACTGGTTGAAAATTTCCTCGTTAGAGAGTTATCGAAACTGTAATTATATTTTTGGAATAAATCAATGCATTTACAATAAACTTATAAATTGTTTTTGTTTGTTTCTTTTATGAATATATAGTGTGTGTCTTGATTAAAATTGATATTCTTACATGTATAACGTGTTCGAACTCATTTTGTAGTCTAGTGTGAAAGACGCGAGGATTTATGGGTTCCGGACGGTGTAGAGCTCTGAAATTCCGGCAACGAGCTCAACTCAACGGTCACTACAAACCCTGAAAAGTTCAAAGCTTCCCCGCATACACGTTAACACGTGATGGTAACTTAAATTCGCGCTTTAATTGCCTTAAATAAGGCCTATTGAAAATCAACGGTTGTACAATCCATTTTAATACAGTGGCTCAAATCAACCATTTTCTGAGGTCCCCCTTCCCGATCAGAAAAACATGACCCGCGGTACATAGCAATACAACGGCGCTTATATCTAGGGTGGAAGTACAAGCACCAACTAACGTATGTATAGCGTTTTCGGACTCTGTCATTGTTCTCTGTGTAGCCTAGTGAAAGACCCGGGGATTCATGGGTTCCGGACAGTGTACAACTCCGGCTATGTTCTCACCTCAACGGTGTCAACGAATCCTGGAAAAGTCAAATACCCGATTTGTCCGCATACACGTTTACACGCGAGGGTTCCTTAAAATTTCCACTTATTGCTTCATTCAAGGGCCCATTGAAAACGAACGGTTTTATTGCAATGGCTCGAACCAACTATTGTCAGAGGTCGCCAACCATCACAGACACACGGCCCGTGAGTGCTTTCGGTCCATTGCAATACAACGGCGTTTATATTTTGGCTGGAAATACAAGCACGAGTAAACGTATGTAATTGTATAACCAAATGCTTCTTTTCATCTCTACGTTTTCGCTGCGTGGGGAATCTGAGTGTGACGATTCCTTATTTGCATATTTGACCTTTTTGTATAACAGCTTGATAATTTGTAAGTTTTTAAGTTTAAGTTGTAATTAGCTATAGTTCCTTTCAAGAAGTAATTCAAATAGTTGAGCTTTTACCGCTATCACTTGTTGAGCAATGTTTAGTTTGCGACTTTTAAATAAATTCAAATACCAAGGCCACATGGCGTAAGAAACACCTCTCTCGTCGATATCTCAAAATCGACCTAAATTTCTAACTGAGTCAAGGTTAACTTGTAATATCGAACCGACAAATGCGCCGAACAACTGAAGCGCATTGTATTTATCGATAACTTTTTGTTATCACGTGCATTACTTTTAGAGCTTTGATTTCAACTTTAATCTATACTCTCAGGTCGTATGACAACATGATTTACTTCAAATATTAATATTCGGTTAAAGAAGGGGACAAAAACACATAAACATACAAAGCGAAAATATACACAATAGAAATAATGATGAACATGAAAAACAATGCCCTACATAACACACTCTTATTGAAATCTGCAAATAAAATTTATAATAAAATACGCAGTCTTGTAATCAGGGTTGCGTTTACTATTCACAATTAACAACTGATTTAATTTATAGATAGTAAGCATAGTAATACACTCTGTGTTAATTTGGGGCATTCAATTGTATAATTCGTTTAAAATACATCTTTGAGTTTTTGATGAACATAACAAGTAAACATTTAGAGTTAGGGAAAATGTGTTGACAATACATTTTCATTTCCATATGAGTATAATGTGTTCTGAACGTATTAAGCATTCATTGTGGCGCGAACGTATATATTGATAAGGTTATCGTGGTAATAAGGTACACACATATATATCTCTTGATAGTTTCCTTTCGGTTGATGCTATTTATCGAATAATAAACAAGGCGTCATCCTATTATCCTGGGTGAAGGTAGAACAGGAAATCAACAACAATATGTTTTAATCGCATTTTCTCAAAATTATAATTGATCCAAATAATAGTTACATGAAAAGATAGGCAAATAAAGGCGCTTTAAAAGGGATATATAATATCATAGAAAAGAATAGCTGTCAAACAATAAATTATCAAAAACTGTCGCCGTTCTCACTTCATTGAGTACCCGCCCTTTGGCTTTGCAATGCTATTAGCTCCTTATATTTTATATGTTTTTTGTGCTTTAGCATGCAACATTGTTGAGCTGATGGGTGGGTTGGAATTATTTCACCAAGACAACTTGTACTGGTGTGTTCTTATGAGAACCTGTTGGGACAAGTGTTAGGTTGGTGCACCCTAGAACCTGGTTTAGACCCCTGGTGGCATTTTGATTTACCACTGACCGTTTCAAGGCAGTAACCCTCGGGTTCTCATATTTGTTAATTGTTTGTGGTGTCTTTTTTTGAAAAGTGATCATTTTATTAACCATGCTCTCTCTCTCTCTCTCTCTCTCTCTCTCTCTCTCTCTCTCTCTCTCTCTCTCTTTCTCTCTTCTTCCTCTTCTTCTTCTTCATCTTCTTCTTGACTGTGTGGGGAGGCTGTTTTTCTAAATGTGGCTATTTCTGATATGCATATTTCACCTTTTTTCAATTTGTCTTACGTGTCTTACTGTATGCAAAAAAGATACGTTAGTAACATTCATTTGTGCAAAGTTTCATTGAACGGCATTTTGCCATTATTGAGATTTTGATAAATTTTCTTTTTATCGATGAACAAAGTTGGGTTGGGAGGAGTTTGGCAAATCCTTAATTCATGTACAAATATTTCGGCAACATCTCAAGGATTATTTTCTACATATTGAAATAGCCTGTTTAAATTATTAATAGACAAAAATAAACACTAGATATTTTCACCACCATTACACCTTTTGAAATTTCTGAACAGACAGACCTTAAATCCCTTTTGATGTGACACGCACGATAATCTCTCTTTTGAAAATACAAGAACAGGTACAAGCAATTACTATTCTTTCTCAAACTGTTTTCATGAAAGCTGTATCGTGTACGTTAACGTGTAGCGTACACGTTCACGTACTAGTTTAAAACTCAACCTCTCTAGCAGCGATTTTAAAGACCGAAGCGAAAGACGACGTGAACTTTGCTTCTAGTTTCAATATTAATAAATATATACCAACGAAATTTTTGAGAGTCACGAATATATATGAAATATTGCTGGATCGGTTAGATTGAGCCTGTTCATGAGCAGTAATAGAAATGCGTATTACTGTCTACGACGCATAGGCACGTGTTGATGCATATCAATATTTACTCAATTATTCAAGTACAACTTTAATATTTTCGAGCAACAGTGTGTGTATGGGGATGAAGATAAGAATAATAACATTTCATATATTAGCCGGAGTATGGTCCCCAGATCTGTCGAACCGAACGGATGTGGCTATGACAAAAGACAACAATACGCCTACGACTTGTCCCATCACAGGTAATGCGATCTAAATGTATTTTACAATGATATAAGGGTTGTCTCTCTTTTGTTTGACCGTGTTTGACAAGGATGCAATATATAACAAGAAATATCTTTAAAAAAGATAAACGGCGTTGATGGAAAAGATTTATATATACATGTATATAAGAAAGAAAGAAATACAGAGAGGCAAAGCAGTCACAGTTAAGTTATTTTATTTTATTTGTTATAGCTGTCGACGAACCCTCCCTGCCTTCTTAGTATGACTTAGAGATTAAGCGACCGAATCATGACAACTCATACATTTATTGAAAGTGTTTTTTAAAAAAAAATGTTGAATCTGTTGCAACAATTTCATACAGTGATAACAAGTCGATTAAAGAAGCAAAATATTCAGTTTCAATAAAATACCTCATGTAGAGTGAGAATTCAAGATGAATAAATGTCCTTGAAATTTAATAAATATAAATAATAACAGCCTGTTACAAGAGCGAAATCTACAAGTTTGTACGTATATTAACTTTAAAAAAAGTGTCCGCCCTGAGTATTGAACCCGGGGCCTCAGCTTGAGAGGCGAGAGTGTTAGCAACTACACTACAATCAACTTGTCTTACGAACTGGAAATTAACAATCCGTATCAAAGGAACTAGAAATGAACCAGTAAGAACTAGGAATATCTACACTTCTCTTTCGTTTTACACTGTGTATTGTATGCGAGTGTTGACCTGACACCCAAGAATATTCCATATAATATTGTATTTAAGCCATCAATATTGACATAACTGGTTACTTAAATTGTAAATTTGTCTTTCCTCCAATACAACACCCACTAACAACCAATCGAAGCAATCTATTTTATTTTTCCGCTGCATAATAATAAAAATCCCATTAGATACCTTTCCATCCTGCTAGATGCCTCTCTGGTGTAAATAGCTACCAATCGAAATAGTTTATTTCATTTTCCCTCTGCATAATAAGAGAATACGAGTATTATTTCCAACATTTCATTGGTCTAAAAACTAGGTCAAAAGTGAGCTTAGACAGCTAACGCCGAAACAAAATATAGCGTCAAACTTGTAAAATGAATATCATAAATGCATACCATAATAAACCAAAATAAGAGTTAAGCTTTTCGGTTGTACAATCAAGTTTATTCAAGTTCATTACAACCTATGTGGTCTATATTGAACAAAACATATGCGAAATACTTTCCACGCGACACTTTACCTATTTAAGGAGAGACGAACATTGCACATGGCGAAAACTGGCTAAAATCTTTTAAAAAATTACTGAATTATAGGAAAAATACCAATTGCTTCCTCTATTTTAATTAAATTTGTATTTATCTAAGGTTGTAATTAATACTGTTTGCACGCTCAGTTCAGTCTAATTCATATTCTTATTACCAAGCAAATACTTAAAGAAAACAGCATGAGAACTCTGAAATACATGAAAAATATACGAAAACAACTCATAACGGAGATAAGAGTATGCTGTTCTACTATACGTTGTGGCAATTCGTTCAAAATGTAAGTGTTTTCAAGAAATTCGAGAAAGACTCCAGTTCTGTCTACTTCCGGTTTAAAGGTTAAAGCATTTTGCTGAACTTCCTAAATTTTTGACATAATTTTGACAGATAACTGCAAAATATTGTAAACAACTGTTAACGCGATATCTGTATCATTTTCTAGACCTTTTTATCGCGATTCACAGGTTTTCGATTAAACGGGTTTTCCTTTTTGTTTGTGTCTGTTCTATGTTTATTTTATCATTTCTTTAAATAATTTGAGCATTCAAACCTAAACAAAGCCACATGACACTATATTTCTTCACTTTCATTGGTCTGTAAGTGAGAATTAGTTTCGAGTTTCGAAAGGATACAGCAAAACGTTTCCCCTGGAAACGAAAGAAGACATGATGGGAATCTTTCTCGAATATCTCAACAACTTTTGTCTTTATGATCTTTAGTATTGTGAATGGATGCCAATGCTTTTATCTATAAACTTCATGTTTGTTTATCGATTGACTTGAATGGTTTTCATAATATATGCAAACTTTTATTCAGAAATGAGTTTGTAATGGTATGGTCTAATTTTTGTTTTAAAAAAAATTCAACGTTCTAAGAAAAGCTCCTTTTTGCATTACCCCACCCAACGAGCAAGTTTGGAATACCTTTAAACACAAACTATGCAAAACACTTCACACGCGTTAAGATGCCCGAGTTCGTTTGAAGTATATTGCATAGATTGAGCAAATATGGTCCTGTATAACGTTAAACTGTGTACCGATATGCGTATGTTGTGCTCAAAACATAATTGAAGCACATGCAAAGTAATCTGCGTATATTTTGCTTCAATTGTCATTTGGTTGCGCTTATAGATGTTTAAATAGAATTTTTATAAAATGGTGCTGAACCGCTAGGGTAATAATTTGCCTAGGTTCTTCTCAAAACTGTTAGTGGACCGTGTAGGAACTAATACAAAGTCTACATTTAAAGTCAATTAGATGCTCCATATTTGAAACCGGTCTGTAGTTTTATCATCTTGGAACAAGATTGGGATGACAGGAATTCAAATGTGATCGGGCACAAGATCAAATTGTTTTCAATATTCAAATCATTATAAAATCTCAAACTCCTGCCACCGTCTGGCAAAGCAAAGCGATTAACTGTAGATGTATTACTCATCAAGCATTCATAGCAATGTTCTTGTATAAAATTATTCACATTTGACATTGTTTCTGATTGGTTATGTGGCAAGTCTATATGAGGTATATAGCTAGTCTATGGTTTTCAAGCTTTATGATTTTCCGGCCTTTCTTTTACGTTTAGCATGTAGATTTCGTGATAAGGCGTTTTATATTCTGATTTCCTTTTATTTTAATCACTTGAGGCTAGTATTTGACAGAGTAAACTTTTGTGGATGATTCCCAGCCAACCGCCCTGCTGTTTTGTATGTGTATGATTTGGCTTAAACACTTCTTCACATTTCTTATTTGCAGAAGTACATACTGGACAAGAGATGAACTTTATGAATTTTTCTGGATAAACATGTTTTGTCTGTATTCTCAATTATAATTAGTATTTTTTAGGCTTGATGTTATTGCACTTGGTTACCTAGAACAGATCGCATTTTCTACCTCGGGTTTGCTCACTGGCTCGCAGAATGACGCTTATTCGATGGCTCTAGTACAGCTCTCTACTCCTGTTGGAAGTTCAATTGCAGTTAACAAACGTTAGTTTAAACAATATTTATTTACCATATAGCATGGCACAAGTACATAAACGTATATAATGACAATAAACTAGTTGGGAGTGTATTCTTAGATCTTAGCAAAGCATTCGACATGGTTAATCATGAAATTCTTCTGCATAAACTAAAACTTTATCACTTCGATAACCAGGCGTTAAAATGGTTTAAATCCTATTTAACAGATAGACATCTATTTGTCAAGGTTAATAATTTCGAGTCACAAAAACTCCGTATCAAGTCCGGGGTACCCCAGGGTTCTATTCTAGGTCCTCTGTTATTTTTGCTTTATGTCAATGACCTACCTTTATCCGCACCAGAATCTAATCTAGACATGTATGCCGATGATTCAACCTTACATAGTTCTGCAAAGAATGTTTCTGATATTCAAGAAAAACTTCAAAAAGATCTTATTAATATAAACAACTGGTGTTCTGTAAACAGCATGGCATTAAATCCTGCAAAAACAACATGCATGCTCATTGGTCAAAATATAAGATTAAAACGTTCTGCTCCTCTAAATGTTTCAATAAATCAATTGCAAATTCATAATGTTGAAACTCATATTATTTTAGGTGTTACCGTAGACAAAACCATGAAATGGTCACCACAAATAGACAATGTTTGCAAAAAACTCAAGTCAAAATTATATCTGTTTCATCGCATATCAAAATATCTCACTCATGAAATGAAGGAAATGTTTTATAATGCTTATGTTACTCCAATTATAGATTATGGGTTAGTTACATGGGGAGGATGCTCAAAAAGACTGTTAGATAAGGTCTTCAAATTTCAACATAAATTTGCAAAACTGATATTTCCTAAACAAGCTAATGTGCAACGGTTAATTCTTTTCAAGAACTTAAACTGGTTACCAATAACAGACCGTTTTAAATACTACATTGCTATTCTCGTTTATAAAACTATTAACAATTTAGCTCCTTCATACATGAGAGAATTACTTAATACATGTAACAATGAACACTACAATTTGCGATCCCAAAGTAATTTGAATCTAGTTGTCCTAAAACCAAACACGGAATACCTTAAAAAGACATTCAGTTACTCTGGAATGGTAATCTGGAATACAATTCCAGCTTCAATAAAATTTATATCGAAACTTGAAATTTTTAAAAAGACGTATAAAACATACTTGTTACAAAATATTTTGACTTCTTAGACCACTGCTCTGTAAACATGTGTTGTGATTTTTTTTATTCAATGTTTATTGATATTATTGTATTATTGTTAAGTGTGCGTGTGTTTGTTAGATGGCCTCTTGAAAATAAGTTTTGTATTATTGTTATTTGACTATGTATGAAACTTAAGAGTTTACCATCTTAAAATAAAGAATTTATTATTATTATTATTATTATTATTATTATTATTATTATTATTATTATTATTATTATTATTATATTATTATATGGTATGAGAATCTAGAAACAAGTTTCCGAAGGAATCTGATGTTAATCCATTTTCTCGGTTAGAAAAATATAGGCTTTATAGAAAGAATAATTGTGTTGGACATACATGATGACAAAAACCGAGAAAGATTTTCATAATAACAAAAACTAACACTCAGATACTGTAACTTTGTTTAAGAAAGGTTTTGGTCATAATACACGGTATTTCAACTAATACATGTGCCGATTGAAAAGCTGTCAAATACTAAAGCCTATTTCCTATTTCGTGTTTGTGATTTATTGTTTTAGTGTAGATAAAATGGAATTAATGAAAACTTGTTTTTTACTGACGAAACTAAGTGAGTAAATTTATATTCGTTTTAATCCATGCTCTCCTTTTCTCTCCGTTTTTGGCTGCATAGCGAGCCTGTGTTTTCTGAGTGCGGAGATTCCTAATATGCATATTTGTCTTATTTAAAACTACCTAAAGGATTTGAATTTTCCAAAATACTATGGCATATTTTGCCTACAAATAATAGTTTGTTTCTCTTTAAGTATAGCCTGATTGTTAATTACATCTGAGATACAGTAGGTAAAGAAAGTAACAAGATCATTAGCATCTGTAGACTTATTTTATAGTTAATTTAATGAGAGATGTCACAAACTCTAAGCAACACAAAAACAATTTAAATGCCCACATGAGTGATAGGACAATAACAAAATTTTATGTGGTTCTTTTAAAGAACTTGCATTTATGGAGAAAGAAATCGACATTTTGTCATCTATTTACGCGACCAGTCAGGAAATCCAACTTTATACACACTTTAACAAATATCCCATACATAAATTTAGACAAAAAGACCTTAGCGGTTCTATATTTTATTGTCTGGTCTTATTAAAACAAATTAAAAATTCAATATGTTCTGTTTATGGAGCTGTTTCAAGACAGATATTCATATGACGTTGATAACAAAGTAGTCTTGGGTCTGTGGTCCTTGGATACTCACAGATTGTGGCAACGCGGTGCAGTTTTGTCGAATCATCTGCAAATAAATTTTTATCCTTTTACACAGGTATCATACTTGCTTTTGGTTCTTTCAGGATATGTTACCAAGTCAGTCATCATTGATCATGTTGTTTAAATAGTGGCCTCCAGCTATACAGAGTTACCCTGTATTACTCATGCCCATTTGTAAGTTCCGTTTAAAACGGTATCGATTAATAAAGTAGCAAATAAATTAGAAAAAAAAACATTTAAGCTTAAGGGTGGAGTGTTTCAAAGTCTCAGTTGTGGTTAGCATTAAAGGTACCGCTATATAATGCTTGACCGCTATATAATGCTTGACCGCTATAAAATGCTTGACCGCTATATAATGCTTGACCGCTATATAATGCTTGACCGCTGTATAAGATTGACCGCTATATAATGCCTGTACATGACTGAAAATGAGCTAATGTCGCTGAAATTTTGGAATAATCAGAAGATACCTTTCGGGATCTGTTGTTAGTGAAATTGTAAAGTGTACACGGCTAACACTAAGTGTAAGCACTTCGTGTTAGCACAATTCTCTGACACATAGTAAGTATTTAGATTTGTTTTTAGTATTTTGACCTCCATCACATACTTAAACTTAATAACTGACGATTTCTTCACAGTACTATACGTTTCTGTATCAAAAATGAATAAATTTGCTGTACTTACTGAGTATTTACGTTTCATTTTGACATTTGACATTTTGGATGTCGTGCACACACAAAATCACTCGCTTTAGGTAGGCTATTGCTTATATCTCAGAAATTTCTGGACGGATTCCGATCAAATAAAGAGCACTGTACTCTTGTTAAAAGCATTTTCGTCAACATGTAGCATTCATTATCAATCGGCTTTCGTTTTCTCAAACATTCAAAGACAAATTCAAACTTTCAAACACAATTTGTATTTGAATGTTTGAAAAACGGCACTCGATTGATAACGGATGTTATATATTTGCTGAATTTTTAGAAGCATTCGTGTTTGTCTAGGAGTTTGAAAATATTTATATTGAAATGGTGTTATCAAACTTTGTTGAAATCAAATCTGCGTCTTTAAATAACTACAAAACGTGAGTTAATAAAAGAAATTTGTACCAACCATAAATCCTGACGTTCCATTTTTTATACAACTATAGAATATTCCAGCATTGTCATTAGATGTTATACCGGCATTAAATGCACTAATTGGTGTGAAAGGTGGAATTTCGCCATCAATACATGCGCCGGAAGACTGAAAAAAAGTAAAATTCACATTGCCAATATTAAGAATGGAACGTATACCGAACCGCGACACGAAGCCATGCAACTCCGATCATGCTCCCGACTGAGATAACCGCCAATATTGAGAATGAAACGTATACCGAACCGCGACACCACGCCATGCAACTCCGATCATGTTCCCGATTGAGATAACCGTCAATATTGAGAATGGAACGTATACCGAACCGCGACACCACGCCATGCAAATCCGATCATGCTCCCGATTGAGATAACCGCCATTATTATACTGCAAAGAAATTTCCTTGAATTTGATTGGATAATGTACCGTTGATGTGTGCCCGTATTTACGGATCAGCCGTAGATATTAACTGCACGTGCCTTTATTTCCCCCTCTGGCCTCCTTTTGTTGTCGTCCGCCATTTTGTTTTGAATTTCGGTTAAAATTCATGTTGTTAAGCCTGTCTCCTAATTTGTTTAGCGGTATGCTTGCGGATTACTTAAATTGTTATAGGAAATAAGTGTGTCATGTTTATTAATTTGAAAACAATCAGATTATTTTTAATTTTGCAAAATAAAAATCGAATGGATAGTCCGCTGAACTCTATAGTACTGACGTCATACAGGTAAATAAATGACGTCAAGCAGGTAAATTTTGAGGTTCTCAGCGGGGAAATAAGACGTTTGGCATTAAATATGCGAAATAAATGAAAAAAAAAGTTTTCTTATTATCTTTTGCCTGAAAAAGGCTTTGCAGTATGATAAAACAATTATTTGGTTTCTTGACAGGGTGTGTGAGGATATATTGCCGGTCTGTGTGTCATATTATCCCTCGCCTTCGGCTCGGGTAATATGACACCCAGACCGGCAATATACCCTCACACACCCTGTCAAGAAACCAAATAACTATATAATATTGAGAATGGAACGTATACCGAACCGCGACACCACGCCATGCAACTCCGATCATGCTCCCGATTGAGATAACCGTCAATATTGAGAATGGAACGTATACCGAACCGCGACACCACGCCATGCAACTCCGATCATGCTCCCGATTGAGATAACCGTCAATATTGAGAATGGAACGTATACCGAACCGCGACACCACGCCATGCAACTCCGATCATGCTCCCGATTGAGATAACCGTCAATATTGAGAATGGAACGTATACCGAACCGCGACACCACGCCGTGCAACTCCGATCATGCTCCCGATTGAGATAACCGTCAATATTGAGAATGGAACGTATACCGAACCGCGACACCACGCCATGCAACTCCGATCATGCTCCCGATTGAGATAACCGTCAATATTGAGAATGGAACGTATACCGAACCGCGGCACCACGCCATGCAACTCCGATCATGCTCCCGATTGAGAAAACCGTCAATATTGAGAATGGAACGTATACCGAACCGCGACACCACGCCATGCAAATCCGATCATGCTCCCGATTGAGATAACCGTCAATATTGAGAATGGAACGTATACCGAACCGCGACACCACGCCATGCAACTCCGATCATGCTCCCGATTGAGATTACCGTCAATATTGAGAATGGAACGTATACCGAACCGCGACACCACGCCATGCAACTCCGATCATGCTCCTGATTGAGATAACCGTCAATATTGAGAATGGAACGTATACCGAACCGCGACACCACGCCATGCAACTCCGATCATGCTCCCGATTGAGATAACCGTCAATATTGAGAATAGACGTATACCGAACCGCGACACCACGCCATGCAACTCCGATCATGCTCCCGATTGAGATAACCGTCAATATTGAGAATGGAACGTATACCGAACCGCGGCACCACGCCATGCAACTCCGATCATGCTCCCGATTGAGAAAACCGTCAATATTGAGAGTGGAACGTATACCGAACCGCGACACCACGCCATGCAAATCCGTTCATGCTCCCGATTGAGATAACCGTCAATATTGAGAATGGAACGTATACCGAACCGCGACACCACGCCATGCAACTCCGATCATGCTCCCGATTGAGATAACCGTCAATATTGAGAATGGAACGTATACCGAACCGCGACACCACGCCATGCAACTCCGATCATGCTCCCGATTGAGATAACCGTCAATATTGAGAATGGAACGTATACCGAACCGCGACACCACGCCATGCAAATCCGATCATGCTCCCGATTGAGATAACCGTCAATATTGAGAATGGAACGTATACCGAACCGCGACACCACGCCATGCAACTCCGACCATGCTCCCGATTGAGATAACCGTCAATATTGAGAATGGAACGTATACCGAACCGCGACACCACGCCATGCAAATCCGATCATGCTCCCGATTGAGATAACCGTCAATATTGAGAATGGAACGTATACCGAACCGCGGCACCACGCCATGCAACTCCGATCATGCTCCCGATTGAGATAACCGTCAATATTGAGAATGGAACGTATACCGAACCGCGACACCACGCCATGCAACTCCGATCATGCTCCCGATTGAGATAACCGTCAATATTGAGAATGGAACGTATACCGAACCGCGGCACCACGCCATGCAACTCCGATTATGCTCCCGATTGAGATAACCGTCAATATTGAGAATGGAACGTATACCGAACCGCGGCACCACGCCATGCAACTCCGATCATGCTCCCGATTGAGATAACCGTCAATATTGAGAATGGAACGTATACCGAACCGCGACACCACGCCATGCAAATCCGATCATGCTCCCGATTGAGATAACCGTCAATATTGAGAATGGAACGTATACCGAACCGCGACACCACGCCATGCAAATCCGATCATGCTCCCGATTGAGATAACCGTCAATATTGAGAATGGAACGTATACCGAACCGCGACACCACGCCATGCAAATCCGATCATGCTCCCGATTGAGATAACCGCGACAACATCAGGGACTTTTTACAACCATGTTAGAGTCAGCTCCGATAACTTTTTTCTTTTATATAAATGTTTCGATAAATAATGTATATAGAGCTACATAAAGTTAAATGTGCTTTCAACTGTTAAAATTTAACAGTTTAAAAAAAGAGGGAATTATTATTAAAAATCACTTATCATTTTCAATGGTTTTTCGATAGCACTTTAACGGATTGTTAGATAATAAGGAAACATCCACTTAAACATATTTTAGAATATTGAAAACCACGAAATTTAATCTTAGAACCCGCTATTTTTTTTTTTTTGTAAAACGCGGTTAACCGCAGTATATCATATTTTTAAGTATTTTCAAGTGTGTTTAAACTACAAATATTCCTCTTGACCGTTACAAACTAAAAATGAGGCTTGAAATAGATTTAAAAGCACAGAAAAGACAAATATGAACATATGGCAGGCCTGTTTTGGGGGCATAATAGACATGCATATGACTGCCCAATCCGCATAGCCTTAGGTTGAGCGCAACTCAATATTTACACAAACAATACCAATTTTATGAATCCCAAACACCGGTGTGCACTCGACCTTTAAGTGCTGTGATATTTTCAAAGTAATACCATCTCATGATCGGTGTATATTGCACAGATAAATGAATATGTTTGCTTTTAACCAGAAAACAATGTTATGAACTAATTATAATAGAGTTTTATATATGTTGGATCTAGGAATATAATTGTTTATCATTGTGAACACCAAAGGCAAAAATCAAAAGCAGGAGTGATTGAGTAGTTTTGCTATATTTATTTATTATCTCGACGTATTAGAATGTCGTATGATGTAAAAAAGTTAATAAAATCTTTTCAAGAAGAAACGAAAATGCTCGATTTAGTTTAAGGTACGAATGGGACCAAATATACAAATACTTGTATTTGCGCAAGCCCGGAATTGTGTTTCAGTCGTTAATACCATTGATATTAAAACAATATTTTCAGTTTTGTGCTCAGTTTATTGGGACAACTTATTCATAATTATAATCCCGACCGGTCTCAATGAAATTGGCATCATGTTGAAATATCCGCAAATCGAAGATCTACATCAATTCTCAGTTTTCGTTTTGTTAATGATGCAGCTATGTAAACTACTTTTTAATGTAATTTATCTATTCTTATTTGCAAAACTATTTCGTCTGCATTTTTATTTTTTTGCAGTTTTTAGATCTACTGTGTTGGAACGTTTGTCTATTCTCTGCATCAAAATAATCTATTTGACCCAATGGTCTTAGTGCAGTATAAGAAAAGTGTTGTAAGTGACCTTGTAATTTGTGTTCCCTCCTAATGAAGATATTTTCTCTTACCAGTAAAATACAGCGATGAAAACTGTGTTTAGAAATGGGAAAATGTGCATTCTCTAAAAATTGCAACAGTTTTTTTAAAGTTAAACCTCAGCTTATTTGAAATTATTGCGAAGTTAAGAGGTCGCAAGGTTTTTCTTTTGTTTTAGTATGTGCTTGGTAGTTAGAACATGAATTAGACTAAACTGAGCTTGCAAACATTAACTACATCCTTGGCTAAAAAGATTTCTTTACTAAACTCTAGGTGGCAATAAGTATTTCCCCCCACAATTTATTTTTGAAATTTTAGCCACCTTTCGCCATTTGCAATGTTTGCGACGCCTTAATGCATCTCACATATGGAAATATTTTTTCTTTAAAATATACATTTTTTTCAGTAAGAACTAAACTTTTCACAGTCTAACTAAATAGTTATCACCAGATCTGTGCACACTTTTTAGTTACAAAGTTTGCGCCAGTTAGTATTTAGTTTCGCAAAGAATTGCAAACATTGAAAACCTGTATGAGAGTTGCAACCGATTATCGATTTTTACGGATTGATTCATGAAGGGAAAAGTGAAATGATACCTCAATTTTAGTTCCACTGATCCACCAGTCGCTTTTGCCGATGCTGCAGCATATCATAGGAAGATCCTGATTTGAACCATACTTATTTTCAGTACAACTATCAATTGAACTTTTAACAGCCGTTAACATTATCACTCCGTCCAATGTGCATGTACGATTGCATTTGGGAAATTGATCTGAAAAAAGTTCAGTCATTATTATGGACATAAAATTATTACCTAATGTTGTGTTGCTAATCGACCTTGGCAACTGGTTATTTGTACATATAATCACATATTTAGTATTTAATAATTCGAGTTATAATGCACTAAAGAGCGCATCTTGATGTATTAAATACAATGTTTGAAAACTAACACCTGCTTTGACAAAAAGGCAATAAAACAATAACAATAAATATAAAGTTTGAAATCTTCTTTAATCAATCGGTCCCAAACTGTTATGTTAAAAACTTTTCTAACCTGATTGGCAATGAGTTCCAGTCCAGCCAATTGAGCAGGTACAGTTGTAATTTCCAGCAGTATTGTAGCATGTTCCGCCATTATGACATAGTCCAACTGACAAACATTCGTCAATGTCTTAAACAAAATAAATAATACAGTGGATATTCCCATGAAAAACTGCACCAACTTGATTTGCCAAGACGGCTTACGAACTGGTGTTAAACGGTCACAGATCGGCTCGCACTGGTGTGAAATATTAATCAAGCGTTCCGACTAAACTTAAATGATATCAATAGCTACGGCTGTGGTTGTTAAACGCTCGCCGCTCAAACGTAATGAGGCCGTCACAATATGACGTTCTGGCCAGCGTTCTACGACGTTTAATGAAACTTTGATAGTCGTCCAGGGTCGCTGGGATATCGCCAGAAGTGCGTTTTTTTTAACGCTAGTGAACGTCGGTGAACGTCAATGTTTGCCGGGAATCGTTGGAGAACGCTGGTCCGGAAAAAAAAATGAACATGCACGAGTGTTCTTCAACGTTTAATTGTAAACACTGAAGAACGTTTGAGAACGTTCGTGGAACGTTTTACAAACGTTTGCCGAGCGTTGCACGCGTTCGGCTATCGTCAGACAGTCGTTACACAAGCGTTACTTGATTGTTACAAATCGTTTGCTTTGATGTGAACGACTCACTGGCGACCTGTCAACGACCGCTAAACGGTCCGCTAGTGAACACAGCGTGTGACTAAAGTGAAACGAACGTCCTTTTGACGTCCATTGAGCGTCATTCGAGCGTTACCCGAACGTCCATGCCTCAGCACGCTCGTCTAACGTTGACAACTCGTTCTTTGCGCGCCAGTGGCCCGTGGGAACATGCTCAAGATTTTAGGGTTTTCTAACTTGGTCGCTGTTAGACGCTTTTAGTGCGTTCGACACACGCTAGTGGTGGGTTAGACAAAACTTTAATAACACGTCAGATTTGTTATCCTCATTCTAGAACGCTCAAAAATTGAACGATTGAAACGTTCAGAGCACGTTGACCAGAACGTCATAGTGTGACGGCCCCTTATCTGGCGTATTCGTCGTTCGCCGGTTAGTGATCCCGGCTTAATCTGGGAACAAATAAATTGATTTGCCGGTGCCCGTTTAGGAATCGGCGAAATCTGTATATCACAGAGAACAACAAAGGAAAACAGGATCCTATGTTTGTTGCTTTCAGATTTTAAAGAAAAGATTAACTTAGATTCTCCACGTTTACATTGATAAAAAAAACGTTATTTTTATGAAATAATAACAAATTACTTTATTTCGATTGGAAAATAGATGGAAAGGGAACGTCAAACGCCACCGAAGTTGACAAAACTATTGATGTCAACAGTACACAATAAAATGATTTGCCCAACCATTCAGGCAAATACAATACCAAGTCAAAGAATCTGAAACTCATAGTAGGCTCTGTTAGAGAGGACACTCTGCTTTTCTGTTAATTTATCACTCCTGTAGTATGAAGCTTCCATCGTGGAACAAGTAAAAAGGATAGGGATAACAAACAGCATGTTAATATCATAGGCTGTTAAAACGCTTAATAAAGATAAATATAGTAAATACAAGAATTCTCGATAGTATGTTTGAAATTATGATAACCTGTTTGGCATGTGTCCCCGGTCCATCCATTGGAACAACCACACACGTAGCTTCCAGGTACATTTGTACAAGTCCCATTGTTCTGGCAGATATTTTGAGGAAAACATTCGTTCACATCTTCAAAAAAGAAATTTGAACTTTAAATATGTATATTGTTGTTTTCTTAACAAATCACGAAATGCGTTAGAATGTGATTGTATTAAATGTCATTGCTATTTGTTGGTTAGACTACGTTGTCGGTGTGCAGAAACATATCGAGGGCTCAGCAATACGAAACTTTTAAAATGACGAAATGGAACTTTGAAAGCCACCGAACACGACAAATATGAAAATACTGCAGGTTCAATTTGATTTAGCCTGTTTATGGACAGTAATTTCGCTCAGTGCGAAACTCTTTTATCTGACAAAGCTACAAAGATTGTTTTTATCCTTAACGGCAAAACGCTTTCTTATGATTTCAAAGGTTGGAATGAATATTTTCAATCGTTATTTTTTAATCATTGACTGGAAATTGTTTTATTTTGATACCCGAAATAGACATCTTTGCAATTCAGAAATATCTTTATATATATTAGGTATTAAAACTCAGTAGTAACCTGTATCGCAATGTTGACCTGTCCAACCACCAAAACAGCTGCAGGTGTAACTTCCAAGTGTGTTACTACATCTTCCACCATTTTGACACGAATTTTGTGTTGCACATTCATTAATGTCTGTAATCACACGCAAAGTTTTCAAAACTTGTTCGTGTGTAGAAAAGCAATTGTTGCCTTCCCCGTTTATTGTAATTGTGTGGATGCTAAATTGATTTTGTAAGTTTTGGAATACGCGAACAAATATATATATGTATAATTATATATAATCGAACAACATAAGGCTGTACATTGCTGTGGCTAACATGTGTACATATAGGAATGTGGTATGCACTATTTTGATAGATACTGGATGATACTTGTATTCTAAGTCATTTAATCGAAGTAAAACATTACAAAATGCCTAAGTGTTGACAACATTCATCATGTTAACATGAATGTGAGCTCAAACATTTAACAGATAGGACCCAATAACTATATAATTAAAAAATTAAACGAATATTGCAATAATATCATATTATAATTCAAATAAAACTCAAAACAGATCACAACACACGTTATAATAATATATTGCAATTATGTTCACCTGTCTGGCATGCATCGCCTGTCCAGCCCTTCAAGCAAGCACACGCGTAGCTCCCTGGTATGTTCATGCACGTCCCTCCGTTCTGACAGATATTTTGTGGTAAACATTCATCTACATCTGAAAGACATTAGCAAAAGTTCAGAACTATTAATAATGTTATGAAAACATTTGATTTAGACTTTTACTTTTGCAATTAAACGTGTGAGCAATTTACTCTTTTGTCAGCAAAATCAAACCCGTAGACCCTTTTGAAATCACAGCAGTCCTGCTTTTCCGCAAAACTTATTTTACATAACGCGCACGAAATTTTATTAAATGTCTATAGGACATTTTACTCCGCATTATACAATGCAACAATAGTGTGCGAACTGAAAGATCAAAAGCTTTAAATGTATTTTGAAAATATCGAACTCTGATTAACTGCATATCAACAATTATAAATCTGGATTCTTATGACAACTTTCTATTCCTTATGCATTACGACCAAGAAATATGTCAAATCGATTATGAAAGTCAAAGGAAGATCACTGTCTCCGAAATGACAAAGCACACCAGTTTTAAGTTCAATTTTATGATAATGTTCACTGGTCAATCAATGCGAAGAATTTTGCTATTTTGTATAGCACGTTTAATAAACTTGACCAATTCAGGCCGCTATCGGAGAATGTTTTTCACGAGAGCATGTATTGTGTTAAAGTAATTCACAATACTAACCTGTCTGACAATGATCACCCGTCCATCCACCTGAACATTGACAGTTGTAATGTCCCGGCGTATTAACGCAGGTTCCAACATTTTGGCACGGGTTGGTTGTCGAACATTCATCTATGTCTGAAATGGTATTTTACGTCAAAGCATATTCTTATTAACCAATTGTCTATGGTCCTAGTGATCGTCATTCTACATGTTTAAATATTCTTAAACTACAACCAAAATTATAATATATTATAATCAGGTCTAAGATTGCAACTTTTATTAAACCCCTAGAGTAATTTGTTGTTTTATTAAACCCTTAGAGTAAGTTGTTATTTTAGAGATGTTGATTGCCGTCGCGTGTCTTTGAACTTATTCCATTTTTAATTTTTCCACTTTTGCAATTTTAAATCTTCTGAGTGTAAATATAATAATATAATAATGGGTTAAGGAAATCGGGGTGCAGACTATGATAAGTATGCTATATAATATTTTATTGATGCTTATTGTTTGTAAACTTGCTTTAAAATAAATATCAAAGAACCGTGTGTATTTTCGTTTTTTCCCAACAGTCGGGTTTTTAAGTTTGTCCAGTTTACATTTGTACACTCCTTGTTGTGTTAATTTCATAAAACCACTGAATTTAATGAACTTCCTTTTAGAATGGTTTAGCGCTCATCTATGACTATTATCGATTTCGAATGTATTTACCCTACCCATCTGACACTGTCCGGAAGTCCAACCACTCATACAGTGACAACTTATATGTCCTTGTGTAAAGGAACATGTTCCTCCATGTTGGCATGGCTTCAGAAACAAACATGGGTCGGTATATACTAGATCAGTAATATACAAACAAAACTATTAACCAGAAAAAGGAATACACATGTACAAATAAAGTACATTTCAGAAAGTGATTAACAATTTACTTCTGATAACGATTAGTTAAAACATGTAGACCAGCATTATGTACGGTCAATTAAAAAAGTTCGCTAGGAGATCACCATCGTCGGACACCCACGACCGATCCATTCGTTACTCTTCATTCATCGCCCGTGGGATATTTAGTTCACTTTTCGCCGTTTTAGGCAATGCTACTACATTGGTCGCTTCATGATCCGATGAAGATTTTAGTCCAATCATAATGCTCGTTCTTTTATCGTTTCGAGTATCGAATTGTAAGCCAATGAGCAAAGCTGATTGTCAAATACTTGTTCTATTCAATTCAATGAAACGGGCAGAAAATTTACCTATTAACCCACGGTCGACGAATGTAGTAAAACGGAATATAGTCGAGCGTGGGTATCCGACGATGGGAGATTTCAGGAAATTCATGGATATGTAGTTTTGTCAGAACACGAAAGGGACGCCATTTTGGGACTTCTTTGTACTGTCACTTACTTTTGAAGCTTGATTTTGCGTTATTATGTCCATGTTTATATATTTATCCGTTTTACACAAATATATATCACTTATATAATTCTATATTTACAATTGCACACCACAATAATTCCATAAAACTGTAAATAAATTCTGCACACTCGGTTTAAACGTAGCCTGTTCATGAGTCGTGATGGAATAGCATATTACTGCCCATGCCGCCTAGCCCCGGGTTGAGCGCAACGCAATATTTACACCAATACACAGTTCATTTCTGATCCATCAAAAGATTGAATGGATATGACGAGAAGTATGACTAAAGGCATGTTAGGTCAATTAAATATCTAAATTATATTTTACCATGGCTTCTTGCACAATTTCTTCAATAAAGTACCATGTACCTTGTTCACAATTGATCCCTCCCCAAGGAGCAGCACAATAACACGTGTAATGTCCGTTGCTATTGGTGCATATTCCATCATGCTGGCAAGGGTTATTTGTAGCGCACTGGTCCACTTTAACACAACAAATACCAGAAAAATAACTGTACCTCAATAACAAACTACCGTTAAAATCGCACAACAACATAAGTTTTTAAATTAATCGTTGTAACCATCGAACTGTTTAATTGAAATTCACAATAAGATTATCATTAAATTTTTAGGCAAAATTCATATTGTTAAATAAACAATTACTTCATGTCTGTGTTTAGTTACTTTGACATTTAAATTTCAGGAGCCTTCATATCATGTCATATAGCAATATCGATCTCTAATATCGATCGGTACTTATCGAATAAAATCAGTACTTAAACAAACATTTTCTAACCTGTTTGGCAGCTGTAATTTCCAGGACTGTTCGTACATGTTTCACCATTCTGGCAAGCGTTAACCGACAGACATTCGTCAATGTCTGCAACATAATCATTTCGAATGCAGTTGTTTTCTCCCGTACGACATTACTATGAATATTAGGTCAAAACGGAGCATAACTCCATTAAATTGTGCCTTGACATAGAATTAGGCATTATTAAGATCCTGTTTTCATAAGCAGGATAAAATATTAAGAGATGGCAAAGTTACGGGTAACATTATGTTTTCGTGACGAAATCAAGTTACAGAATTTGGCATAACTTTGTTTAATGTGACCTCAACCTGAAGAATTAGATTATCCTCCCCGCAATGTTGTCATGAGTAATATAATTTGAAAAGCTTTATGAAGAAATATACTGAACAATAAAGAAATCTTACTAAAAGCATGGAAAACTCCTATTACATCAATGGTGCCATTGAATGAAATATCTTGAGGAATTGACCAATATGTTAATATTAGTAGTTTTTGGTCCAGTATCTATCGGTTTAAAATAAGTACTTAGTACTTTAAAAATTAATATTTTAAGAAAACACTCTAATACAGTATATCTATTAATCACTGCAAAACAAATTTAACGTGTGCAAAATGTCAAAAACGTTTGTATTTTATTGAAAATATCGAACTATGATTAGTTATAAATCGACAATTTTAATTGATGAATGTTTATGAAAAATGATATTGCCTTAAGTATGATATAGCCGAAAGCTTTTTACATTTCTGCATACCGCTCAAGAAATAAAACAATCGCAGATTTAGTTTGAAAAAATATATCGTTCTTAAAATAAAAAAGTATTCTACAGTATGCGTTTATCATTCTAGTGTAAGGGTCAATAATATCATGGTTTTCTAGCGTAACGCCAAAATGAGATCACTGCGTTGGAGGCTACGAAACTATCAAACAATAGTAGAGTTTTTAGACTGGACTCCAGTTTCAGTTTTTTGATAATGTTCAATGAGAAAAAATAATTGTGAACGAACCCAACTAAATTGAGTCCGCTAATGGAGGACTTGTTTCACGAGATTATTTATCAGTCATTGTATTATAATAATTAAATATATCAACCTGTCTGACAATGGTCACCAGTCCATCCACCTGAACATTGACAGTTGTAATGTCCTTGCGTATTAACGCAGGTTCCACCATTTTGGCACGGGCTGGTTGTCGAACATTCATCTATGTCTGAAATGGTATTTTACAACAGTACATTCGAGTAAAACAATAGGTCTATGACCAGTATTTGTTAATATTCTAAAACTTATAACGAAATTATATTATATCTTGTCTTTAAAAGACAGCTTTTGTAAAAAAAATAAGACATGTGTGCATTCAACTATTCGATTATTTGGAAACATTTGTTTAAAGGCAGCCTTCAGTCATTGCACTTTCTTCGACACAAAAAATTATCAACATCTCCCTGACACTTAACAACTAACAAAGAAGCTGATCTCTAGTGACATAAGTGACTCAATACTGCTTAGTGGACACTTCAATGTTGCAAATCTTGTTTTTTCAATGCAAAAAAACCCCCCAAGAATATTACGTTTTAAAAATAATTCAACTGATAATCTTATTGAGAGAAAACGTTAAAACTTTTATCTCATTATTACCACCGAATCGCTTATCGAGAAAAGATCTGTTCAGATAAAAACCTTCAATCGTCTCTTCTTATCTGTGTCATTTCATTTTATTTGGTAATGGCGTGGTATGGATTTTTATGCTTCTTGTACGTAGCTCTTTTAAGGCGAACGAAGGCAACGAAAGATCAAACAATTATAGCAAATATAGAGAAGTTGATAATTCATTTTCGATTTGCATAGGTTTACCCGCGGAAGAGTGCAAGTCATGTTAGGTTTTTGGGGAATAGTGCAAGATACCAATTCCAGAATCGTCCCTGGTTCCGTTAAATGCTCAATCTGTTTCTTTTGCCAAGTTATTCTTGCTGATTTCACTCCAGGGTCTCAGTAAGGTCATTTAGTACCCGCCTTTTTTGATTGATAGTACTATTAGCATGATAGTGCCTCTAGCTGGGAGCGAACCTGTACCGTCACGGCGACAGCGCCTGGCCATGCAATTCCTGCGACGCAACCAATTGAGCTAACCGTGACAACCCCAAAAAAGGTTGATCGGATAGCCCTGATATACTTAACAATCACCGCATGACATCGGTAACGGGTTATTTTACTGATAACAGTACTGACTATATGTACTTATTCAAAGCAATATATTTACACTCCAATTTCATCCTCTACGATGAAGTCTTATTCATTTCAGGAATCATAATTTCCAATGGTAAACAGTGTGACGTAATAATTTTATAGGCGTGGCTATAGTAGAACCGTTCACAATTTATTGGACGTTGCACAGTGTTTTGACGTGTGACGTCGCCGTGCACGCACGTTTTGCCACGAGTTGCTGCGAAAAAGCGTGCCGTCATTCACTTTGTCGTCAACGTAACTGTTCCAACAGCCATTCGAAAAAGCCGTCATATCACAAATTCTTCTAGTTATTTCTGTATTAATGAAATTATTAATGAGTGTAAATATAAGGGTTGAATCGATATTCGATGATTTCCATTTGGGTATGAAAAACAGTTGGATTGTTTAAAGTACGCGTGAAGCCCTTCTGTTTTCCATACCCGAATGGAGATCATCGAATATCGATTCAATCCTTAAATAAGTTCATGTTTTGTCACTACGAATTAAAACATATTGTTAGATATTTAGACATATTGTAAGGGAAGTCATTTCATTCATTTCCCGTTCAAATAATAAACTTTTCATGGAAAATTGGCTACACATACGTCGATCTTGTTAAAAAGAGAGCAAATCTTCAAATACCTTTGCATGTGCCGTCATGTAAAGCGAGGTCATCTATAGCTATGTCTCCTTTATACGTTGACCCAACAGTGCCAGTTATTACAAGCCTGTATCTATATGGTATTTGTTTACTAAATATCGTCATGGAGGCTTTGATCCAACTCTCACCCTGGTCTCCGTCCTTCTTAAACAGCTGAATGTTGTTGTTCGAAAATATGTCCTTTAACGAAGAAGAAATTATGGAGCTAACATACGTATTTTAATAGGTACCAAATATATACCTAAATAACCTATCTTTTAAGGGGAGCCAAACATACTTCTAGGGTGGGGTAATGCTCAAACTTAGCCATTGATTAATAAATAGATAATTTCTATGTGATGCTCGATGAAAGCATTTCTTATTTAGCTTGTTGGACATACAGCGAGACCTTTATATCATTTTTGCATTTTTTGTCTTTTTTCTTGATTCTTTCTTTATATTATTTACTATTTTTTCTTCTGCCTTTCACATTCAGCAATACTATCCCATTCAGTGCGACAATTTAAAGAAAATTGGTAGTTTTTGGCTTCACAACGTAAGATGAAATATGCAAATCAGGAATGGCCACAGAAGACACATCCTACCCACGCATCCAAAGCGTAGCGAGGGTGGAGAGTATTTATCACTAATTTTTTACTTATTTAGTTGTTTGCAATTAACATAAACAACCCATTATTCTGTGTCGTGTTTTTAAATAACCATATCTTCTAATGATACCCCATATATTTGTTTGTGTTGCTTTTTTGCGAGTGTTGATGTTGCTTTTTTCAAACACAACGCACGAAGTTTAGATCGGTGAAAGATTGCTTAAATTATTTTATAAGGGCTTATAAAACACTTGATCATATCATGCATCGTCCATAATATATATGTATTCATTTAGCATAAGCGATTAAGTAACGAATTTGAACCGATATTTTTTATAACATTAGCAGCAAGCGCAGTGTGGCGGTCCTGAAATGTATCCCCACGTGCTAAAATCAGAATAGTCATAAGTAATTATCGGTTAACGGTTTCATATAATGATGGTAACACTAATCAAAGTTCCCTTTACATCCTTATCAACTTATCAATAAGTTAATAGCAACATTTGATGAGTTGTTCAGGTTAGGCAGATACATTAAAGCCTGCATGGATTTTTTTGACTGGGCGATGTCACCATAGTGCTGCGATTTTCGGTCTAAGCCGATATCATAACTATAACGTTGTACAGGTCTAAGGGTATTTGTATTTAATTTCATTTACTGTGTTGTACTTTTTATGACGATAATAGAACATATAAAATTTTTGTATAGATTATTGTAAACGTTTGATTTATCTACAAACCTGCGCATCTACTTGAAGACTCCCGATGCCATCACCGAACATATAATACCAAAACTCGAGACAAACTGTTTGATTCGAAGATAGTTCCGGCGACAATAGACTGGCCTGCTCGCCAGCCAGTCTCGGGGCGGAGGTTTCAATAAACAAATAAACCCCTTGCGCTATAAACAAATTATGAAACAATGAGTGTGAGTTAGCGTTATTTTTAACTGTAACAATACACCTAACTAAACTAAAACCCACATTTCGATTGCAACGATCCGTGATAACACTATTATCTTATTTAGGTTGCCTTTGTTTAGAAGATAAAAGTGAGTGAAAATCCCCACCTTGAGCAGGTTTGCCACTTTTCACATCAATCAGCTACCGAACATGTCAGAATTTATGGAATATATGATATATTGTCTAGAAATATCGTTGTTTAATAAGGATCTAACGGAATTTTTTGATTAATCAAAAGTCATGTTCTAAGCATCAATATAACAGTGTTTTGTTTGAACAAATATTAAGAAAGTCAATTTATGTTGTAAATATTTACAAGTGTTTAAAGTATGATCGTTATTTGGACCAGTTCCGTCTGTTAGGGTTGGGCCGCTTTGTAATGTCCAGTTAAAAGAGTCTTGATTCGATTGCGTCCATGTGCATGTTGAGTTATCATCAAAACTGCATAATCCAAAGTTTATCTGTTTCGAACCTGAAATAGACGGACAAATTGGTCTGGAACGTATGTTATAGCTTAGTGGTCTATATCGCAGTACTTGAACCCTGACTGGATGTTTCCTGACAACGGATGGCAACGGGAGAGGGGTCGATGTGAAAAACATTACCGTTGCTGTTTTCTAAGTGTATACCCTGATCCTTGTGAAGTACTCGCCTAGCTTCATTATAAGTATCATGCATGAGTGTGAGGTGAAGATGGAAAAATCTGTCACCGAGGGTTCACTGTTTTGCGGGAACGAGGCTCTGCCGAGTTCCCGCCAAAACAGTTCACCCGAGGTGACAGATTTTTCCATCTTTACCGAATGTCTCATGCAAGATACTTTTTCTTGCATACCTTTTATTATTTATACTATTTCTATGTATGTATACAAACTTTTTTATTTTCCTTATGCTGAAATATTGACATTAACGCTATCCGTTTTTATAAATGACGTCAATAACTTGAATATATGACGTCATTCACGTGACTCATTCTACACGGGGGGGGGGGTGTAGGATCGAAATTTCCTACACGGGTGAAATAACCGGATGACCTGATCTGGTATGCAAGAAATATTATTCTACATCTAATAAATTCCTTTAATTGTACCACATGACAGTCCTATATTTTCCCGTATTGGATCCAAAAAAGTCCGTAATTTTTCATATTGGATGATTAAGTGCAAATGCACTTTACCATTGTTTTACAACGATAAAATCCGTTGACGTAAAAATGATCCGAATGAAAAACTTAATAAAATATTGGACCGTACAATATGGAATATATGTGGAATAGTCTTGAAAAGTCATGCTTCATTTATTAGATGTAGAATAAAAAGGTTATTAGACGTTTTACTGTACAATACGGGATATATTTGGACTCGTACACAGCTGTACAGTAAAACGTCTTATAATCTATAAATATTTGCATAACTTACATGTACTTATGAAAAGGCAAAATACAGTTCAATAAATAAAACCTTGCTTAAATAATCGTTATATAAATGTATCCTCATTTTACATACGTTAAAAAGTTAGAACAGTAAAGAAAAAAGCTAAACCTAAAAATTCTCTAAAATTCTATTAACATAATTTCACAAAATCTTCACAACACAAACCATTATTTTAAACATCAGTGTTATGATTATGGCAACAATTTTCCCCCCACTCCGAAAGAGGAGGGCATACAGGTTTGCCCTTGTCCGTCCGAAACTTGTGTCGCACATTACTAAAAAGTATAAAAGCTTAAATCATGAAACTGTACATGTATGTTGACCATAATATAAAGTTGTACACCTAGGATTTCGTTTAGTGCCATTTCTGTTAAGAAGAGAGTTAAGTCGCCGTATGCATTTCAATATTATGCATTCAGCATGTATCTTATGTCGCATGTAAGTCCAAAAGTATAAGTCAGGGTCATGAAACTTTACTGGCATGTTGACATCATGTGTAGTTGGACACCTTGGTTTGTTTCCGGCCTCAACCACGGTTATGGCTCTTTATTTATTTCATTATAACGGATTAAGCATGTAATCATGTGTCGGGCATAACTCAAAAAGTATGAGAGCAAAATTACGAACCTTTACAGGTATGTTGACCATCGTGTGTAGTTGTGCTTTGTTTTTGGTCATGCCCATTAAAATCAGAGTATTGCCCCTTATGAAATTCATTATTGCAACCGGCATGTTAACTTGTTTCGGACTAACTCAAATGGTAAAAGAGCCACAGTCATGAAACTTTACAGGTATGTTAACCACTAAGTGTAGTTGTGCACCTGGGGTTTTGTTTCTGTTCATGCCCGTAAAAATCGGGGTTTTGGCCTCTATGTATTTCAGTAAAATACATTCAGCATTTTATCTTGTGTCATGCATAACTCTACTAGTATATGAGAGCCATTCATAAAACTTTTTTAAATTACAGCTTTGTAAACCATTTGTAGTTGCGCATTTAGGTTTTTGTTTCTGACCATGTCCATTTGAACCAGAGTTATGACCCTTAATGTATTGCAGTACTGTACTTTCAATATTATGTATTCAGGAAGTAATCTTGTTATCTGGTAATTCAGAAAAAGTGTACTGTGAAAACAATATTGGCCTTGATAACTGAGAGAAGGGGGCATTTGTGTCCTGGACACATCTCTAGTTCTTAAAGACCCTTCAAATGTGAAGAGAGAAATAATCGTTTGTCACCCATTTACCCAACATCAGGAAGCGACCAGGAAATTCAAAGTTAAAGACTTTTTTTTACAAATATCTCATATTGTTTACATATTTGAGTCAAAAGAAAACACCATATTGCTGTCAGATAGCATATTGCTGTCAGTATCATATAACTCATTTGGGTATTTAAAAATATGTTGATTTGTTTAGTTTTTGTAAATGTATGTATATAGAATTTTGTGGAGATTTAAAATATAGTTATTCTGCTTTACTATTCTAACATGTCTTCACGTAATATGCAAAATAAAGATATGTTAAAAACATTTATTTATGCGTAGTTTAATTGAACTGCATCTTGCCGTTCGAGAGATTTTGACAATTTTCTTTTTTATCGATGAACATGATGCAATGATGACAGCTTTTTCTGTGATGACCGTAGATGGCCCTTTACAATTAGAGTATGTATTGGCTTTTTTCTTCGGAATGTGATTAATATATCTGACATTCTTAAATTTATATATTAATCATTTTACCATATTAATGCACATTCAGCTTTCTTGTGATATTATATGACAAAAACGACACGTTCCATATGGGTGTTTCAACACACACCTTTTACCTTAGAATAAAAAAACAGCATATACTTTAATCAATCATGGAGTAACATAATTTATTTTAATGCTGTAATGACATAATTTTCTAGAAAATTTACGTTAAATTCACGTTCTGATGATTGTCATTTTTATGTGTAACAATAAACACACTAAGTATAAACAAAATGAACATTCCTTGAACTAGTTCATTTTCTCTTCTTTCCAAAAAAATGTAGATATAGTTTATGGCGTTATTATTATTTTAAAACTATCTTATTAAAGGTGATTACGCATAAAACCTGTATAATTTGTATAAACTTTCCTTAATGTATCTTTTTGAATACGGTTCAAAATGTTACTAGTATTAAACAATTAAGGGTATCGCATATTCTATTATTTTGCATTCCAAAATCTTTTATACGTTATTGCATAAATTTGCACATGCGTGCGTTTTTCGCACATGCATGCGTGTATGTGGGCGTGTGTAGTATAGACTATGTCATCAAATTACATTAAAGTTTAATTTTAATTCAAGAAAAAACAACTGCTCGTGATGTATGTTTGGCTTGCTTGGATTATATGATTATATCACTCTGTAGATAATATTCAGATATTTAAGACTGATTGGTTGTTTCAATATAACCAAATAAAAGCATACACGTAATGTTGGTTACATGAAGAAATGCACAAGTACACATTCAAGACGTTTTTTTTTTATCTTAATGGTGTAACTTGCAAAAGATTTTATCGGTATTAAGCCAATCTTAGTGAAACATTGTTTAAGTTCCAATTACAAGAACAATTATTCCAAAATATAACGCTATGTTTGCAGTATGAACAAAGATAACTAAGATACTTACGACAACACGCACACAACTGAGGACATTTCGCTGCCTTAGTAGGATCTGAGCAGATTAACAAGGGATGGTCGTAAGAATAAGAACATTCGTTTTGGTCTTGACAGGCAGTTGAACTATCTTGAAAATCGAAAACATTCAAATGATAGTGTCTCTAGCTGGGAGCGAACCCGCACCGTCAAGAAAAAATGTATATCGGAAACGATTGGTTCGATTAAGCCTTCTCATGGGCAGAAATGTAAATGCGTATTACAGCCAACGCCGCCTAGCCTGCGACTTAGTTCAACGCAATATCTACACAAATAAACAGTACTTATAATTATGTACCCGTCTCAAATAGCGGCTTACATATTGCTTACGCATCAACAAGAAGATTGTTTGCTGTTGTTTTAGTGCGTACACGTATAGTCTTCGGATAAAATACATTCAGTGAACAAAATCATAGGTAATCTTAATCATCAGGCCTCGGGCTTACATGACCCTTGGCCAAATAACAAAGCCAGTTTGAATTCACTTCATTAATAATATTATTAATGACAGACTTTTGAAAGAATTTCACCTACCATACAAGCTGCAGTCGACAAGGGTAGTATTTGTATCTAAAAATAAGACATGTCAACATAAGTATCACTCGATACAATAGACAAGAAAATATGACATCTTCATGGTTTAAAATATCAATTTCTACATTTTGTTCTCGTGCTTGAGAAATCATCATATCCACCTCGCTGGATTGCAATTATTGTATAACATCTATGTTATATAATGTTTGTTTATTAAATAAGTTACATTGTACTTATCCCGCAATATATATATCTTATTTCGCTCATATTGCTAAATTTCTTTTTAGATAAACCTCTTGTATAAAAATGTAATATTCACATGCGCTGAAATTGTAGAGATAGATAGATTTATTTCAGTATAAAATATTATGTATACTATGTATATCAATTGTACAATAACATGTAAGTGTTCTTATTAATTTAGTGGCATGTTTCGTCTCGAAAAGAACCAATAACCAAATGATATTGCCTTATTGCTTTAAAACAGATATACTAATACTGAAAATCGCTCCCGTCTTTTCACCTGAACAATCTAATCCATGACATTCGTTTATTTCGGACTTAGAACCCCTGCAGTCGGCTGGTTTTCCTGTCGAGCACATTCGATTCCGTGAAATATGGCACGTTGCGTATAACCCAGAATTCAGTTTTGTACATATCCACGGGGACCAGTTTTCCCATACAATGTATCCTTCTACTTCGTTTTCTGCAAGAAAACATACATGGTTGAGTACAGTTGTAAGAAATATACAACTACTTACATATTACAACTTTTTGAAGTTGACACGATTATAAGCCTGTAACTGAGTACCTCACTGGCAGCTAACGAAAACATGACAGTTTATAGAGTCACCTTTCGACAAGAAGTTTTAATTCATGTTATGTTATTAATTAAGGATACGCGGTATTTTTGGCGTTACGTTGGCCAAATTTTGATACCTCGAATTCCGGTAATTCTATTTCTTAACGGTCCAGACGAGTTCGTATTTATCAAAGTTCGACTGTATCAATTCGCATTAAAATACTGACAAAATCTGTATTCGACTGTTGTATAATAGTTTTTTTGATAAGCAAGATGAATTCTAATAATAAAGCAATTAGGTTAAAAGACAAAATATATTACCGCAACAACCGCAGCTTTTCGGACAGAGCAAAGAGGCAATGTGAACGTTACTGATACAAGCTTGGCTACTTGGTTTCAGGTTTGAGCATGTAATTGATGTATCCATACAATGTGAAACACCATAATCTGCATAATTAAAACAACAATATTACATGTTATGATGACGTGTCGCATTATGTTCGATTGACAACTTCTTATTTCAGGTTTTAAAGCTACATCAGTTACTATTGTGTTATTTAAAACTAATAAATACTTAACTTTTTTATTTTGAAAACAGAAACACCTTAATGTTAAGTGTAACATTTTTAATGTTCGTAAATATGGTTCTTTATAAAAAAATGTTTCATATGAAAAGTTGTGAAACGTAAATATCTTTGTATTTTTAATCACTTGTGAAGGATCGCACAAACATTTTATTAATCTGTTTGTCTTTCAATGTGTCTGGTATTTCAAACTGATATTAATATTATAGTCTTCTGTTGTGTAGAGAAAAATTTCTCTTCATTTTTTTGTTAACAAGTATATCCGATTTAATATTTACTTACTGTATGTTGCACACTGTGTCAGGTTAAATAGATCTGAAAAGTAAAAGTATAAAATTAAAAAAAGAATCCGGAAAAGCCACACCTAGGATACACAGACCCTCAATAGACAAAAAGTAATATATAGATGAGGAAAGAGATCATTATTAAATGGGGCGCGTCACGGGAAAAGGTACCTTCGGTCATTTTTTGTGTCATTGTTGTTGTTACTATATTTAGAAAGAACTTTCAAATTTCTATTATTTTCTCATAACAAAACAGTGATTTTGTTACACATTTTGACAATAAAATGGGTTTTTTTACCGCGAATTGCATAAAAATTAATGTCTTCTGCTCAACTTTATGACGTCGTTTCAAGGATTGACGTCAACTGTCCGAAGGTACCTTTTCCCGTGACGCGCCCCAAATGAGGGGTTATAAGAAAAAAAACAAGAGTGTAATGTACCATTATGAATAACTTCATTCAAGATATTCGTTTGTCAAAATCGTATTAAAATATTATTTCTTACACCTTCCAGCACAACTTCATAAGCTTCATGTTAAGATGTGGCTTTCTGAAATTGATATTTTTATAAACGTCAAAAGGACTAAGGCTAAAAACTTATCGAAACATGTCTACGTGATAATGTCCGTAATTGTATAACTGTATGTGGCTAATCCTAAGCATTTATAATGCCTTGGTAAGTCTCAAATCATCAAGAAGTTATCTTTTTCGCTTGACATGATATAAGCTTCTTAGGTTTGGTATATGTAAGTGCTGTTTGCTTGCAACAAAAGTCGAGTTGATGGGTAGGTCGGAGTTAATTCACTAAATACTTGTTTGTTCATACGATGACCCGAAGAGCTTAGTGTGAGTTTGATGCACCGTAAATCCTGGTGTTAACATCTATTGCAAAATATGACCAACTTCTCTTTTCCACCCTACTGTATGACAATGTGAAGAAGATGAAAAGGGAACTTTGAAAGCCATCGAACACGACAAATATGAAAATATTGCAGGCTCGGTTTGATTGAGCCTGTTCATGGACAGTAATGGAAATGCAAATTACTGCCCACGCCGCATAGCCCCGGGTTGAGCGCAACTCAATATTTACACCAATAAACAGTACCATTTTAGACCATCCCAAACGATGGTATGCATATGGCGGTGAACATGGAACCTTCAATGCGGTATTTTCAGATTAATACCATTCCATGTTCAGCGGCGTATGGTCCCCAGATAAAAGAATGGGTTTGCCCTAAACGAGAAAACAATGGGCGGAACTAAACAGAATAGAATTTTGATAGGGGATCTTAGAATATAAATCCTGCGTATCACAGACAACGCCAAAGGCAAAATTTAAAAAGCAGGAAGTATATCCTTGGGGGTGATTGGACAATATCCAAAACCTTATTGGCTGAGATATTGAAACCACCTATCTTTAAACTGGCCAAAATATAAAAACAAAAAGTAATTTTAGAAGTACTATTAACTTTGTACATAAGTTTCGTGCTCAACGACCTTCAAAGGACGTAACTGATAACAGCACTGATTGAAGAGGCTGTGGTTTCTTAATGTTGATATTCCTGATCAGAATACTTCACTTATTTGTAAATTGATTTGCCTGTATTTCATAATGGATAGTAAACATTATTTATTCTTCGCTTGTGCTCCATGTCAGCATGAACCTCGCTAAAATATTTTGGGCATTATTTTTGTAATCCGAGGAACATACTTAATTGTTACCGATATGATAAATTTTACCTTTACATATATCTTTTCTACAATCTGTATAGTATTGACTGTCATTCTTGGTTCCACAGTCTACAATGTTTCCAGTGGAACAATTTCGTTGCCGGAACATTACACATTTGCCCTCGTCTACTGTTTTACATCGCCAGTTACCCCATTCTTCCCAATAAATGACTGATGTTGTTGAAGACGTTGATAACGGTGTCGACGCAGATGTTTGAATCGACGTAAAAGTTGATGTAGTTTGTGTTACTAAAATAATGATGACGCATTTTCTGATGAAAACGAATGGGTTGTTAACGATGAAGTTTGCGGAAAGGAAAACATAGTAGCAGAATCTGGATATGAAGGTGATAAGAAAATAATATAAAATAGTATCTGCTTGACTAATAGTTCATATTTTTTCGTAGTCCAGGGTAAAAAGTTCTTGAGGTCTTTAAAAAGATTTTGTTCTTCGAAATAAATCCCTGTATTTGACCGACATCTTTGATGCTCTCGAAATACTGACTCGATTCATTTATTCGACAAAATTTTTAATCAAAAGTTTTTTAAGCTTAAATTCTTACATATGTAAGTGTATTAAGAACTTTTTTTATTTAATGATTTCCATTTAATTATAGAAATTTCCCTATAAAATAAAAGTAGAAGTTCACTGTTTTTAAATAGTTGAATATAGTTTTGATTTTCACTGTTTTTTAACGCTTGTACCCAAACGTACATCCCGAATGAGAACGTTTAGAAAACTGTCTCTGGGTGTATGACATTATGACGTTACGTTAAAAACAAACATTTTGGCGCCATTTTAATGATTTTTTTCTGTCAAATTCACACACACACAAATTGTGCACTTAAAGCATAAAATAAAAAGAAAACAGGAATTCCGGATCTCACTCGGTGAAATATATTTCTATCGCAAAATGCTCAAGACAAATGTCCTCTATATTTTACATGTAAGTTATGCCTTATATTTTTTCAAGCTTCGCAAATTAACCACGTAGTTCTTACCACAACATCCACATATAACAGGGCACATATGGGCTACTTCAGAACACAGGATATCTTGTCGGGAAGACAAGCTGTGGCACATTGAATAATCAGTACATGGCAGATTTAAAGATGCTGTAAAGCAAAACATAAACATGTATTGGGCGTTACATATGAACGGTTATAACAAATTTGAATTAGTATATGCATGTAAGATATTGAAAACCTATAAGAGTTCACTATAATCTAACTTTTCTACAAAGACACGTTAATGTTGACCAAAAAAGTTGATTTGAAACCAAACACAATCGACAACATTACTCCAAATGTTATTTGTCCAAGCGTTTAATTGTTTACTGCAGTATCAAAGTTGTAGAACTTTTAAAACTTTGTTCTAATATCACAATTACGTAAAATCTTCCAAAAGGAAAGTCAGTTATATAATTTATATATTTATATAAACATTGATTTACTTACAAGTCTTTTTCGGTTTAACATGTTTTGCCATAATGTTGTCTTTTTTTTAATTCGAATGAGAGAAAACAAACTCTGGACTAAATTTAGAGTACCACAGTACACATTGATTTTCTCTTCAAACCCGTTTGTAAGTTAGTTACAAGAATCATTAAACTATACACAACTTAGTAAATTATTGAACTACTTCTTCGAGGTCGTGTACCATATCTCAGAAGTCGTTTTTTTTTCGCCGAAAGTGGCCATTAACCACAAAAATGACTAAAACAATAATTATTATTTGTTTTAAAACTTAACAGTTGCACACATACATTGATGCAAAAACTGATAACCCACCCAATAATAAGAGTTCATGCATCACATGCTAACAAAATTCCTGAAAACAGATTTTTAGCATGATTGATGACATGTACATGCCTACGGACGGACAATACTGTCTCTATAAGTCAACACCATTTTATTTTTGAGGACGTAAACTACTGTCAAGAGCATTCATAAAACGATCTTCAGTACTCGATTAACATCCAGTTGTCGGTAACTTATGCAGACAAACTTTGTTGATAATATGGTGCTTTTTGCTTGGTTTACATATACCTCATAGAATATGTCGATTTTAAATTATAAATCATCGAAACAAATCATCAGTCTTCTAAGATCCTTAAGTGATCCGGGAACCGTAGACATTATCCTCAAGCTAAATTATTATCGGATTAGAAGTATAGCATAAACTGTAGTTTATATGACATTTCGACCTTGTTTTTTTTCTAGACAACCCAAATGTATGCGTTTACTTTCGATCAAAAAGATGAAATATGTTTATCGGGAATGGCCACATCCTGAAGACACGTCCTCCTTACACAGCCGAAAAGTAGAGGAAAATAGAGCATGTTTTATAAAAATCCATTTCAAACCATTAAATCAAAAACTGAGGGGGTACTGCCTTGAAACGGTAAGTTGCAAAGCAATTTGGCACTAGGGGTATAAACCAGGTACTAGGGTGCACAAAACTCACACTTGCCCCAAAAGGTTCTGATATGAACAAAGAACTACACGTTTTATTGGTTTATCAGCTTCAACACAACCATCAACTCGACACTGTTGCACTGAGGTTCGATTGCAATTATAATTATAAAATGTTGATTACATCTTGTTCAAAAATAAAATTCACGAAAGTTATGTTGAAAGTTATATTTTACATAAATTATTATGTTTAAAAATGGAAAGATAACCAGTTTTAATTTAAACATCAAACTAATCGGTCTTCGATATAAAACTCAAACTCACCAAATTTGCTACAATTCGCCCTGTATCCCATATTGTCTGAAATTAAAATTTATATATTTAATTCAGTTAAAATTATTTTACAACTGTTGTTGCTGAATCGATGTGAGATTTCTGGTCACCTTCTATTAAGGTTCCACTAGCATTGCAAGTGACGAAAGCTGGCTAAAATTTCAAACATGAATTTTGATGGAAAATACTCATTGCCACCTAGATTTTAGCGGATACATGTATTTCTCTAAAGATGAACTAATGTTTGCAAACTCAGTTCAGACTTATTCATATTCTAATTACCAAGCACATACTAAAACAAAAGAAAAAACGTTTTCATGAGAACTCTGAAATTCATTGTCTGTGTATCAAACCAACTCACACCTGAAATAAGTATATGCTGGTCTACAATCAGGAGTGCTAATTCGTCAAAATAATGTTGGGTTTTCAAAAAATTCAAGAAAAACTCACTTAGGGTCTCCTTTCGGTTTGAAGTCAGAACATTTGATTAAATAAACGTAAGAACAAAGAGTTATGTTGAGAGAAGAGAATGTCTTTTTGATTAAAACAAATGAAATTTGAAAATCTTTTCAGTTCTGTGCTCAGTTTCAAAATGACGTTGCAATGCGAGCTGGTTCTTTTATACCGGACTTCCTCTTTACGAACGCGCTTGAAAGTGTCAATATGTCAAAGTTAAATATTGTCAATAGTCTTAATTAACACACAATAAATGACCGCCTCCTTAATTCTATAAGTGGTATATACCGCTACGTGAAAGCATGTGTTCGTTACCATTCTGAAATTTGAGGCAGATTCGAATGCCCCATTGGTTTACGTCAAAGTTGTCACTTAAGCCCCATTTTGTTTAAGTTATATATAAATGCATTACAAGACGTTGTGTAGAATAGTTGTTTGAGTGATCACTGCAGATGTTGTTTTGATACTTTTTATTATTCGCGGATGATATAGTTTTGACCGTTGATTCTATATCGGTCTACAAAGACAATTAAATATTTTACATGCTTACCCTACCGACTGGAAACTAACCGTTAATATCGAAAAAAAACAACAACAATAAAATAATAGTTTTTAGAAATGGCGGACCATTGTCCAGTTACAATATTAAATCAAGAACTAGAAAGTATTAATGATGTTTTATATAGGAATGTGCTTTAGTACCCAAAATTTCCTTTTATTAATTTACTTGGTGGAAAATGAAAACCGTAGTCTGGTAGCATTGTTATCCTCTTTTTACTATCTTATATCAATTGCCGAGAAATGTATTTTTCAAATTATTTGATGCAAAAATACTCCAATCTAATGGCTCTGAGATATGGGGTCTCGCTTAAAGTTTGTGTATAGAAAAAGTATGTTGGCGTGTAAAATATATATATGTCAGCACCGCTGATAGCTTGTATGCACCGTCATATATGCATACCATCGTTTGGGATGGATCAAAATTGTACTGTTTATTGGTGTTAATATTGAGTTGCGCTCATCCCGGCGATAGGCGGCGTGGACAGTAATATTAATATTAATATGCATTCCCATCACTGCCCATGAACAGGCTTAATCAAACCGAGCCTGCAATATTTTCATATTTATGCGTTCAGTAGCTTTCAAAGTTCCCTTTTTTATCTATTGTAATGCCACAGAGCTTGAAGACTTTGCTCGTTTAGCATTGCATACTATTTCTTCAAAACGATGTAATAAATACCGGCTTAAAAGTTTGTCGAGGCCTTCTAATAGATTTGTAAAAAGTACTATATATGTTATTACATTACAATTGTTAAGGCTATTAAAACTGTGTGTTTAAAATGTTGCTGAGTATAAAAATAGCACATAAAATACTGTAGCATTGTTATCCTCTTTTTACTATCCATTGCCGAGAAATGTATTTTTTCAAATTATTTGATGCAAAATTACTCCAATCCAATGGCTCTGAGATATGGCGTCTCGCTTAAAGTTTTTGTATAGAAAAGTACATTGGCGTGTAAAATATATATATATGTCAGCACCGCTGCTACATGTAGCTTGTATGCATGCACCGTCATATATGCATACCATCGTTTGGGATGGATCAAAATTGTACTGTTTATTTGTACATCTAAAACACAATGATGCAACAACAATTAAATAATAATAATGCTGCTGAGCGTGGAGTGAGGCAGTCGGAGAGTTGGAAAGAGTGTCAAAAGGAACAAGAACACAGTTTTTAGCCCTACCCACAATGAGGAAGTACTTATACAGTAAATGACTCCTCTGAGAATGGATACTGATTGAAATTTGAATGAAGAATCCTAATTAAATGGCATTTTGTACAGAGTAGGTCTAAATCAGTAAGAAAATATCAATTTTGAGTGAAGTTTTATGATAGATTATTGTAAATCAGCATTTGAACAGGGGTTTTGGCTCTCTTTCCCTCTCTTCGTTTTCGCTTCGTGGGGAGGCTGTGTTTTGTAAGTTTGGCGATTACTAACATGCATATTTCACTTTTGTATAACCATCCCAAATAAGCCAGATGAAACGTAAAGTCTTAGGTTTGATTAATATACTGAAACGGACGATCTATTAAAACTGTCATTTGTAGATTAGAAATCATCGAATTGTATTAACTGACAGACCTGACAAATAGAAAGTATTACGTATCCTGTATTAGTTTTACCTTTGCTCCCCAACCTCCACCCCATAGAATGATTTAGGAAATTTCACATTTAAATTTACTGTTTTCATTGAACAGTTAACTTTATGGCATATTGTTTCAAAAGTATATAAGATTGTGAGTTTTCCAATCTTTTTAATCGGTCGAAAAACAATAAATAGAACAAGGTGTCTAAACAAAAGTGTTCGAACCTGTTTGGCAATGTTCTCCACTCCAACCGCTTGAGCATTGACAGCTGTAACTGCCAATACTGTTTGCACATGTTCCACCATTCTGGCAATAGTTAACCGAAAGACATTCGTCAATATCTGCAATATAAAATAGCCAACGTAATGGTTATTTTCAAGGAAAACAAAAACCATAACATCAGGTCAAACAAAGCGATTCAAAGATAATAATGAACGAACCAAAACAAAAACTTTTCAAAGCTAAGAATGAACGAACAAAGTTGGATCCGTTTCAATAATACGGACTGAGACGACAAACGCATCGAAAAATAAATTTAAGCAAGTGATTTACATGCAGCACGGTGTATGTATAAGCTCAGAGGATTAAATGGTTTAAGAGAACAAAATGTAGTCAATATATCGTATGATAATTTCATATGTACCAACCGATGCACAGTTTCAAATTTGTTTCAACCAGTAGAGATAACAATATTTTGCCCGTGAACCTCACAATTATGTTTGCGCTCGCGAAAATACAATTTTCGTACTCAATCGGTCTTTAAATTGAAACATGAGAATTATTTTTACTTGCTTTATTCCCACTTGTGTGTTTTCAAACATTCTGAATGTAGATATTATATTAAACGAAATTCCAGTTTTTCAAATGTTCAAAAAGTAAATCTTCTTTATTTGCAGGATGTGTAACATAAATGTATTTGTTTTGTTTCCGACGTTTGTTATATGCTTTTTGATCAGTTATAACTATATGTGTACGATTTATTGTGATAATTCGATCTGTACAAACCGATGTACATTTTCAATTTCAAAGTAGTTGAACCAATATTATGAGTGGTTCAAGGCTTTAACATAGATATAATAAATTATTGCTTATTTTTGAGTGCATTACCTGTATCACACTGTAAGCCAGTCCAACCACTCGTGCAGGTGCAACTTAATTGTCCTTGTGAATATGAACATGTTCCTCCATTCATGCATGGCGTTAACAGCAAACAAAGGTCGGTAACTGTGGAAACCATATGTTAAATGAGATATATTAAAACAAACAATAACACAATGCAAGATATAGAAACTCCATTAAAAGCGGACTTATATTTAATACATGAAAAAGTTCAACGAACATTGTTTTGCCACTGACCGTTGCAAGGCGGTAAACACAAGGGTTCTCTTTTTCGTTAATTGTTTGTAGCGTCTAATTCGAATTTTACATACATATAAAACATTCTCTCTTTTTCTCTTTTCTTTTTCGCTGCGTGGGGCTGTGTATTGTGAGTTTGGAGATATTTCACTTTCGTATAAGCGTCCCAAATAAGCCAGATGAAACATTAAGTCTTAGTATTAGTTAATAACCGTCAAACCTGTCTTCATCAGCCACCCAGAGAGTGATTAAATGCTACTTAAATGTACGATATATTTAAATTCCATTTGTAGATTAAAAATCATCGAATTGTATTACTTGACAGTCCTAATAGGATGGAAGGCATTAAATATCCTGTATTAGTTTTACCTTTGCCCCCCCCCAACCTCCACCTTTAAGAATGATTTAGGAAATTTCACATTTACCTTTTCTAATTAGATAGTAAACTTTATGGCACATTGGTTTAAAAGTAAATAAAATTGCGAGTTTTCCAATCTCTTAAATCGATCGGTACACAATAAATAAAACAAGGTGTCTAAACAAGTGTTCGAACCTATTTGGCAACGTCCTCCACTCCAACCGCTTGCGCATTGACAGCTGTAACTTCCAGGACTGTTTATACATTTGTCACCATTCTGGCATAGGTTAACTGACAGACATTCGTCAATGTCTGCAATATAAAATAGCAGATGTAATGATTATTTTCATGTACAACGAACACGATAACATCACGTCAAAAAATTTAAAGATAGAAATGAACCAACACAGTTGCATCAGTTTCAATAAAACGGACTGAGACTTCAACACTAACAACAATTTACCTCGTAACAAACTCCTTTTTCGATTAGTATAACATAAACGAACTTTAATTATGTTCAGAATAAACTTTATAAATTGTATCATCTTTTAGACTTTTGGGTTTTCCTATTTATTGATACGGATTCTTGCAACGCAGTTGAAAATATATGTTCTACCTATAACAGTGACTATTAAATAAAACTTTAATTTATTAAAAAAAATATATTTACTAAGGAACTAATATATGTTCGTTGAAATCAAATACAGTACTATATTGAGATAGCAAACTGGCAGTTACGCCCAGTCGCATGCCAAAACGCATCGATAAATAAATTTAAGCAAGTGATTTACATACAGCACGGTGTATGTATAAGCTCAGAGGATTATTTGGTTTTAGAGAACAGAATGTAGTCAATATATCATATATTAGTATCTAAGCTCTTTTACGGAAAAATGGAAAGCTATTGATTCACATCTCTTTCATTTTAATTGTTTTATCGCTCAACGCTTCTGGTTTTGTTAAGGGCCGTCTAGACTCTTCATTACACGTCGATTGATGTAAAAGACATTTATCAAAATCTTTCTAAAGGCAAAATGTCAATCAATGAAACGTTGCACAAATAAGTTATTGATTAATATATCTTTATTTTGAGCTTGGTAACACACGTTTGAAAAATAAAGAAAACTATCCAGAAATAGTTTCCTAAAATTCGTTTAACACAGTTCGCAAAATCTAAACAACTTTAAACATATGTGTGAAGTTGGCAATGCAATCGTAGATCGCCGTTCGACATTCAATGCATAACTGTGCAATCGACATACAGCTCTGCATTGGCAGACTATCCGCCAATGTACAGCTGTGAGATCGACATTCAGCTATGCATTCAATGTTTAGCTCTGGGTTGGTCATTCAGCTCGGCATTCAAAAAGGTAAGTCACTCAATGTTTAGCTGTGGGTTCGGCATTCAGCTATGCATTCGCCAATGTACAGCTCTGAGTTCGACATTCAGCTCTGCATTCAAAACGGGAGGTATCTCAATGTTTAGCTGTGGGTTGGACATTCAGATCTGCATTCACCAATGTACATCTGTGAGTTCGACATTCAGCTATGCATTCGCCAATGTAGAGCTGTGAGTTCGACATTCAGCTATGCATTCGCCAATGCACAGCTGTGAGTTCGACATTGAGTTCGGCATTCAAAACGGGAGGTCCCTCAATGTTTAGCTGTGGGTTGGACGTTCAGATCTGCATTCGCCAATGTACAGCTGTGGGTTCGACATTCAGCTATGCATTCGCCAATGTAGAGCTGTGAGTTCGACATTCAACTCTGCATTAAAAAAAGGATTTCCGTCAATGTTTAGCTGTGGGTTGGACATTAAGATCTGCATTCACCAATGTACAGCTGTGGGTTCGTCATTCAGCTCTGAATTCAAAACGGGAGGTATCTCAATGTTTAGCTGTGGGTTGGACATTCAGATCTGCATTCACCAATGTACAGCTGTGAGTTCGACATTCAGCTATGCATTCACAAATGTACAGCTGTGTGTTCGACATTGAGCTCGGCATTCAAAAAGGTAAGTCCCTCAATGTTTAGCTGTGGGTTCGACATTCAGCTATGCATTCGCCAATGTGCAGCTCTGAGTTCGACATTCAGCTCTGCATTCAAAACGGGAGGTATCTCAATGTTTAGCTGTGGGTTGGACATTCAGATCTGCATTCGCCAATGTACAGCTGTGGGTTCGACATTCAGCTATGCATTCGCCAATGTAGAGCTTTGGGTTCGACATTCAGCTCTGCATTCAAAACAGGAGTTCCCTCAATGCTTGGCTGTTCGTTGGACATTCAGATCTGCATTCACCAATGTACAGCTGTGGATTCGACATTCAGCTCTGCATTCAAAACGGGAGGTATCTCAATGTTTAGCTGTGGGTTGGACATTCAGATCTGCATTCGCCAATGTACAGCTGTGGGTTCGACATTGAGCTCGGCATTCAAAAAGGTAAGTCCCTCAATGTTTAGCTGTGGGTTCGACATTCAGCTATGCATTCGCCAGTGTGCAGCTCTGAGTTCGACATTCAGCTCTGCATTCAAAACGGGAGGTCCTTCAATGTTTAGCTGTGGGTTGGAAATTCAGATCTGCATTCGCCAATGTACAGCTGTGGGTTCGACATTCAGCTATGCATTCGCCAATGTAGAGCTGTGAGTTCGACATTCAGCTCTGCATTCAAAACAGGAGTTCCCTCAATGCTTAGCTGTTCGTTGGACATTCAGATCTGCATTCAACAATGTACAGCTGTGGGTTCGTCATTCAGCTCTGCATTCATAACGGGAGGTATCTCAATGTTTAGCTGTGGGTTGGACAATCAGATCTGCATTCACTAATGTACAGCTGTAAGTTCGACATTCAGCTATGCATTCGCCAATGTAGAGCTGGGAGTTCGACATTCAGCTATGCATTCGCCAAAGTACAGCTGTGAGTTCGACATTGAGCTCGGCATTCAAAAAGGTAAGTGCCTCAATGTTTAGCTGTGGGTTCGACATTTAGCTCTGCATTCGCCAATGTACAGCTCTGAGTTCGACATTCAGCTATGCATTCGCCAATGTACAGCTGTGAGTTCGACATTCAGCTCGGCATTCAAAATGGTAAGTTCCTCAATGTTTAGCTGTGGGTTCGACATTCAGCTATGCATTCGCCAATGTACAGCTCTGAGTTCGACATTCAGCTCTGCATTCAAAACGGGAGGTCCCTCAATGTTTAGCTGTGGGTTGGACATTCAGATCTGCATTCGCCAATGTACAGCTGTGGTATCGACATTCAGCTATGCATTCGCCAATGTAGAGCTGAGAGTTCGACATTCAGCTCTGCATTCAAAACAGGAGTTAACTCAATGTTTAGCTGTGGGTTGGACATTCAGATCTGCATTCACTAATGCACAGATGTGAGTTCGACATTCAGCTCTGCATTCAAAACGGGAGGTATCTCAATGTTTAGCTGTGGGTTGGACATTCAGATCTGCATTCACCAATGTACAGCTGTGAGTTCGACATTCAGCTATGCATTCGCAAATGTAGAGCTGTGAGTTCGACATTCAGCTATGCATTCAAAACAGGATTTCCCTCAATGTTTAGCTGTGGGTTGGACATTCAGATCTGCATTCACCAATGTACAGCTGTGGGTTTGTCATTCAGATCTGCATTCATAACGGAAGGTACCTCAATGTTTAGCTGTGGGTTGGACATTCAGATCTGCATTCACCAATGTAAAGCTGTGAGTTCGACATTCAGCTATGCATTCGCCGATGTAGAGCTGTGAGTTCGACATTCAGCTATGCATTCGCCAATGTACAGCTTTGAGTTCGGCATTGAGCTCGGCATTCAAAAAGGTAAGTGCCTCAATGTTTAGCTGTGGGTTCGACATTCAGCTATGCATTCGCCAATGCGCAGCTCTGAGTTCGACATTCAGCTATGCGTTCGCCGATGTACAGCTGTGAGTTCGACATTGAGCTCGGCATTCAAAAAGGTAAGTCCCTCAATGTTTAGCTGAGGGTTCGACATTCCGCTATGCATTCGCCAATGTACAGCTCTGAGTTCGACATTCAGCTTTGCATTCAAAATGGGAGGTCCCTCAATGTTTAGCTGAGGGTTCGACATTCCGCTATGCATTCGCCAATATACAGCTCTGAGTTCGACATTTAGCATTGCATTCAAAACGGGAGGTATCTCAATGTTTAGCTGTGGGTTGGACATTCAGATCTGCATTCACAAATGTACAGCTGTGAGTTCGACATTCAGCTATGCATTCGGCAATGTAGAGCTGTGAGTTCGACATTCAGCTATGCATTCGCCAATGTACAGCTGTGAGTTCGACATTGAGCTCGGCATTCAAAAAGGTAAGTCCCGCAATGTTTAGCTGTGGGTTCGACATTCAGCTATGCATTCGCCAATGTACAGCTGTGAGTTCGACATTCAGCTCTGCATTCAAAACTGGAGGTTACGCCATGTTTAGCTGTGGGTTGGACATTCAGATCTGCATTCGCCAATGAACAGCTGTGGGTTCGACATTCAGCTATGCCTTCGCCGATGTAGAGCTGTGAGTTCGACATTCAGCTCTGCATTCAATACAGGAGTTCCCTCAATGTTTAGCTGTGGGTTGGACATTCAGATCTGCATTCACCAATGTGCAGCTGTGGGTTCGTCATTTAGATCAGCATCCAAAACGGGAGGTATCTCAATGTTTAGCTGTGGCTTGGACATTCAGATCTGCATTCACCAATGTACAGCTGTGGGTTCGTCATTCAGATCAGCATTCAAAACATGAGGTATCTCAATGTTTAGCTGTGGGTTGGACATTCAGATCAGCATTCAATGTTTAGTTCTGGGTTGGTCCTTCAGCACGGCATTCAAAAAGGTAAGTCACTCAATGTTTAGCTGTGGGTTCGACATTCAGATGTGCATTCACCAATGTACAGCTGTGAGTTCGACATTCAGCTCTGCATTCAAAACGGGAGGTATCTCAATGTTTAGCTGTGGGTTGGACATTCAGATCTGCATTCACCAATGTACAGCTGTGGGTTTGACATTCAGCTATGCATTCGCCGATGTACAGCTCTGAGTTCGACATTCAGCTCTGCATTCCAAACGGGAGGTCCCTCAATGTTTAGCTGTGGGTTGGACATTCAGATCTGCATTCGCAAATGTACAGCTGTGGGTTCGACATTCAGCTATGCATTCGCCAATGTACAGCTATGAGTTCGACATGCAGCTCTGCATTGAAAACGGGAGGTCCCTCAATCTTTATCAGTGGGTTCGACATTTAGATCGGCTTTCAAAAAGTTTAGTTCTTCAATGTTACTTTTGTATTTTAAGACATGTTAAAATTCTTCAATGTTTTGCCATGCGTTGGACACTTACCCCTGCATTCAGCAATGTACAGCTATGCCATTCTCCAATATACGATATTCTGGTTATTCTTCTTGTATAAAATGTTGAAAAATGAAAAATGCAAATGAGGATTCTCTACACTCACAGAAGACAGCTCAGATTCTAGTTTTACACAAATCGCCGCGTTCTTGTTTTGCACTATTCATGGATGCTGAAGTTATTCTTCCGATACGTCGAGTTTTAAAACAAGATGCTTAAAAAAACTAACCACTTAATTTAAAACAGTTTCACCCGGTGGTCCTATTAATAAGAACTTATGTTTTCAAATTTAAAGTAACAAATAATAAAACGTTACATTTTAGATCAATCAGTTTTATTTTTTCAAATCTTTTTGCGTTTTGAATCGTAACAATTTTGCATTAAAGTGCCAGCATTTATATATGTGTAAGACATTTTAAAATGCATAGCTGAACACGCTTCAAAAGCTATGTATAGATTTTTTTCCGTTTTTGACAATTACGAATTTAATATCACAGAGAAATGTAAACTATTTGTTATCTAAGTCTCATCTGTTCTTACTTATTCATCGTATGTATGGGGTTTAAATGAAGGAAAAGATACTGAAATAGTCCACACAAATTTTTTAAGAAACGTTTTATTTGTTAATAAGCCTATAAATCTCTCAGCATTATACGGAGAACTAGGAAGGGTACCTTTAATCATCATAAGAAAAATACATATGATTTGATATTGGATAAAATTTGTAAATCTTGACAATAAAAAGTTTAAAGTATTTATATAATTTAGGGAAGCGTTGTTTTAGCCTCGTCTTGTTGTTTTCCTTTTGGTATTTTATAAAAATGCATTAATTTCACAACTACGAAAAGACAAAAGCGTCAATACAAGTTAGAACAGTAAAGAAAAATAGTTTAACCTTAAAAATCCCTTAAATTCTATTTGCAATCAAACACAAAAAAGAATCATCGCAAAACAAATACAGTTTATATACCCAAGTGATTAAGAAGATACTGACAACAATATATAAGGTCCTTTTATTTCTCATAAACAAATTTCTTTTCTTTTTAAATTCTTTTCTCGCATTATAACAACTTTGGTCAAACCATATTGCCTGTATATTTACTTGTTTGTTATTGTGAATATATGTATTATTGGAGTTGTAAATTTTTGTACAACCAAAGACTTTTATCCCGTTTTCATTGATGAGGTTAGTAAATAATGTCACCGTATTATTTATGTTTTGATAGCTAACCGTATTTGCGAAGGCGTCCAGCTTAATACTTTTGTACAATAACCCCGCCCTAAACGAATTTATGCGCGAATCATCCCATTTAATTCATTGCTCGGGACTACTTTCGGCATCACGTGGCCTTGTAGGCGTTGGTTTTCTTCCAATAGGAATGGTTAATGCGGAGTGATCTGAAAATTCGTCCAGTTATTCGACCTTGAAGTATGTCACAAAAAAGTCGTTGTAAAAAGGTGTCCGTTATTCAGTTGTTTTTTTTCCAAATTATTTACAACACTTCTAAATGATAGAATATCCTCTTTTTGCAATAAATACAATCTTATAAGTGATGCGCAATTTTGATTCTGCAAAGGTGTTTCCACTACTGATGCTATATTTTCCATATCATCTGTCGTACAACATTTTTAAACAATAATACACGCTTGTATGTGGCCTTTTTTGATCTAAAGAAATGTAAAGTTTTGATAGTATTTATAGAAATGCACTGTGGTATAAATTGTTTAATGCTGATGTACGAGGTAGGGTATTAAGAATTGTAAAAAACAACATGTATATGAATGCTAAATCATGTGTTAAACATTGTAAGAGTTTCTCTGAATTTTTCGAAAATTCAGTCGGTTTAAGACAAGGAGAAGTTATCTCCCCTTTGCTAGTATAATTTTTTTGAAGGATTTAGAATTATATTTGCAGAACAATGCGAATTCAGGTATCGAAATATATGATATAGTTTCGCTTATTTTATAATTTGCCGACGATATGGTAATTTTAGGTAACTCACCTGAGGAAATCCAAACACATTTAAATTCTTTAGCAAATTATTGTCAAAATTGGAGTTTGGAGGTTAATAGTTCTCATTTTCATTTACATTTTCTCTCAAATTTTCCTTGCGTGAAATAGTGCACTTGTTACTCTCAAAACTCTTAGACCACGTTGCAGTTGTAATTGTGTATAATGTTCTAGATTATGTACTCTGTACTTGTCTTGCATAAAATAAATTTCATTGTCATTGCTAATAAACAAGTTATAGTCGAAATTTCGTATTCTTCAATTTTACCATTGCAACATTCTTCAGTCAACTGATACATAGAGGTATTAGGGTGGTCTTTGTGTCGTACAAAATGATATTTTTGCTCGATATTAATGTTTATACATTTCATTTTTTCAACAACCATATCTTTGGCAATACTAATAAATACTGTAGAATCTCGAAAATAAGCGCATAATCGAAAATACGCGCTTACTGAAAATAAGCCCATATGTCTTACAGAAAACTAATACCTAAAAATAAGCGCATATCCGTCCCCTGAGTTAAAATTTATCCCAAAAATAAGCGCATACCCAAAGTACTACAGTTTTCAATGTTTGTTTGGTAATATTTATGTTGCTTGAAGTAATATTTTTGCATACGCAGTGTGTCATAAAATAACTAATGGACGAACCTCCAAATAAAAATCTCCAAACAACTCGGAAATCTTACAGCAAAGAAACAAAGTGATGATCAATTGTTGTAAATTTGTAAATAAACTTGCCTTTCCAAACACGTCTTTCCTCTTCAAAGAGGGTAATAGTGTTTTGATAATGTTTGATGAATTAGTGTCTATAAAAGTGTTGTTTTCTTTCAAAAATCAGCGTATATTCCGTCAATTTAAGCTATAAGCGCATATCAAATATTAGCGCCTATTCAGCGGCATATATAAGCGCAGCGTATACGCTTAATTTTGTGATTCTATAGCATATAAGAATAAAAGCTTCAAAAGACCCCTGGAAATATATTCTGACTTACACTGAACGCGAAACAAATTTTAACAATGAGGAAGTAAGCGCATGATGAAACTTTTCCCAGCCGCTACAGCAGCCCAGCAGCCAACTTTTCCCAGCAGCCAAAGTATCCCACCCGCCACAGCAGCCCAGCAGCCAACTTTTCCCAGCCGCCACAGCAGCTCAGCAGCCAAAGTATTCCAGCAGCCAACTTTTCCCAGCAGCCAAAGTATCCCAGCCACCACAACAGCCCAGCAGCCAAATTTTCCCAGCCGTCACAACAGCTCAGCAGCCAAAGTATTCCAGCAGCCAACTTTTCCCAGCAGCCAAAGTATCCCAGCCGCCACAGCAGCCCAGCAGCCAACTTTTCCTAGCCGCCACAGCAGCGCAGCAGCCAAACTATTCCAGCAGCCAACTATTTCCAGCAGCCAAAGTATCACAGCCGCCACACCAGCCAAGCAGCCAAATTTTCCCAGCAGCCAAAGTATCCCACCCGCCACAGCAGCCCAGCAGCCAACTTTACCCAGCAGCCAAGCAGCCAAAGTATTCCAGCAGCTAACTATACCCAGCAGCCAAAGTATCCCAGCCGCCACAGCAGCTCAGCAGCCAACATTTCCCAGCCGCCACAGCAGCTCAGCAGCCAAAGTATTCAGGTAGCCAAAATATACCAGCCGCCACAGCAGCCCAGCAGCGAACTTTTTTCCAGCCGTCACAGCAGCTCAGCAGCCAAAGTTTCACAGCAGCCAAAGTTAGGCTGTTGGGCGGCCAACTTCACGCTGCCTGGCTGCTTGGCTGCTTGGCGGTCAACTTCACGCTGCTTGGCTGCTTGGCGGCCAACTTCACGCTGTTGGGCTGCTTGTCTGCTTGGCGGCCAACTTCACGCTGCTTGGCTGCTAGGCGGCCAACTTCACGAACATTATAAAACGTACAAAAAGTCGCTTTTGTATCCGTATACGCTGAAAATAAATCGACTTTCTTTTCTTCAATGACGATAACTTCGACATTTTAAACGCAAAAGTCAGTTTGTTTGTGGCGAATTTCTGGTTTTGAAACTCGCAAAACTCCCTCTATCGTTTAGTCATTGTCAATATGTTGAAATGAAGTTTAAACTCGTATATTTTAACAGAAGCATTTTAATGTGGAGTTTCCGCTGAACGTAGATTAAATGACAATAGGTCTGAACCGAGTATGCAACAGAAAGGTCGTAGGTCTGGGTCGACTGCAGTATGGTAGAACATATGACTGGACCGACTGAAGAAATGACCGTTAGACGTAGGTCTGTTGGAAAAACATAGACTTCACCAATCGAAACTATTAGTTTAATATTCTAGTATCTTCGAGCCTCTGGATCAGATCTCGCAAGGAAGCCGGCGAACATTTTATTCATCCCACCGCACTACATCAAAACCTTTAGTTAACTCCTTAAAGATAAACGTATGAGTCATAATTTATGAACCTGTCGAAATATAAACTGTGAAATAGCTGTAATAATGTTTCTGTTGATTTCTATGTATATAATTGAATAATGGTCAAAAACGGCTACAGACCCTATCCACGTTCGAGAGAATGTTTTTCCTACAATACGGCGGGTTCCAACGTGACAGCTGTTTAGGGTCTGATCTAACAGTGAATGTCAAAAAGGTTCACCAAAAGCTCGAAATACTCGTGATTTTCAACAGACAACGGCCTCCGAAAAGCAGGTTATTTCTTCATAGATTCTTCTCCCCAGTAAAACTTGGTGAATGCAGATCTGAATGTCCAACCCACAGCTAAACATTGAGATACCTCCAATTTTGAATGCAGAGCTGAATGACGAACCCACAGCTGTACATTGGTGAATGCAGATCTGAATGTCCAACGAACAGCTAAGCATTGAGGGAACTCCTGTTTTGAATGCAGAGCTGAATGTCGAACTCACAGCTCTACATTGGCGAATGCATAGCTGAATGTCGAACCCACAGCTGTACATTGGCGAATGCAGATCTGAATGTCCAAACCACAGCTAAACATTGAGGGACCTCCCGTTTTGAATGCAGAGCTGAATGTCGAACTCAGAGCTGCACATTGGCGAATGCATAGCTGAATGTCGAACCCACAGCTAAACATTGAGGGACTTACCTTTTTGAATGCCGAGCTCAATGTCGAACTCACAGCTGTACATTGGCGAATGCATAGCTGAATGTCGAACTCACAGCTCTACATTGGCGAATGCATAGCTGAATGTAGAACTCACAGCTGTACATTGGTGAATGCAGATCTGAATGTCCAACCCACAGCTTAACATTGAGATACCTCCCGTTTTGAATGCAGAGCTGAATGACGAACCCACAGCTGTACATTAGTGAATGCAGATCTGAATGTCCAACCCACAGCTAAACATTGAGGGAAATCCTGTTTTGAATGCAGAGTTGAATGTCGAACTCACAGCTCTACATTGGCGAATGCATAGCTGAATGTCGAACCCACAGCTGTACATTGGCGAATGCAGATCTGAACGTCCAACCCACAGCTAAACATTGAGGGACCTCCCGTTTTGAATGCAGAGCTGAATGTCGAACTCAGAGCTGTACATTGGCGAATGCATAGCTGAATGTCGAACCCATAGCTAAACATTGAGGGACTAACCTTTTTGAATGCCGAGCTCAATGTCGAACTCACAGCTTTACATCGGCGAATGCATAGCTGAATGTCGAACTCACAGCTCTACATTGGCGAATGCATAGCTGAATGTCGAACTCACAGCTGTACATTGGTGAATGCAGATCTGAATGTCCAACCCACAGCTAAACATTGAGATACCTCCCGTTTTGAATGCAGAGCTGAATGTCGAACTCACAGCTGTACATGAGTGAATGCAGATCTGAATGTCCAACCCACAGCTAAACATTGATGGAAATCCTGTTTTGAATGCAGAGCTGAATGTCTAACCCACAGCTCTACATTGGCGAATGCATAGCTGAATGTCGAACCCACAACTGTACATTACCGAATGCAGATCTGAATGTCCAACCCACAGCTAAACATTGAGGGACCTCCCGTTTTGAATGCAGAGCTGAATGTCGAACTCAGAGCTGTACATTGGCGAATGCATAGCTGAATGTCGAACCCAAAGCTAAACATTGAGGGACTTACCTTTTTGAATGCCGAGCTGAATGTCGAACTCACAGCTGTACATTGGCGAATGCATAGCTGAATGTCGAACTCAGAGCTGTAAATTGGCGAATGCATAGCTGAATGTCGAACCCACAGCTAAACATTGAGGCACTTACCTTTTTGAATGCCGAGCTGAATGTCGAACTCACAGCTGTACATTGGCGAATGCATAGCTGAGTGTCGAACTCACAGCTCTACATTGGCGAATGCATAGCTGAATGTCGAACTCACAGCTGTACATGAGTGAATGCAGATCTGAATGTCCAACCCACAGCTAAACATTGACGGAAATCCTGTTTTTAATGCAGAGCTGAATGTCGAACCCACAGCTCTACACTGGCGAATGCATAGCTGAATGTCGAACCCACAGCTGTACATTAGCAAATGAAGATCTGAATGTCCAACCCACAGCTAAACATTGAGGGACCTCCCGTTTTGAATGCAGAGCTGAATGTCGAACTCAGAGTTGTACATTGGCGAATGCATAGCTGAATGTCGAACCCACAGCTAAACATTGAGGGACTTACCTTTTTGAATGCCGAGCTGAATGTCGAACTCACAGCTGTACATTGGCGAATGCATAGCTGAATGTCGAACTCAGAGCTGTAAATTGGCGAATGCATAGCTGAATGTCGAACCCACAGCTAAACATTGAGGCACTTACCTTTTTGAATGCCGAGCTGAATGTCGAACTCACAGCTGTACATTGGCGAATGCATAGCTGAGTGTCGAACTCACAGCTCTACATTGGCGAATGCATAGCTAAATGGCGAACACACAGCTGCACATTGGTGAATGCAGATCTGAATGTCCAACCTACAGCTAAACATTGAGATACCTCCCGTTATGAATGCAAAGCTGAATGACGAACCCACAGCTGTACATTGGTGAATGCAGATCTGAATGTCCAACCATCAGCTAAACATTGAGGGAAATCCTGTTTTGAATGCATAGCTGAATGTCGAACCCACAGCTGTACATTGGCGAATGCAGATCTGAACGTCCAACCCACAGCTAAACATTGAGGGACCTCCCGTTTTAAATGCAGAGCTGAATGTCGAACTCAGAGCTGTACATTGGCGAATTCAGATCTGAATGTCCAACCCACAGCTAAACATTGAGGGACCTCCCGTTTTGAATGCAGAGCTGAATGTCGAACTCAGAGCTGCACATTGGCGAATGCATAGCTGAATGTCGAACACACAGCTAAACATTGAGGGACTTACCTTTTTGAATGCCGAGCTCAATGTCGAACTCACAGCTGTACATTTGCGAATGCATAGTTGAATGTCGAACTCACAGCTCTACATTGGCGAATGCATAGCTGAATGTCGACCTCACAGCTGTACATTGGTGAATGCAGATCTGAATGTCCAACCCACAGCTAAACATTGAGATACTCCCGTTTTGAATGCAGAGCTGAATGTCGAACTCACAGCTGTACATTAGTGAATGCAGATCTAAATGTCCAACCCACAGCTAAACATTGAGTTAACTCCTGTTTTGAATGCAGAGCTGAATGTCGAACCCACAGCTCTACATTGGCGAATGCATAGCTGAATGTCGAACCCACAGCTGTATATTGGCGAATGCAGATCTGAATGTCCAACCCACAGCTAAACATTGAGAGACCTCCCGTTTCGAATGCAGAGCTGAGTGTCGAACTAAGAGCTGTACATTGGCGAATGCATAGCTGAATGGCGAACCCACAGATTGAGGGACTTACCTTTTTGAATGCCGAGCTCAATGTCGAACTCACAGCTGTACATTGGCGAATGCATAGCTGAATGTCGAACTCAGAGCTGTACATTGTCGAATGCATAGCTGAATGTCGAACCCACAGCTAAACATTGAGGGACTTACCTTTTTGAATGCCGAGCTCAATGTCGAACTCACAGCTGTACATTGGCGAATGCATAGCTGAATATCGAACTCACAGCTCTACATTGGCGAATGCATATCTGAATGTCGAACTCACAGCTGTACATTGGTGAATGCAGATCTGAATGTCCAACCCACAGCTAAACATTGAGATACCTCCCGTTTTGAATGAAGAGCTGAATGACGAACCCACAGCTGTACATTGGTGAATGCAGATCTGAATGTCCAACGAACAGCTAAGCATTGAGGGACCTCCTGTTTTGATCGCATAGCTGAATGTCGAACTCACAGCTCTACATTGGCGAATGCATAGCTGAATGTCGAACCCACAGCTAAAGATTGAGGCACTTATCCTTTTGAATGCCGAGCTCAATGTCGAACTAACAGCTGTACATTGGCGAATGCATAGCTGAATGTCGAACTCACAGCTCTTCATTGGCGAATGCATATCTGAATGTCGAACTCACAGCTGTACATTGGTGAATGCAGATCTGAATGTCCAACCCACAGCTAAACATCGAGATAAATCCCGTTTTGAATGCAGAGCTGAATGACGAACCCACAGCTGTACATTGGTGAATGCAGATCTGAATGTCCAACCCACAGCTAAACATTGAGGGAAATCCTGTTTTGAATGCAGAGTTGAATGTCAAACTCACAGCTCTACATTGGCGAATGCATAGCTGAATGTCGAACCCACAGCTGTACATTGGCGAATGCAGATCTGAACGTCCAACCCACAGCTAAACATTGAGGGACCTCCCGTTTTGAATGCAGAGCTGAATGTCGAACTCAGAGCTGTACATTGTCGAATGCAGAGCTGAATGTCGAACCCACAGCTAAACATTGAGGGACTTACCTTTTTGAATGCCGAGCTCAATGTCGAACTCACAGCTGTACATTGGCGAATGCATAGCTGAATGTCCAACTCACAGCTCTACATTGGCGAATGCATAGCTGAATGTCGAACTCACAGCTGTACATTGGTGAATGCAGATCTGAATGTCCAACCCACAGCTAAACATTGAGATACCTCCCGTTTTGAATGCAGAGCTGAATGTCGAACTCACAGCTGTACATTAGTGAATGCAGATCTGAATGTCCAACCCACAGCTAAACATTGAGTTAACTCCTGTTTTGAATGCAAAGCTGAATGTCAAACCCATAGCTCTACATTGGCGAATGCATAGCTGAATGTCGAACTCACAGCTGTACATTGGTGAATGCAGATCTGAATGTCCAACCCACAGCTAAACATTGAGATACCTCCCGTTTTGAATGCAGAGCTGAATGTCGAACTCACAGCTGTACATTAGTGAATGCAGATCTGAATGTCCAAACCACAGCTAAACATTGAGTTAACTCCTGTTTTGAATGCAGAGCTGAATGTCGGACCCACAGCTCTACATTGGCGAATGCATAGCTGAATGTCGAACCCACAGCTGTACATTGGCGAATGCAGATCTGAATGTCCGACCCACAGCTAAACATTGAGGGACCTCCCGTTTTGAATGCAGAGCTGAATGTCGAACTCAGAGCTGTACATTTGGGAATGCATAGCTGAATGTCGAACCAACAGCTAAACATTGAGTGACTTACCTTTTTGAATGCCGAGCTGAATGACCAACCCAGAGCTAAACATTGAAGGACCTCCCGTTTTGAATGCAGAGCTGAATGTCGAACTCAGAGCTGTACATTGGCGAATGCATAGCTGAATGTCGAACCCACAGCTAAACATTGAGTGACTTACCTTTTTGAATGCCGAGCTGAATGACCAACCCAGAGCTAAACATTGAAGGACCTCCCGTTTTGAATGCAGAGCTGAATGTCGAACTCAGAGCTGTACATTGGCGAATGCATAGCTGAATGTCGAACCCACAGCTAAACATTGAGTGACTTACCTTTTTGAATGCCGAGCTGAATGACCAACCCAGAGCTAAACATTGAACGCAGAGCTGGATGTCGATCTCATAGCTGTACATTGACGGATAGTCTGCCAATGCAGAGCTGTCGATTGCACAGCTATGCATTGAATGTCGAACGGCGATCTACGATTGCATTGCCAACTTCACACACATACTTTAAACACCATTTTAATTTCCCAAATGGGTAATGATACTAATAAAACATATTGTGTCCTTCTACGTTCATATGTAAACAATTTTAGATATTTGTAAAAGTGTGTTTGACCTCGAATTTTATGGTCGCTTTTCGAGTAGATCGATGACAAATGTTGATTATGCTGTTCATAATATCAAGTTCTTTCAAAAGGACACAACACACGATAGACAGCTTACAACTGATGAATTAAATAATCATTATAATAATAGTACAATAAGAAAACCAGAATATGTTTTAAAACACACGTATTTGTAAAACTATGCTTATGTTTAAAATACCGCGTGAGAACCACACTATTGCATTCAGTTTTGTATCAAAATTCGAAATGTTGGTGTCAAATTGAAGCTTTAACATGTCAGCTTTCAATTTGTTAAGTACTTTTTACATTGCAAGTGAATAGCTACTTTATTTAGTTAAAAACTCCAAAAAATAAGGAAAATAAATCAAAATATATTACATTTATTTTTGTTGTTAAACATAGATTTGTTGGTGTCAAAATGAAGCTTTAGCATTCACGCTATCAACCATACAAGTATTTTCAATATTGCAGGTGCGTAGCTATTTTTAAGTCGTTCAAAAACTGCCTGAACAAGGAAATTACGTACATCGGTTACATGGAGTAAATAGTCTTTTAACAGAAATTGTATAACTGGCTTGCCTCGAAAATGTTTTAAAATAGGTTAACAAACTAATCAATGGATAACACATATAAGCACCATGTAAACAGACGAAAATAACACTCTGAACAGCTATTGTTTTAACGTGTGTGAATAAGGTAAACTGAATAATCTGATGTATATTAATAGGCGTAAACACTTTTTAAAATATATATTTAATTTACAAACTGAAGAAGATAAAAGGCGATGTTAATTTCTGCAGGTTATTTGTAAAAACCATCTGTAAATTTTAAAATAAATGTTACCAACATGATACTTTACAGCGCTCTGCAGGCCTGGTGATTAACCCATCTACAGTTGATTATTATGCTTACCTATTTGGTTGCACGACGGTGGCTGGGGTTTAAGAGTTTATAAAGGTTTATGGGGAAATCTTTTCTTATAAGGACCTAGAAGTTTGATTCGTTACTTTTATCCCTGTCTCTGGTCTCGGTAAAATCATTGAGTACCCGCCCTTTGGCTTTGCAATCCTATTAGCTTCTTATGTTTAATATGTTTAATATGTGTGTGTGGTTTTGCATGCAACAATGTTGAGCCGATGTGTGGGTTGGAGTTATTTCACCATGACAACTTGTACTTGTTTTGTGATACGGGAACCTGTTGGGGCAAGTGTGAGGTTGGTGCACCCTAGAACCTGGTTTAAACCCCCAGTGGAAAATTGTTTTGCCACTGACCGTTCAAAGGCGGTAACCCCTCAGGTTCTCACTTCCGTTAATTGTTTGTGGCGTCCATTTTGAAACTGATTATTATAAAACCATGCTCTATTTTCCTCTCTACCTTTTGGCTGTGTAGGGAGGCTGTGTCTGCTGGATGTGGCCATTCCTGATACGCATATTTCACTTTTTTTAATTGTCAATAATTGCATATATAGGTTAGGGGACTATAGAAAATCAACAACCTAAAATTGCATGTTGAGGTAGCGATGACTACAAACCCAGCACGTAAACAGGGTTTTATTTAGGTAAATATTGAATGAAGTGGTGTTTGACGCATTCAATGATCAAAATCACAAAAACGACAGTGTTGGTAATATATACATTTCTTAACATGAAGCTTAACAAAAATCTCTTAAAAATGATAGAACTGATTATTTCTTACAATGAGCGAACTAAGCAAGTATAATACAACTATACAAATAACAGCCAACCTCAACTAACACTTTACTCCACATACATAGTATAAAAGAACTTTTAAAGCATGGTCGAACAGTTTAGATCCGGATCAGCTGTTACAGAATCTGAGAATCTAAACTGTTTGCTTTTAGATCCATTAGGTAATTTTTGACCAAGAAAAAACAGTGTAGATGGCATGGATGCGCTGGCTAATCTAAATTTACACTGGTAGCCAATGTGATTAAAGTAGTATATTTAGAGTTAAGTGTTAAAATACAAAAAATAACATATTGAAATTATACACACCTGTCTGGCATGCATCGCCCGTCCATCCAGTGGGGCAAGTACACATGTAGCTCCCCGGAACATTTAGACACGTTCCTCCGTTTTGACAGATATTGTTGGCTAAACATTCATCTATATCTTAAATACATGGACACAACAGATATATTAGTCAACATCATCGGACCCTGGCTTAATTCGTGTATAAAAAGCTAAACAAAACAAACAAATCAAAGTATCCATTGAAAAAATGGCACATGCCTAGGAATAGCCACATCCAAACACAGCAGGAGAGAAAAGAGAAAATGTGATTTATAAAATGACAAATTTCAAGATAGACACCACACTTTTCGAAATTACGAAAATGAGCACCCGAGTATTGTCCAACAAGATTGACCTGGCACCTTATTAAATTTCGTAAAGGTCATAGTAAAAACACTGGTACATACATGTAACCAGAGAACAAATTGATATAATTGTTCACTCTGAACGTCAGTGAGTTGTGGTGTATTGGTATATATGCCGGACTACGGATCTGATGATCTCTGGTTTGAATCCTTACAAACATTATTTTATAAAAATACACATTTTTTTCTTTTACTTGTAAAAAAATCATTTGAAATCGTTTTACTACTCGTACATCTGGTTTTAGAATACCCCTTGAATAGTGTTTTTCTAAAATTTTATTTCTGACCTTATGCAACCGTATAGGCTATAAATGCATTTTACTTTAACACATACACGCAAAATATTCAGTTATAAAATACTTCACTCTACATCGGTAGTTTACACAGAAAAATAACAGTCTATACGAGTTTAAAAGAATGTAAATTTGAAAATTAAAATAAAACAAACAAAAGTGGCTTTTACCGACTGCGCTAAGCGGGCTTCTTACATTTTGTAGCTTATTAAAACTGGTTATACATAATATATCGATTTAAGTTTAGATCGTAAAGTTTACGAAATATACCGACTACAGGGTCAAATTCAAGAGTGCCAGGAAAACTTATAGTAAACATTGATGTTGAAAATATAATTTTAATACGTTTATAAATGCAGGCGGTTAAACATTCTGACCTCATAATAACATTTCATGTTTTGACAGCTAGATGTACTATTATAAGTACAGTTGCACATGAAAAGCGTGTATAATTATACAGTATAAATGAATAGGCAGTACCTTTCCCTTTAAGGTTTTATGGTCCCACTACAATCCTCCTCTGTATGTTATCAAAATCTTAATAACGGTAAAATGTCGTTCAATGATACTTTGCACAAATAAGTCTTACAGATGAATCTTTATTTTGCTCACATTAAGACACGTAAGAAAGGTCAAGAAAACAGCTAGACCTTACAATTCCTTAAATTATATCTACATAAATTTACGCGACCAGGAAGCAACCAGGAAATCGAAGTTCAACCACACCTTTACTAATATCTCAAAAAGTCTACCTATGTAAGTCACAAGGACACAATATATCGTTGTCAGTATCGTATTACTCATGTTGGCATTTAAAATGGTGATGTATGTTGTTTAATTTTTGTGAATTTATGTAAATACAAGTTAAGGGAATTTTTGATCTCGTTAACGCGTCTTACAATATGCAAAATAAAGATACACTATGCATTTTGCCGTTATTCAGAGTTTGAGTTTGATCTTTTTTTTTTCGATGAACGTGGAGGGGGTTATAGGTTGCATATAACCTGGTTGCCCTAACCTCACACTTGTTTAACAGTTTCTACATTAACAAAGGAATACAAATCAAATTCGCTCCCAGCTAGAGGCACTATCATTTGAAATTCACAGTAGCGCTATTTGTGCAGTGTGGCGGCCGTAAAAAGTCTCCCCGTACATATTATAGTCAGTACAGTTATCAGAAAAATAACCCGTTATCCATGTCATGCAGTGATTGTTACGTATGTCAGGGCTATCCGATCAACCTTTTGTGGGGTTGTCCCTGTTAGCTCCATCGGTTGCGTCGCAGGAATTTCAGGTCTAAGCGCTGTCGCCGTGACGGTGCGGCTTCGCTCCCAGCTAGAGGCACTATCATAAGAAGCTTATAACATTGTGAAGCAAATAGGTGTGTACTCTGTCACCAGATCCCTTGAAGTCAACTCAGCAAGAACTCGATGACAGGGATAAAATAAACCAATAAAGCTTCTATATTAATATTCTTACAATATTTCCCTTTAAACATTCGGAAACTTCTAAACCGCTGTCACCGCCATACAAACAAAGAGGTAAGCGTAACGATCAGCAGAATGCTGTAGAATATCATTTTGGTAACCTTTCTTTTGAATTTACAGATTATTTGTTTATATTTCCTTTTGTTTTCTTTAGATTATAAGAATAGACATTTACATATTTTGCTATTTTAAAAATGTCTGTCAGTAAAAGATTGCTACACAAAGTATTACCTTTGTGTTGCTATTAAGGGCCTGCCACACTCCTCCCAATTCTATTCATCGATAAAAAGAAAATTATCAAAATCTCAATAACGGCAAAATGCTGTTTAATGAAACTTTGCACAAGTGTATGTTATTAATGTATCTTTATTTTACAGATGGTAAGACATTTTAGAAATGTAAAGAAAAATAGCAGGATCTAAAAATTCCCTCAACTTCTACTTACATAAATTCATAAAAACTGAAGAACACAAAACATAATTTTAAATGCCCACATGAGTAATATGATACTGACAACAATTTATTGTGTCCTCATGATTTACTTATGTAAAGTTTACGAGATATTAGTAAAAGTGTGTTTGACCTTCAATTTCCTGGTCGCGTAAACGGATGACAATCACCGATTTCTCTTTTAATAGTTCAACATTTTTTACAAAGTACACAACATTTTCTTGTCAGTATCATTGCGCTCACGAGTGAATTTAAAGTTATGTTCTGCATCGCCTAGTTTTTGTGAATTTATGTAAATAGAATTCAAGGAATTTTTAAACTTACTTTTGTTTCAAAATTTCGGCCAGTTTATAGATAGGTGGTTTCAATATCCCAGCCAATATAGATTTGGATATTGTTCAATCACCCCCAAGGATATACCTGCTTTCTAAAATTTTGCCTTTGGGGTCATCTGTGACATGCAGAAATTATATTCTAAAATCCCCTGTCAAAATTCTATTCTGTTTAGTTCCGCCCATATTTTTTTCGTTTAGGGCAAAGCCATTCTTTTGGTATTGATCTGAAAATACGTCATCGAAGGTTCCATGTTCACCGCCATATACATACCATCGTTTGGGATGGATCGAAATTGTACTATTTAATAAAGTAATTAAATGTACTGAGTTGCGCTCAAACCGGGGCTAGGCGGCGTGGGTAGTAATATGCATTCCCATTACTGCCCATGAACAGGCTCAATAAAACCGAGTCTATGATACTTGACGAATTCCGTAGATTCGAGGTTTTATTTCATGAGATCAGAAACCGGCCATTGTAGTAAATTAATAATTCAATATATCCACCTGTCTGACAATGATCACCCGTCCATCCACCTGAACATTGACAGTTGTAATGTCCTTGCGTATTAACGCAGGTTCCACCATTTTGGCAAGGGTTGAATGTCGAACATTCATCTATGTCTGAAATGGTATTTTACGAGTAAAATATTGTATCTTGTTTAAGATAACTTTGTAAACAAAAACATTCTAAAGATATAATCACATTTATTGATTTTGATTCATTAGTTTATATGTTTTTTGTAGTTGGTTTGCTTTTTCATTAGTTTTCATGCTGAAATTTCATATAATAAAAGTTCATGTAAACTGTTGTATACCAAACCTTCGACTCTTTTTCTTGCTTATTTATCAAGCAACGCTGATAAATTATAGAACAAACTTGATATTTGATAATTACAGCACACTGGCTGTTTAAAACATAACATTTTCTTTACAAGATAAATTGGAAATAGACTTCTTTAAAATGTGTACCAGAAATCATTCTCTCTACGAACATGCGAACAATAAGGCAAGTGGAACTATGTTTTCGGATGGCGTATGGAGAATTTGTAAAAACATAATAAAACTTTCTTAACCGACATGTAAATCAAATGTGCTGTTCATTATCTGATTATCTGTATGTAAATCGGTTACAGCTGTTATTTTGTTTATCACCTGTCTTTCAAATTAATATAAACATTTAAGTTTTATAAGTTTTAAATCGCATTTAACCATGAAGCGCCGATCGACAATAACCATATCTCGAACAGCTTCCAATATCGGCGTCTTTACCGTTGCTGGTCGTCCTTGGCTTGGATCGTCTTTTAGCGAAGCTCTTACTGTCGAAAACCGTTCATGCCACTTGTATACAAATGATTTGTTACAAGAATCTGTAGTCGCTGACTGCTCAATTATATCTATAGTCTTCTTCGGCGATTTACCCAGCCCAACTCAAAACTTCACAACTGCACGTAATTCTTCGTCTTTTGAAGACGTCATAACGACGAAATTATGTTTAATACCGGCGAGACTTAGACGACAATATTTCCGTAACGACTACAGTAATGAGAACGTTTTTTAACGGATGTTTCTTGAACGTCTGCTAAGTTCGCGCTATTTTTATATTCATAAATTGATGTTTTGCATTTATAATTAAAGTATATTTATGATGAAAAATGGAGCCCAAAAACACGCAAGACATGGGGTTACTATGGTGACGTGTATTTTGAGCGTTTATTAAGCACGTTATTTGATCTTTACACAATGCATACGTATTACGTCAATAGAAAATAGCAGTAAAATAGGAAGAAAATAATGGAAAATAAAAGAGTTACAGCAAAATTCTTCGAATTTATCGAACAGCCTTCGTACACATATCTTCATTGCCGCTATATTCCTACTTTTGTGTTTCAAATATTCTGAACGTAGATAATACATTCAACAAAATCCAGCTATTTGCAGTTTTTGATGTTATACATTAATGTTGTTGGTTTGTTTATTCCCCGTTGTTTTTTTATAAAGTTTTTTACCGTGTTATTATTACAGATGCACTTTTGTTGCGTTCATTCCATCTGTATCAACCGACGCACATTTTCAATTTCAAAATCATTGAACTGCTACTACGAGTTGTTCAAGCCTTGAACATAAATAATAGATTTGCCAATTTGTAATGCATTACCTGAATTACACTGTCCGCCTGCCCAACCACTCATACAGCTGCAGTGTAATTTCCCATTTGTATATGAACATGTTCCTCCATTCATGCATGGCTTCAATTGCAAACATAAGTCGGTAACTGTGGAAATAAAAATACGAACAACATGCTAAGATGTGTAAAGATGTGTAAACTCCATTCAAATCGATACATCCATAAAACAAACTTCTATAAACGAAACATAAAGTCAAAAAACACTTGAAAACTATCTATTTAAGATAACTATAAGTTAACATAAAAGTCCGTTCTGATATTACATGCATTCATTTTACCAATAGAAGAGATCAGAGTAATTTACAACTATAGTCATCATTTTCAGTATGAACTTTATACTGATGTATATGATACTTGATAAATTCAGTAGATTCGAGGTTTTATTTCACGCGAACATATATCGGCCATTGTAGTAAAATATAATTCAGTATATCCACCTGTCTGACAATGACCACCCGTCCATCCAACTGAACAGTGACACATGTAATGTCCTGGCGTATTAATGCAGCTTCCAAGATTTTGGCAGGGGTTTGTCGTCGAACATTCATCAATGTCTGAAACGTTTTTATATATTTAACGTTTTTTAAATATATGATATATTATAACTTGTTTAAGATAACTTTGTAAAAAAACAAAAAAAAAAACACATTCTAAAGATATACTCAAAAGAAAAAGTTTAGTCAGTATTTTTGTTTTCGTTCTTAATCTACAATATTGCAAATATCGTGAAACAAGAAATATCTTTATAAAAGATAAACGGCGTCGATGGAAAAGATTTATATATACATGTATATAAGAAAGAAAGAAATACAGAGAGACAAAGCAGACACAGTTTAGTTATTTTATTTTATTTGTTATAGCTGTTGACGAACCCTCTCTGCCTTCTTAGTATGACTTAGAGATTAAGCGACCAAATCATGGAAACTCATAAATTTATTGAAAGTGTCTTTCAAAAAAAAATATTGAAGCTGTTGCAACAATTTCATTCAGTGATAACAAGTCGATTAAAGAAGCAAAATATTCAGTTTCAATAAAATACCTCATGTAGAGTGAGAATTCAAGATGAATAAATGTCCTTGAAATTTAATAAATATAAATAATAACAGCCTGTTACAAGAGCGAAATCTACCAACTTGTACGTATATTAACTTAAAAAAAAGTGTCCGTCCTGAGTATTGAACCCGGGGCCTCCGCTTGACAGAGTGTTAGCCACTACACTATAATGAACTTGTATTTCGTACTTGAAATTAACAATCAGTATCAAAGGAACTAGAAAGGAACCAGTAAGAACTAGGAATATCTACACTTCTCTTTCGTTTTACACTGTGTATTGTTTGCAAGTGTTTACCTGCCACTTAAGAATATTCCATATAATATTGTATTTAAGACATCCATATTGACTTAACTGGTTAGTTAAATCGTAAATATGTTTTTCCTCCAATACAACACCCACTAACAACCAATCGAATTAATCTATTTGATTTTTCCGCCGCATAATACTAAACATCCCACTAGATACCTCTCCAGCCTGCTAGATGCCTCTCTGGTGTAAATAGCTACCAATCGAAATAGTTTATTTCATTTTCCCTCTGCATAATAAGAGAATACGAGTATTATTTACAACATTTCATTGGTCGAAAAACTCGGTCAAAATTGAGCTTAGACAGCCCACGCCGAAAAACATTGAACATATATGTTGTACTCACTCTTCTTATCAGATAGACGATGAATTGTTTACCAAAATCTTCCTCATTAGACCGTGTTTGTGTAAATTCTAAATGCTCTAGACGCAAGTGCCGATGAAAACCGACGTGGATATTTTTGCATATTTCCTTTGACATTAAAAGTGTATTGTCCACAATGAAAACAGCCGGAGTAAAATTTCTGGTAGCTAACCTACGTCGCCGTCCTGGCCTATCCATTAATGACAGAAATATCGCTTTGAGATTTCTAGAAGCTTGTTTACACGCTGCTGACGTAGCAGGTCGTTTTGGTTGCCCGGAGCGAACAATCTATCGTATGCAAGCGCGATTCTGACAAACCGGCAGCGTCAACCAACTGCGTCCAGGTAGGACGTTGAAAACAACTTCGCACAAAGATCGCTACTTAGTGACGTCAACACGACGTAATCGCTTCACATCCGCTCAAAAGCTCGTTCAATGTCGTAGACAGTCAACGGTGGTCAAGAATATTCGTTTGTAACACTTGAAGCCGGCTGAGAGCTGCTCGGCTGCGAGCTCGACGTCCTTACAAAAGGTATTCTTCTAACAGCCCGTCGACACGTCGCACATTTGAATTGGGCACGTCAGCGCAGTCGGTGGAATAGATAGCGATGGAACAGGATCGTTTTCACCGCTTAGTCCAAAGTTAATCTCAAAGAAGCCGATGGAATGGATTGTGTTTGACGACGTCGAGGAAAAAACGTTTGATCCTGCTAACGTCTTCGAATATGACAGTTAGGGTGTTGGGAGCGCTATGATCTGGGGTGGTATTTCTTATAATGGCAAGCCAGAACTCAAAACAATAGGGATTATCTTAAATGCCACCATTATTGTGCAGAAATCATTATCCCTGTTATTGTTCCTTACATAGTGAACGGAAATGCGTACGTTCTACAGCACGACAATGAACGCTGCCACACGGCACGTCATACAGGGAACATTCTTGTTGTAAACAACATAAACATACTCGAATGACAATTAAAATCAACCGATTTTTCCCTGATTCAACACATGTGCGACTGTCTTGGAAGAAAGGTGCTCACAGGAATGACGTCTACAACTTAAATGATTTGAAACGGTTATTGCACAAGGAATTGTCCCAAAACCTTATATACACCGTTCGAACACTCGTAAACAACATACGAAAGGCGTTTTCTGGCTATTATTCAAGCTAAAGGTGGCCATACAAAATACTGAGTGTAATGTAAATTTTGATTTTGACCCCTGTCTTAAATCTTAATCAAATTGAATGGCCTTTTTATGACTGTGTTCATTTAATATTGTTGAAATTCAATGGGTATTAAATGATTTTCATGGTGCAAGCTGTTTTTTCTTCTGTTTTAATGTTTAAAATTTTTATAGTATCAAGAATTCCTACTGACTAAACTTTTTCTTCTCAGCATATAATCACATGTATTGATTTTGAGACATTAGTTTAAATGGTTTTTTTGTAGTTCGTTTGCTTTTTCTTGATCATTAGTTTTCATGCAAAATAAAATTCAAACTGTTGTATGTCAAACCTTCGACTCTTTTTCCATATAATTTATCAAGCAACGCTCATGTGCTTTAGAACAAATTTGATATTTGATGCATTGTACAGCACACAAATACACGCTATGGCTGTTTTAAATATAACATTTTCTTTACAAGATAAATCGGAAATAGACTGCTTTAAATGTGTTTCAGTAAACAATCTATCCACGAACATGCGAACAATAAAACACGTGTAACTATGTTTTCCGATGGCGTATGGAAAATTTGTAGAAACAGAATAAAACTTTCTGGCCGACATGTTTCGAATGTGCTATTCATTATCTGATTACCTGTGTTTAAATTTTCAGGCGGATTTCTTTCAAACTTGCACAGATGATCGGGCAGGATGTGTAGATGATCGTAAAGAAAAGATTTTTTGATGCGACAATTTTTACCCAAGTTATGGCCCTTTGTTAATTTTAGTATTTAAATCTTGTGTCATCAACTTCTCATTTACTATCAGAGGGATATCTTTTAACCCTAAACAGATGATCAAGCAGGATGTGTATATGATCGTTAATTAAATATTTCTCATGCAACAATTTTAACCAGAGTTATGGGCCTTTCTTAATTTCAGTAATTAAATCTTATGGCACCGAGTCCTCATAAACTATAAGGCAGATTTCTTTCAAACTTGTAGAGATGGTAAAACAGGATGTGTAGATGTTCGTAAAGAAATGATTTTTTTCTCATGCAGCCATGATGACTAGAGTTATTGCCCTTTGTTAATTTCAGTTATTAAATCTTGTGGAATTAACTCCTCAAATACTATATCAGGAGGATTTCTTTCAAACTTGCAAAGATGATCAAGCTAGATGTGTAAATGGAAAAAAAGAAATATTTTTGTTTGCGGCCATTTTTAACAGAGAAAGGTCCTTTCTTAATTTCACTTATAAAGTTTTGTGGCATCAACACAACAGTTTCTATTTGGCTGATTTCTTTCAAACTTGCACCAATCATTAGACATGATTGTAGATTGTAGATTGTTCTAAAGGACATTGTCTAACTATCATTTTCACCGGAGTTATGGCCTTTTGTTTATTTTAATCATAAAATGCTGTGGCACTTGCTCCTCATTATCTGGTCACGATCACCACATGTTGTTAATACAATTTTTTTTTTACAAATGTTGTTGCAGCAGTAGGGGCATCAGTGTCCTGTCTAGTTTTTTTTCTTGTCGGTGATTGAGATAAACACGTGTGTAGTTAGACAAGCTTGTAAAGCTTGTGTGATCACTAAATGGTTTAAATATGCGTTAAATAAACCACTCCTAAAATTATTTCAATTATACATTATTTTAATGCAAATGCTAAGAAAAGTTAATTTCAGGCAGCTTTCTCAGTCTTTGTCTCAAAAGTGGAAAAACTTTTTCAAGCAAACAATGATTAGCCTTGTTCGTTTGATTAAAAGAATTATATTTCTTAACACTAGGTACAAATTGTACAATACGAAAAAGAGCGTGCATGAGTTTGAAAAAACTAAAATAAAAAGTTTAGTCTAATTCATGTTATAATTACCAAGAAACCGAAAAGAAAAACCGTTTGCATGAGAACTCTGAAATTCATGGACAATATATCAAAGCAACTCATAGCTGAAATAATTATATGCTGGTCTACAATGTTTAATGCTAATTCGTCAAAATAATGTTAGGGTTTTCAAGAAAATCAAGGAAAACTTACTTTCTGGTTCAAATTGAAAGTAGAAATTTGAACCAGGAAGTTAGTTTTCTTTGATTTTCTTGATTCTTTATTTCAGCTATGAGTTTCTTTTATATATTATTTTCCATGAATTTCAGAAGTCTCATGCAAACAGTTTTTCTTTTGTTTTAGTATGTGCTTGGTAATTAGAACATGAATTAGACTAATTTGAGCTTGCAAAACATTAACTTCATTCTTAGCTAAATACATTTCTTTAATAAAATCTAGGTGGCAGTAACCATTTTCCCCAAAATTCATTTTTGAAATTTTAGCCCGTTTTCGCCATTTGCAATGTTTGCGACCCTTTAAATATCGCAGCATCCAAAATAATTGCTGTATAACTGTATAAGTTAGGGAAGTACTTGCATTTCGAGACCTTTAATGACCAAAATCGGAAAATCAGTGTTGACAAGACATATATTGAGCTTTCATGTAGCTAAACTATAAAATCTTTTAAAAAGTGACAGAACTGATTTATTATTTCATACAATGAACGAAGTAAGCATAATTATTAATGCAGTGAAATTCCGGATCAGCTCTTACATCCGTGCTCTGTATGATCAGGATCTAAACTGTTCTTTTTATATATTTATTAGGTTTTTTTTCTGACCATGAAAAACAGTCTAGATCCAGCTCAGATGGCTTGGATGTGCTGGCTTATCTGGATCTACTCTGGTAATATATGTGATAAAAGAAATATATATAGAGATAGGGGTTACACGTAATAATAACTTGCAATTATGCTCACCTGTCTGGCATGCATCGCCGGTCCATCCATTCGGGCAAACACACAGGTGCGTCCCTTGAACATTTATACACGTTCCACCGTTCTGACAGGTATTGTTGGCTAAACATTCATCTATATCTTAAATACATGGAAACAACAGATATATTAGTTTGAGCTTCTGTTTCAACAGCACCAGACTCCTGCCTTTTTTACCCACAATTCATTTACTAACAAGAAAGATCACTGCAACCGATTCCTGCCTCCCCCTGGAGGAAGGAAAAACAAAGGAATGTGTAAGACTTGTGTCCATACATTATCAAGCTACAACTACCCATCCAAGTACGATTGGACAATGATGAAACACCAATTGCGACCTTTCCCTTGCCGGTATGGTCAATGTACTTCTGGCGAGCTGACAAGCGCGACGGGCCGTTATCGTTTTATAAAATCATAGGTTTGACCGTACAACATCCTCCGAACGAAAAAGAAACATATTTTATCTCTAAATTATTAGTTTACATCCAGAAAAAAATCCGCTTTTGTCATAATATTATGCCGCTTATTAAAGTTTACACAAATGACATAATGCAGATCGATTCATAAATTAAACATGACTTAGAAGCCTACTTGTTAAGTCATTTTTCTAGCCACCAGCACATTGAAATGACTTCTTTTTTATTACTTTGTTTTGGAAACTGGGACAAGAGAAGGATATATTTCATGCTTTCCAGTGTTTTACTGTAATATAACAGTAGATTATATTCTGATAAACCACTAGTGAAAATTATCAAATATAATTTTCACTGTGCCGGACTACTTTATTCCCCTTACTGCGCCCCACTATAGTTACTTCCCTTTATTTACAAACATTATACATGTGGAGGCAGTTGATCTACATTGTAAACTAACAACAACAACAACAAACGTGTGTCTGCTACACTATTTATTTAAAAGACAAGATTTCAGAGCAATGTCTTGGCATATTAAGGCTACAATTGATGAATTTGACAATAATGATTCATAAATAATAAAACAATATGGGGACTTTGAAGTGGCAAATCACAAATTCAGGGTCTGTTGATCCCAATGAATATTTGAAAGAAACAAAAATAAAAACACAAAAAGGAATAATAAAGATAGTGATAGGAGGTTTTTTGTCATTTCTCATGTCAAAGAACAAGGTCAAAATACCTGAATATTCTTTCCCTCAGACATCTTAAATAACCATCTCTGTGAATTTATTTTGGATGTAACCAAAAAAGATTGTACAGAATATGACCCATTATTTGGGTTTTTTGATCATCATTTAAAGGGATATGAATCCAAAATGTCAATAATGAGTTTGTTAAGGCAACAGGAAATTAATTCATAGATTCTCATCCAAATTTAGGGGAAATGGGGCAGATTGCCATTTCTGTTAATTTTGTTAAACAAACAACAAGTTTTGTTCGGTATTGTTCAATGTTGCATCTTGAAGTTTTAGCAAGCTGTATTTTTTTTATTGTTCTTCAATGTTTTAGGTTCACCTCAGAGATTTCTTCAGAGAAACTTCTCTCGTCACTGAGTCTGACCTCAGTTTTACGAGTTGTAACTTTGTACGCACGTTTTGGGCGTAATTTTTGCACATTGTCCGTCTCGGCTTTCACTTCAAATCCTCATTTAAGACTTCAAGTCGGTCTTTTATAAAATCATTGATCGGTAGTGTTTTAGAATAAGTCTAAATGTATGTTCTGTCCAATTTATCCGTCATTTTCAAACTTCTTGCAAATTTGGTTCTTGATTTCCACTTGTCAGCACAATGTTAATGTTGGTTTAGTTTTAAGCGGTTTCTGAGCTCGACTCTGACTCCAGTGCAGAAATATTTCCTTTTTTTCGGCTTACTTGACATATTGTTTTTAATCTAGAACACAATTTCCAGCACAATGTCCCAATATATTTTTGAATTTCATTCTCTTCCATTTATTATAAATTTACTTATTTAGTGGGTTTTTTTGTTACTTTCTGTGATGAAAACATACCTGTTCACCAAATCATCCAAGTCACTGGCCATAAAAATGCTAATTCTATCAATAACTTTAGTATATGAGCGACAAACACGGCCAAAAATATCCAAATTGCTGTCTGATAAGGCTGAGAAACCGAAAGTGAAATAAATGCAAGTTCGAGTAGCCGATGCTGCTTCGTTGTAAGGTCCCAGTAGAATGGGCATGTCTCGCATGTCATTTTTGCTAATTCCTGCTTTCTTGGCCCTTCCATGTCGTTTCATTTTAGTAAAACGTCCGTTTCTGAAAACTTGACAATTTCGCGGATGTCAGCTGTCAATCATCATGATCAATGCACATCGATTTCCTCCCGCATTGTTTTTCTTCTTGTTCGGCCAGCATTCAAGCGTATCCGCATGATTGAATCAGATGACAGCGATTGAATAACACACTTAAGTCACTTTGATAAATATAAAAACACCTTCCTCTATGTCCAGTCATTATTTAGAGCGTAATAAACTGGAATGTTGCTTTACCGGTTCACTGACTAAAATAACAATATGGCCGACAAGTCGATTCTCATTCTCTCACCAGAGGGCGTGCTACACAAGTTTCGCTTACACCTCTGTCAACGCCGGGAAAAGAAGTTCTCATACACGTGATATTCTATCGTCACACCGCAAAATAGTTCCCCGAAAATTTGGGTTAAAATATATCTTAAACATTGTTCTAAAAAAATTAAAATACCCATTTTCATTTTAAGTAAAATATACAGAGATCAAAATAATCTCACGAGCATTTTATTTATTATTTATATTTTGTACAAGAATCTTGTACATCGGGCGTTGACAGAGGTGTAAGCGAAACTTGTGTAGCACGCCCTCTGGTGAGAGAATGAGAATCGACTTGTCGGCCATATTGTTATTTTAGTCAGTGAACGGAATTGATTAAACATTACTATATTTCCTGGCCCAATCATTATAAATTCAAAGCGTTATTACAAACTAAAAGCAAGAAAGAGTTAAATAACCTTGGTAAATTTATTTTTTTAGCAATGCAAAAAAGAGATAGTAATGGTTTATTTTGAAATGCATGTTAATAGCTATTGTAGCGCATTTTGTTCAGTAAACGAATCACTTATATTATACGTTTGTTAACTACATGTACATTTACCATGCCTCTTATATCATACTTTTCTTGTGTTTTTCTCTTATACTTTATATGCCGCCATTGTAAATTGTGTTTGGCTCTGAACATGTATTTGTTTAATGCCAATAAAAATTTGACTTGACTTGACTTGACTTGGTGAGAGAATGATCGATTCTAGGTCATGTCGTGACGCGCAGTAATATTTTTCATTGATGACTTTGTTGTTTCTATTATCATTTGTCAGTTTGAATAAAAATATGAAAATATTTCTTTGAAATTTATTATTGTTTACGGACTTGATAAAAATAAACACATGTTTTGCAAGCATTAATTATTGTTAACGATTTTGTTTGGAACTATTTTGAATAGCGTCTCTCACATGCAGACAGTGGTAAATATTGAGGCTCACCACGGGGTACGTAGAGTTGTATCTGATACTCATTTATTCAATATTTTTCCTTAAAACACTGGAAAGCATGAAATAAATAGAATATTTGTTTTTTTTCAGTGCGTGATCGAAAATTAATTTCACTCGTGACCGTACTATTTTTTATATTTTCACTCGTGGCCTCGCCACTCGTGAAAATATAAAAATCTTACGGCCACTCGTGAAATTAATTTTCGATCACGCACTGAAAAAAATAAATATCCTCTATATAATATAATGTCGGGACTAGCTTTATATGTATCACCCATAGGACGAATTACGCAAGTTTAAACTTCACTCTACTAAGCGACAGAAATGGACAATTATTGGAAATCGATCTACTTTAATGTTAAAGTATGTGATAATAATTCATTCGCGATCAATTCATACTGAAATGATTAATTTAAAACGAGTCATCTAAATCGAGTACAACGTGGTATAATCCTCGTTTTATATCGATTTAGAAGACTCATTTAATAATTTCTGTATAAAAGTATCATTCATGTTGTATCCTTTCTTTATATAAACACTCATAATAATTTGTATTTCACGAACTCAACCATACTAACTTTGTCAAGAAGATTCCATTACGTAGAGTGACTATCAACGATTTTCGAAACTATATCTAGTGTATAGATGCTTAGCATCGTCTACCTATTTCTCGCAACTGTAAGATTATGCAACTATTATAATTTTGGTGTTATATTCTTAATGTGTACCGGACATAAAGTTACAAATTTAAATAAATGTCCTTCTTACCCGCCTCGCAGTGGATGCCTGTTGAACCGTTTACACAGGTACACACATAACTTCCGGGATGATTTACGCAAGTCCCGCCATTTTGACATAGGTTATTCGTCATACATTCGTCGATATCTGAAAAGTAATATAGCGTTACTTACGAGTATAAATAAATGAATACATATATGTAGCTACCAGAAATGTGTAAGTACGTCACGCTATTAAGGAAATGGTTACTAAATAAACATTTGTCGGCAGCGAAAAGCAAATATATTAGAAAAACACATGTAAATGACGCCTGCCAAAATGCTTATATTATGAAATCTGATTTCCAGGCGTTCTGTTTTACAATTTACGAGTTTTTCGGGAGCCAGGCACACCAGTCTCATTGAAAACAACAACTAAACAGACAAAGCGAATCTTGTACCGGCCTATGACACTTATATTACATTATAGATCATAAACATGGATGGAATGGGAACTTTGAAAGCCACCGAACACGGCAAGTATGAAAATATTGCAGTACTGCTATCACAAGTCAATACCTAATCGAGTGGCTCACTTTCTTAATGTACAAAAGAAACAGAACATGCAGAAAGAGCATTTTGCTTAATAAACAAGATTTCATTATAAACTTTCATACATTTTTTAAATTTTCGGTATTTATCGTATTCGGTGTCTATTCTGTCTATTTTTTGAAATTTCCATTACAATTACGACTATTGCATTTTATCAATGACTGGATACACAAACAATCACACAAATCATCAGCAGTGCCATTTATATTGAGAATCTACCGACACCGGCTCTGCATTCTCTACCACCTAAAAGCTATTGCAGAATGGAATTTAATATTTCAACATAACATTAAAATTCTTGGTTTATTGATGATACAGCTGTGATCTTATCCGCTACTATCTGTTTTATAATGTTGTGTCTTTGTGATTTATCCACCAATATTTTAAGTTAATCAAATGAAACTGCAAATTTAATGGCAATTAACGATTGTATTTACCAAATAATTCGTTTCATCCATGTAGTTCGAAAAAAATGCATATCAGAAATTGCCATAGTAAAAAAATACAGACTCCCCGTGCAACCAAACGTATAAAACCAAAAGATGAGCACGAGTTTATAAGAGAATGAATTTCAAAGAATATAAGCAGATTCAAACCTGTTTGGCATGTATGCCCTGACCACCCGCTTGCACATTGACAACTGTAATTCCCTGGTGTGTTGATACACGTTCCTCCGTGTTGGCAAGCGTTGTTCACAGAACACTCGTTTACGTCTAAAATGTAACGAACAATTCATGCTTTATTGAAAACGCGTATATTTAAGACATGATGAAAGGTGTGTTAATACATGTTCGTCCGTGTTAGCAATGGTTGTTAACAGAACAATCGTTTACGTCTTAAATGTAACGAACATGCTTTATTTAAAACGCGTATATTTAAGACATGATGAATGGTCTGTTAATACATGTTCGTCCGTGTTGGCAATGGTTGTTCACCGAACACTCGTTTACGTTTAAAATGTATCAAATATGCTAAACGCCTATATTTAAGATGTGATGAAACATCGGCAAATTATGAATGCTCATTTTTTTCTGTTTTACAAATATTATTTCCGAGTAGAATTGAGATTTTGATTTTAACTGTTCTTTTTACTTATATTGAGTTTTGCACACCCGGGACTAGGCTGTGTGGGCAGTAATATGAATTTTCATTAATGCCAATAAAGAGGCTTAGTCTAACCACGACTGCAATATCATTATGTTTGTCGTGTTCATTTGCATTCAAAGTTTCTTTTTCATCTATTTAAATATTTTTGACAGGTGATGAGAATTCGTATTTTAGACGCAAACATGCAATAACAGTTTATTTCACTGAAGTGTTATTTACCACTTATTTATGACCACTTGCATCAATGAACAATATATGTTTTGCTTCTCAGAAATTTTACATGAATGTGTACTGTGATCATTTCCATGATCTACTGGTCAAAATGTATGTGTGCTAATGTTACCTGAATTTCTGAATGTTTCTATATATTTTTCATTGCTATAAATATGAAGGGTTATAAACAATGATAATACATATGTTACTATATATAGTAACAAATTTACGTTGGAAAAATATTATTACTCGGCCTCGGCAGATTTTATCGCATAATTGCCCCGCACGTGGAGGGCAATTATGCGATAAAAGCCCTTGGAAAAGACGCACGTGCAACGCTTGGTTTTGCATGACGTCATTAGCGGCATTCCCGACAGCAAAATGGCCACGGGTGAGCGTACGCTGGAGTCGCTTGCAAATAGAATTCTAGATTTAGATGGAATTATTGTTAAGTGGACTCAAGAAAACAATCATTTAACCGAGGGAGAAGCTGGACTGTTTATTGACAGTAATTTATCTAGTTTTGACAACTTCTAACATAATTATTTCCCTTTGCCCTGCGGTTAAGGTAAACCTCGGATTTCACCGGTACAATAATCGAGGAAAAACTGACATATGTATTATACAGAATAATTCATGGGTGGTCGGGGCGGATGTTGATAATTGCCCCGCTAGAGATAAAATGCCCTCGGGCTAAAGCCCTCGGGCATTTTATCTCTTCAGCGGGGCAATTATCAACATCCGCCCCCGACCACCCATATATTATTCTCTAACTAAAATATATTGCGCTGAACGCAATTTTTATCGTGTTTATAATAAACACATTACCAATATTCAATTTTAAAAATCAAGTTTTTATTACTTCACTTTTAATCAAAGTACACTCTTGGACAATTGTCATCTGTGCCCAAGGTTATAAAACTGAGCATGGAAACCAGTCTCAAATCTCAAGCATCTGATTGGCTGAAATGGCGACTGGTCGCCATTTCAGCCAATCAGATGCTTGAGATTTGAGACTGGTTTCCAAACTCAGCTTTATAACCTTCAACCTTGAACCTGCCAATGAAAGTACCACCGCTGACATTAAAAAGGAACACCATTCATCCCATAACATAAACCGATAAAAACAAATATTTTGAATGCATTTGATTAATTAAGAATTTATCATATTAAAATAACAATTTTACATCTAGAGTTCTCTGATTTTACTGCGGCTTATCAACATTAGATTTTTGTAAATATATGAAAAGGGAGAAACTGAGTTTTATCCTAATACATGTAGAAACATACCGTCACAGTAGAATTAATTTTGTTGTTCTTCTATTTATTTTGTTCTTGTGACATGTACCTGTCTTACAATGATTACCAGTCCACCCACTAACACAATGACAACTGTCACCTGCAGGCGTGTGACTGCAAGATCCACCATTCTGACAAGTGTTGTGCTGACATACAGCTGATAAAGGTAATAGAACAATGAAAGAACTATAATAATATCACAAAATGTCATTATCAACATAGAATGTCTAAATTTTAATGTGATAAATTCACCTGTTTGATTTTAATTTGCTGTAATTTGTTCATAAAAAGAAACAGGGCAGTTTGTTAATGATTTTGTTGTTGTTGTTTCGGGCCCCATTACGGGTTACCCCATTTATTCTGGAAAAACGTATTACAAGTATGTAATAATTATACAGTTATTTGACAATACAATTTCTTACATAGTTATTCAACAATAACATGTTCATTTATTACATAGTTTTTCTTTAGTATATTTTTGGTTTCATGGGTCTCGAAACAATAATGTTTATATCTTTGAATACAAAAACATAACTTTAATACTATGATAGAATCTAGTTTTCCCGTCCCCCCTCCCCCATATGGCGGTATATTTCTATTAAAGCACAAACTATACAGTTTTATATAGATTTCTTTGTAAAATACATAATTGTGACAGCTCTAGTTACCATATAATCGAAATAGTAAAATCATTTAATTTAATAAAGTGATTTGTCAATTACTGAAATTTAATATTTAATCAAAATTGTCAGGATATAGTATTTGTCAGTTATTATATAAACAGTTTGTTAATGATTATCAAATTTTGTACTAAAATGCTGACGTTATGCTTCCTTATCGTTCCAAACACGATGCACAGTATGAGAATAAACTATAAATTTTAGTGATCCGACGTAACATTGCCTTTACCTTTACTTATCTGATTGTCAAAAAGCTTATTAGCAGTTATATATTTAATCACTATTTATAATACAGTACAATAGAACTTTTCTTTTTTGAAGAAAGACATATACAGGGATTTTTGTACCGTGGTGTATCGCGTCAACATGAATTTTAAATGTGGTATGCTCTTCTTGTGAAGTTGTTATGAAAACCGTAGTGAACAATTAAATGCCAAAGAAATGGCCATACACACATGCACGAACCAACGCTCGAACGCTCTCACACATCCCTAAACTGTTCTCAATCCTCGATTAAAGATTAAGTTTAAAATAACGTTTTATTAATAAACATAATAAGTCAATTATAAATTGGAGAATCACTTCTGATTCATTAAACGTTGTAAAACATGGATTTGTTCGATTTGTGTGAAGCACTACTTAAACATCAAGCCGCTTGTTCCATTAGTTTATCGTTTCACTAATTGGTTCTACCCCGAACAAAATCACGTTTTATGGTTCTGCAGAAATCTTACCCGATGGTCATTGATAAAGCAATAATTTCATTGTCTGGGTTAATAAGTAGTTTACATCAAACTATACCTTTGGTAGAAGTTTTGTGTGTGTGTGTGAGGGGGGGGGGGGGCGGGGATTGTCCCGGCTAGTTCAGTCGGTAGCGTGATCGGAATTACTTGGCCAATCGCTGTCGCTGTACAGTACGGGTTTGCTTTCCAGTATGTGTAATATCATTACGAAAAAAACTTATTGGGGCAAGTTGTTGGGGCAAGTTGTTAAACCTGTTGGGGCAAGTGTGAGGTTGGTGCACCCTAGAACCTGGTTTAAACCCCCAGTGGCAATTTGATTTGCCACTGACCTAAGGACAGCGAGACCACGAAAACGCGAATCAACGATGCGAGAACGCGAAAACACGATGCGAGGTCGCGAAAGCACGATGCGAGAACGCGATATTAATATCGCGCCATCGCAATATAGCGTTCTCGCATCGTACTTTCGCGATCTCGCATCGTGTTTTCGCGTTTTCGTAGTCTCGCTGTCCTTAGGGCGAGACCACGAAAACGCGAAAACACGATGCGAGAACGCGAAACAACGATGCGAGGTCGCGAAAGTACGATGCGAGGGCGCGATATTAATATCGCGTTCTCGCATCGTACTTTCGCGATCTCGCATCGTGATTTCGCGTTTTCGTGGTCTCGCTGTCCTAAGGGCGAGACCACGAAAACGCGAAAACACGATGCGAGAACGCGAAACAACGATGCGAGGTTGCGAAAGTACGATGCGAGAGCGCGATATTAATATCGCGTTCTCGCATCGTACTCTCGCGACCTCGCATCGTGTTTTCGCGATATCGCATCGTTGTTTCGCGATCTTGCATCGTGTTTTCGCGTTTTCGTGTTCTCGCCCAAGAGGTCGAAAGTGCGAAGCAACGATGGCCCCAACGGAATTCCGTACAATAAGTTCTAACGGACAGAATTTTTTTAAACTTTGCACAATGAAAGAGAATTCCTTTACAAATAAAATGATATAAAGAAAAATATAGCTTCCCACGCTTGTTTTTGAGTATCGCTCATTATTTGACCCCTCTTTACAGCCATTTTTAAAGAATTTTGAGAAAACGCACATATATCTTTCAAATGATTGTTACATCTGAAATTCCTAATCAACACCTTATTTATATGCATTTTTTTTTTTTGGAATTATGTGTATGTATAGTTTTGGATGGAATTATGTGAGATTTTTTTGTATATTTGAAGAAAAATATTTGCATGTATACCATCGTTCGGGAGTGATCAAAATTTTACACTTTAGTGGTGTAAATATTGAGCAAACCCGGGGTTAGGCGGCGTGGGCAGTAATATGCATTTCCATGACTGCCCTTGAACATGCTCAATCAAACTGAGCCTGCAAGATGATCATATTTGTCGTGATCGGTGCCCCTGTATCTAATTTTACAGGCTATAATTAAGTTCATTCTTAGTTCACAACTAAATGCAGTTTGTAAACTTTCCCATTAAAAGAGATTTTAATGAGTCAGCGACACTTCGCGCTCTCTTTCTATTCTTATTTCCAAGCAATATGTCCAATTAAAGTATGGAACAAAATCATTTCGAGCCATAATAAGCTTTTAAATTGGAGTAATTAATCTTTGAACAAAATCCAAAACAACTAACCAATACTGCAGTCAGGTCCTTGCCAACCGTTTGCACAGGTGCACGTATAATTGATATGGTCATGACCAGCATGACAGTGACCACCGTTTTGTCAAGGCTTACTGTGACAAGGATCGTGAGCACCTCCGCCTCCACCTGTCGGCATCACTGTTTACATAATTTATGTAGAAAATCATCCTTAGAGTATTTGACTAACACATATTGGAGTAACAATATTTCAATACAGAATAATGATTACAAACATTAAAAGAGACGCAATCATAAGAAATATTGATAAGCGTTGAAGTTCTATTCCCTACTTCTGCCTGATACATACATTTTAATTGTCGTTAGAAAACGTGAACTGCATGATTGTGAAAAAGGTATGTATAAAGTTTTGTAATACGTTAATCGATTTGCTGGTAACACAGTTTTCCTCACGTTTGATTAAATGCCCTCAATGACCATTCCAAGACCAGTCCCAGGAGTCAATTAACATAAACACGATAAAAGAAACAAATCGAGCTTCCAGGTTCTTATACACGATGTCCCCCCCATAAACCTTCATAAACTTTTAAACCCCTGCCCCCGTCGTGCAATTAAAGAGGTAAGCATAATGATCAACTGTAAATTGGTTAATCACCAGCCCGGCTGAGCGCTGTACAATACCATATTAGTAAGCCTCCTTTTTGAATTTATAGATGGCTTCCACCTGAGTCTGAGTCTTTATTAAAAAACTTGACGTGAAATACAGTGTTGCATTTGGGATTTTAACTGCACTTGTATTTTTAAATTGAATCTAGATATCGGCTATAAAACTTGCAGAACATTTTCCTTTATTCGTGAATACATCAACTCTGTTTTTTAAAGTTTTGTTATGCAAAGATTACTATCATTGAAATCTTAGCATTATACGACTATCAGCCCCCAACACAGTACTAAATATTTCCTTATTCCTGATAAAACGGCAATGGTTTTATATCTTTCTTGTTATGAGGTGTTTACAATTTTCTCTGATCAATTTAATTTGATTATAATTTTGTGATTTGTGACGTGTTGTTATGACCATGGTGTTATTTAAGAAATAATCAATAGCTTCCGGTGAATTTTTTAGAGGTTAATGAACAGGTTAGCTGTGCCTTTGAATGATAATGGCCCTGTCATGTTGATAATGGCCCGAGGGCATTAGCCCGAGGGTCATTATCTCATGGCAGGGCCATTATCAGTCAAAGGCACTGCTAACCTGTTCATTTACCTGTTTATTACATGTGTACGTCGACTCTCTGATGTCCAGTTGGTCTATCGTATATATATTATCATGCAAATGTATTAAAATTTGACAGTGACGGAACTACTTTCACAGAAAGCCCCTCGCCCTCGCTAATTTCTTAGTCACGCCTAAATATGGAGGCACCGTAAGACAATTGTATAATATCATACTTAATGCTTCTCATTTTGCAAGCCCCCTAACCGAGAACAAAACCATTTGTACTATGAGAGAGTCTATAATTATTATAATCCGCTTGAAACAGGAGCCGTTTACTTTTATAACACTGACGTCATTTTCGAGATCAATATTCCTTCCGGCATGTCAATTGTAACATAGTGGCCTATTTTTATTATCATGCATGGACACTATGTTACAATATTATTTAATTATATTGTATTAATTATTTTATATTAATTAAAGTTCACTTTAATATTTGAAATAGGTCGGAGGATATTCTAGCTGCTTTACTTAAAACGCCTATATTTAAGACATGATGAATGGTGTGTTAATACATGTTCGTCCGTGTTGGCAAGGGTTGTTCACCGAACACTCGATTAAAATGTATCAAATATGCTAAACGCCTATATTTAAGATGTGATGAAACCTCGGCAAACTATGAATGATCATTTTTTCTGTTTTACAAATATTATTTCCGAGTAGAATTGAGATTTTGATTTTAACTGTTCTTTTTACTTATACTGAGTTTTGCACACCCGGGACGAGGCTGTGTTGGCAGTAATATGAATTTTCATTAATGCCAATGAAGATGCTTAGTCTAAGCACGCCTGAAATATCATTACGGTTGTCGTGTTCATTCGCATTCAAAGTTTCTTTTTCATCTATTCAAATATTTTTGACAGGTGATGAGAATTCGTATTTTAGACGCAAACATGCAAACAGTTTATTTCACTGAAGTGTTATTTACCACTTATTTATGACCACTTGCATCAATGAACAATATATGTTTTACTTCTCAGAAATTTTACATGAATGTGTACTGTGATCATTTCCATGATCTACTGGTCAAAATGTATGTGTGCTAATGTTACCTGAATTTCTGAATGTTTCTATATATTTTTCATTGCTATAAATATGAAGGGTTATAAACAATGCTAAAATATATTGCGCCGAACGCAATTTTTATCGTGTTTATAATAAACACATTACCAATATTCAATTTTAAAAATCAAGTTTTTATTACTTCGTTTTTAATCAGAGTACATTCTTGGACAATTGTCATCTGAACCTGCCAATGAAAGTACCACCACTAGCATTAAAAAGGAACACCATTCATCCCATAACATAAACCGATAAAAACAAGTATTTTGAATGCATTTGATTAATTAAGAATTTATCATATTAAAATAACAATTTTACATCTAGAGTTCTCTGATTTTACTGCGGCTTATCAACATTAGATTTTTGTAAATATATGAAAAGGGAGAAACTGAATTTTATCCTAATACATGTAGAAACATACTGTCACAGTAGTATTAATTTTGTTGTTCTTCTATTTATTTTGTTCTAGTGACATGTACCTGTCTCACAATGATTACCAGTCCATCCACTAACACAACGACAACTGTCACCTGTAGGCGTGTGACTGCAAGATCCACCATTCTGACACGTATTGTTTAGACACACTGCCGATATAGCTAATATAACAAGGATTGTACTATATTAATGTCACAAAATGTCTTAATGAATACAGACTGTCTAAATTTTAATGTGATCAATTCACCAGTTTGATTTTCATTTGCTGTAATTTGGTCATAAAAAGAAACAGGACACTTCGTTTATGATTATCAAATTTTGTACTAAAATGCTGACTTTATGCTTCCTTATCGTTCCAAACACGATGCACAGTATGACAATAAACTATAAATTCTAGTGACTCGACGTAACGTTGCCTTTACCTATACTTATCTGATTGTCAAAAAGCTTATTAGCAGTTACATATTTAATCACTATTTATAATACAGTACAATAGTACTTTTCTTTTTTGAAGAAAGACATATACAGTGACTTACATTTTTTTGTACCATAATTTTGCGTGTTGTATCACGTCAACATGAATTTTAAATGTGGTATGCTCTTCTTGTGGTATGCTCTTCTTGTGAAGTTGTTATGAAAACCGGAATGAACAAAGACATGCCAAAGAAATGACCATACACACATGCACGAACCAACGCACGAACGCTCTCACACAACCCTTAACTGTTCTCAATCCTCGATTAAAGATTATGTTTAAAATAAACGTTTTATTAATGAACATAAAAAGTGAATTATAAATTGGAGAATCACTTCTGATTCATGAAACGCTGTAAAACAATGATGTGTTCGATTTGTGTGAAGCACTACTTACCCCGAACAAAAACGCGTTTTATGGTTCTGCAGAAATCTTACCCGATGGTCATTGATAAAGCAATAATTTCATTGTCTATGTTATTGAGTACTTTACATCAAACTTCACCTTTGTTAGAAGTTGTGTGTAAGGGGAGGGGGGGGGGTCTCAGCTAGTCGGTAGCGTGATCGGAATTACTTGGCCAGGCGCTGTCGCGAAAATTACTAGCTGAAAAGTATACAAGTTACCTTGACGGCAGTTATATCCTGTCCATCCTGCTAAACAGTGGCAAATATAGGCATATATATGGTGTTCCAGTAGTAAGGTTTCACATGTTCCGCCATTATGACACGGGTCACTGATACAGCTGTTATTGGCTTTAATGGAGAAAAATCAATGTTTTAACCCAATTTCGTAAGTCGTTATTTTCAGTCCAGTTACATTAATAACCTTGGTAGATTCTGGATACAATACAATTTTGATTAAATATGTTGGCTAATTCGTTTTTCAAACTTGACAATCGATTTCGTTGGGATTAATTTTTATGTAATGTTTCTTGTATTGTTAATGCATTTGCGAGATACAAACGTTTTTTGTATGATTAACTATAGCGCAAAGTTCGATTTTTCATGACACTCTGTATACCGTTTTCAACAAAACATTACTAAGTATATTATTTAAAATAGCTACATTTTATTTTTCTTAAGAAAAAAAAATCATAGTAAGATTTTGATAAAATTGGAAAAAAACAATGACCTTGACTGCAGTCGTTTCCATGGCAAGGACAATGAACCTTGCCCTTAACGTCGACTGTGCATGCGCTGCCCGAGGAACTACCCGTAGCTAATCAATTAAATATCAACAAATTCTTCAAACATTTAATGCAATTTCATACGTTTTTCATTGTATAAACCTCGTTGGTTAAAATATTTTAGATGGTTGTTTTAACCAGAGATATCCGGTTGGCAATTTTAACTGTTGGAAATGACGTAGATCTATACTGTCAAAAATTTCGTAGTGAATATAATCTGTAAAATATTCTGTTCTGAACAGTTGCAGGCTTATTCAGTCGAAAAGGCAACCAGAGTTATATTCAAAATGGCTATACAAAAACCAATTTCAAAAAGTACGCTATAAGCAATAAATGATGATGAGAACAAGATGAATTACAGCATTGGAACGGTGAGTGGCAAAATAATTTACCACAGGGTTAAAGCCAGCTTCTTGGGTGCACAACCTTACACTTGCCCAAACAGGTTCTCATATGAGCAAATAAGTTATCTTGGTGAAATAACTCCAGTCCACCCATCAACTGGACAATATTGAGTGCAAAAGCAAACAAACATATACTAATAAGTAATAAGAATTTAATATCATCGTAAAGCGAAAGGGAAGGTACTCAATGGCCATTCCGAGACTAGAGTCCCTGGAGTCAAATTTACAAGAACACTATGACAGGGATAAGAAACAAATAGAGCATCAAGGTTCTTATACAAGAAGGCCCCATAAACCTTCATAAACGCTTAAACCCCTGCCCCCGTCGTGCAATCAAAGAGGTAAGCACAATGATCAGCTGTAAAAGGGTTAATCACCAGCCCTGCAGAGCGCTGTAGAATACCATGTTAGTAACCATCCTTTTTGAATTTACAGATGGCTTACATCTGAGTCTGAGCGTTCATTAAAAATGGACGTGAAATACCGTGTTGCACTTGTGATTTCAACTGCACTTCTATTTTTAAAATAAGTCTGGATATCGGCGATAAAACTTGCAGAACATTTTCCATTATTCGTGAATACTTCAACCCTGTTTTTAAAATTTTTGTTATGCAAAGATTACGTTAATTGAAATCTTTAGCATCATACGACTATCAGTACCCAACACAGTACTTAATCTTTCATTATTCCTGATCAAAACTGCTGTGTATGCTGGATGTGGCCATTCCTGATATGCATATTTCATTTTTTTATAACCTCTTGTTACGAGGTGTTTACAATTTTCTCAGATCAATTTAATTTGATTGTAATTTTGTGATTTGTGACGTATTGTTATGACCTGGTATTATTTGTTTTCATAAAATTTTACTTAGTGTAATAACGCACATAAAACAGCTGCTGTAAATTATTGATAGTATTTTCTTTACCATAAAACATGCGTTTCTTAGAACTACAAAATTTATTTAATCATCACATTGGCGACTATTGACTGAGATAATCACAAGTACAAGAAGAATTTCAAAGAAAATATACTCAGAAATCTACAATGTTGCATGTTGCAAATTATTTTCCAAGTGATGAAAAATATATTAGACTTGGGCAATATTCATAATTGAATCGGCTGAAATCTCACATATCGAAATCACATTTAATACAGTACATGAAATTGCAGAAGAATCTGAAACAGACTTCCAGAATAAAAAAGAAGATGTTCCTGATAAATTAAATATTTTACATTAAAGTTCACGACTGTGTTACTAAAATCATTGAGTTTGGTTCGACTAGATTAAGAAAAAAGGGTACCTTGTTGTACTCACAGTGTCAGAGCGACTATGTACATGTAGTCTTAGTAACAAAGACGCGCCCATTTACAAATAAAATGATTACATCCTAAATTAATTCAGGGTTCTCGACTTATTGGACGTTTCTGTATTTTTCTGTATAAACATGTATTAATCGTATTTAATGTTTTAAAGCTACATTTTAATCCCATAGCATATATAACATAGTTGGCACTGATCACTATGAAATCCGCGTGCATAGTTGTTTGCTTAATTTTCCAAGTAATGTCCGGTTATTTTTTACGTAGAAGTCTCCCCGTTATGGCTAAAGTTGTAGTAATTTGAACTTTTTATCATTGTCTTAAATACAAATTCAAAACATTTTTATAGCGCACACATGTATAAAATGTTCGGTTGCTCTGTACATCATCGAACATATAAAATATGAATGCCAAAGACCATTATTGAATTACTCAAAAATATTTTGTGTTAAAAGTGTCATTATTATTAACTGTAACACTATTATTTTTTTATGTAAAATATAATTATAAACTGGTAACTGTTTGCGGTAAGGTTATAATTTCTTGTATACAGATCAAAATCATGATGCAAATAACGTTTTGAAATTCCACATAGTCGTGTAACGAATTTTAAAATAACGTTCCCGACATTAATGTTTAATTATTTTATTATTAAAATTGCAGTTTACATGTACATATTCAGCGAATATACAATGTAAATAGAAGAAATTTTAATATGGTTTATTGTTTATAATCTTGCAATGTTTTAAATGGTACTAAAATATCAATTACACCATGTGAAGTTAATTGTCAATTTGATAATATAAACATACAGGAAGTGGTCAGTCATTTTTTTTAAATTAGTGATGATCGTATAATGACAAAACTCAGATCTAGATTTATCATTCAAATTCTTACTGTTGCTAACGATCGCTGACTTTCTCAGAGATATCATAGAAACTAAATTTGTGAATCAGCGTTATAAAAACATAATTTATAATTAACACTTGCCTTGTTGTCTGTTATATATTTCGATTTCGTAATAATGCATGTATAAAAAAAATATAGCATCACATAACAAAAGTGACTATATAAATATCTGAAATTTATTTTTAAAGACAGTCTAAGATCCAATTTAATCAGTTAATCTTTTTTTTAGTTGAAATTGTTACATTTATTGAAAAAAAATGATAGAAAATTGCTGTGGAGTATCACTTCAAGAGCATACCTAAAATTATGAATTTTAACTGATGTACGATGTTCAAGTGAAACTGACGTATACGGGATAATAAAGTAAATTTACTAAAGTAGAGCGAAAAAAAAAGAATTACAAACACACACACACCCATGCTAGAACACACAGTCATTGTTAGCGGATAGGATATAGATAAAATGAACACCTACACAGTTTCTCATATCCCCGATTTCAGATTCCATTGATCAAAAAGCTAAAGTTTTAAAATATTATTCATAAAATGAAAAATATATTTAACTTTTTACAGAGTAATTCTTCCATTAAGAATTTAAGGAATCACCCCCAACTAAAGGTTGTATTTTATTTGCTAATTTTAACTATTTTCATTAACATCTAGCGTGATGTTTATCACGTTTATGGAAAAAGGCATAAATTCAATGTCATTGTGTATAAAGTTCTTTATAATAATTCATCTTGAAAGAGCGGAAACAAACAAATGTTTAACAAAAACATTTCAAGGTGGAACCCGTTTAAATAATTTCATTACTGTTACCTAGACTGCAGTCATTTCCGGTCCATCCTGTTGAACAGTGGCAAGTAAATTGGGGTCCATCTAACGCTTCACAGATTCCGCCGTTTTGACACGGGTTACCAATACAGCTATAAGCGGCTGTTAATTGAGAAAAATCGATTTTTATAATAAAATGTGTTTAGTCTTTTTTTTCTTCAGTGTAATAATCGGATTCGATCTTTGATGTCTTATGAACGTAGTCAAGTCGTGTTAGAATTGTTTTCATAAAATTATACTTAGTGTAATAACGCACATGAACGAGCTGCTGTAAATTATTGATCGTATTTTCTTTACCATAAAACATGCGTTTCTAAGAACTACAAAATTTACCTCATCATCACATTGGCGACTATTGACTGAGATAATCACAAGAAGAATTTCAAAGCAAATATAATGACCCAGAAATCTAAAATGTTGAATGTTTCAAATTATTTTCCAAGTGATGAATAATATATCAATTGGGCAATTCAAAATTGGATTGGCTGAAATCTCACATATCCAAAAATCACATTTAATACTGTAACAGGAAATTGCTAAAGAAACTGAAACAGACTTCCAGAATAAAAAAGAAGATTTTCCTAATAAATTAAATATTTTATATTAAAGTTCACGGTTGTGTTATTAAAATCATTGAGTTTGGTTCGACTAGATTAAGAAAAAAATGGATACCTTGTTGTACTTACATTGTCAGAGCGAGTATGTAGTCTTAGAAACAAATAAAATGATTACATCTTTAATAAATTCAGGGTTCTCGACTTATTGGACGTTTCTGTATAAACATTTATTAATCGTGTTTATTGTTTTAAAGCTACATATTAATCCCATAACATATATAACATAGTTGGCACTGATCACTATGAAATCCGCGTGTATAGTTGTTCGCTTAATTTTCCGAGTAATGTCCGGTTATGTTTACGTAGAAGTTTCCCCGTTATGGCTAAAGTTGTAGTAATTTGAACGTTTTATCATTTTCTTAATTACAAATTCAAAACATTTATATAGCGCACACATGTATAAAATATAAATGTATAAAATATTCGGTTGCGCTGTACATCATCGAACATATAAAATATGAATGCCAAAGACCAGTATTGAATTACTCAAAAAGTAATGAAATAAAATTGAAAAAGAAAGTAATAACTTTATTATAGAATCTGTTTAAAGCACACAGGAAGTGGTCAGGCATTTTAATAAAATTAGTGATGATCGTATAATGACAAAATCCACCATTCCGACAAGTAATGTTGTGACATACATCTAGCATCACATAACAAAAATGAACTATATTAATATCAGAATTTATTTTTTCAGACAGTCTAAGATCCAATTTTATCAGTTACTCTTTTTGATTTGGTTGAAATTGTTACATTTGTTCATAAAATGATAAAGATAATGGCTGTGGAGTATCATTTCAAAAGCATACCTTTAATTATGAATTTTAACTGATGTACGATGTTCATGAGAAACTGACGTACATGTATACGGAATAATAAAGCATTTACTAAAGTGGAGCGAAAAAAAAAATGAATTAAAAAAACACACACACACTTATGCTAGAACACACTGTCATTGTTAGCGGATAGGATATAGATAAAATGAACACCTAAACAGTTTCTCATACCCCCGATTTCAGATTTCATTGAAAGTTAAAGTTTTATTATATTATTAATAAAATGAAAAATGTTTTTTAACATTTTACAGAGTAATTCTTCCATCCATTACCCAATCACCCAACTAAAGGTTGTATTTTATTTGCTAATTTAAACTAATTTGTTTAGTCTTTTTTTCTTCAGTGTAATAATCGGATTCGATCTTTGATGTCTTCTGTTTTACAGTGTGCCCAGCAATAGCATTTTAGTTTGCGGATAATTTAATCTAATAAACCAACACTAAACGTTCAAAATATTGATATAGATTTGGGAAATTGATGTCGAATCCTACGTGAAATGTCTATGTTTTATGTCAGGTTAGGTTCAAGTTCATTTATTACATACAATCTTTCACTTAAATGATAGGCCTAAATACGAACGTGAAATTTCTAATTTGCGTGACATGTTGTTTACATTTTAAGGGCCGTCGTCGGTGACATGCACTGTCATCGGTAAAAATAAAAATATCAAAAATCTTTGTAACGGCAAAATGCAGTTCAATAAAACTTTGCCTAAAAATCGTTATTAGTGAATCTTCATTTTGCATATATAAAGAAAAGTTAGATCAGTAAAAAAGCTAGTCCTAAAATACATAAAATACTATTTACATGAATTCACAAAAACTAAGCAAAACAAACAATTTTAAATGACCACATGAGTAAAGTGATCATAACAATAAAATTTTGGTATTGTACGTTTTAAAGAACGTTAAATTACGAAGAGAGAAATCAACGTTTGTCATCCGTTTCCTACAGCTTTACTGTTGATATTGGCAAATATATTTTTGTATACTATTATTTGTGACTTCTATGCATTTACATGTTTTATGCACTAAACTCATTTTCTTACTTAACCTATAGTATCTGGCGTAAGCCGTTTCCTATGTATATGTTCAGACGTGAGCTAGTAAATGTACACTGTTAACCTGTATGTCGCCATGACCATAACTGAATTTTATCTATTTGTAAATGCTATTGCTGTTCTTTGTATGTACCTTCGCGCATGAATAAAAGTTGAATGAAGAAAGTCATCCGTTTACGCGACCAGGAAGCGACCAGGAAATTGAAGGTCACACGTTTCCTAAAATCTCATATGTAAGTCAAGATGACACAATAGGCTACACTACAGTAATTCAGGTGGCTCGGGAACCAGTCAATTTTGTCGAGGGTTTGTGCGGAAAGTAATTCTGTGATTGGTTGAAAATGCAAAAGCAGAATAAACAAGAAATATCTTTTAAAAAAGATAAACGGCGTTGATGGAAGAGATTTTTATATATAAGAAAGAAAGAAATAAAGAGCGTGCAAAAAGTTCGTCTGGTGATAATAGGTCGATTAAAGAAGAATGTCTAACATTAACTGTACATTTATTCAGTTTCAATAAAATACCTCTTGTGGAGTTAGTACTAATGACGAATAAATGTTATTAAAATACAATAAATGAAAATAATAACAACTTGTTACAAGAGCGAAATCTACCAACTTTTACGTAAATAACTTTTAAAAAAGTACGTGTCCCTCCCGAGTATTGAACTCGGAGCTTCCGCTTTAGAGGCGAGTGTGATAACCACTACACCAACGGGATTTGAATATCTTGACTTGAAATTAACAATCAGTATCAAAGGAACTAGAAAGGAACCAGAAAGAACCAGAAATATCTGCACTTCTCTGTCTTTTTACACTGTGTATTGTACTCGAGTGTTTACCTGACACCCATGAATATTCCGTATAAAATCGTATTTAAGCCATCAATTGACTTAAATGATTTTTATACCGTAAATATCTTTTTCTCCAATACAATTATCGCTTTTAAAAACGAAAATGCCCAAACATATAAGTACTATTTAAATACTAACACACAATATAAAATTGTTACGGTAATCATTAACGAGACCCACTAATAACCAATCAAAATAATCTATTTGATTTTCCTGCTGCATAATAAGTTTTATTTACAATATTTCATTGGTCGAAAAACTAGGTCAAAAGTGAGCTTAGACAGCTAACGCCGAATAACGCCGAAAAATATTAAATAGCTGTGTGAAAATGCACAATGTATAGAAGAAGTTGAAACAAAACATTTGCATTTTTATTTTGAGTGTATGAAAATTTTTATCTTTAACAATGGGTATATTTTTGGACAAAGTGAAACTGAAAGTGGCGCAAAGCTGAGGGTGGTGGTCTTTCAGTGCATGTCGCGAAAAAGTTTACTGGTTACGCTATATTTTTGTTGTGTTTTTATGATGTCTCTAGTTTAGTTTTATTTGCAAAAGTAAGATACAATGTATTAAGGCCTTGACCCAATAGCTAATTCAGAATAGGAGATGAAGCTATTTTGGGAGTCTATGTGAAAAGAATAACTGTAGTCTAACCAATATATTGTTGTCAGTATCATATTACTCATGTGCGCATTTAAAATGATGTTTTGTGGTATTTAGTGTTTTCGAATTTATATAAAAAGAAGTTTAGGGAAATTTAAATCTAGTTATTTTTCTCAATTGTTCGAACGTGTCATATATATAAAAATATTACATTACTAACATGTATTTTTTAACGACATTTGACCAAGATTGTGATAGTTTTCCTTTTTATCGATAGGACAAACAAGACATAGTAAGTCGTGTCCGGTAATCTTGCGCGTCCGGTCATCTTGCGCAGTGGTCTACTGACTTCCCCGAAAGTGTTTAACGGTCACGTTGTGAAAATAGCTCAACAAACGGTTATTTTTTTTACCTAAATTAGAACATCTAAAAGGTAAACATGTTGAAAATTAATACCTGTCCAAGATATTTACATCATCGTAATAAATTATTCATGACCACGCCCACTGACCTATTTTCCGATATTTTAAGCAAATAATTCTTATTCCATCATCTCGTCCAGAAATGTGTGTCCCGTGATAGATATAAACAATAAAACACATTTTGAAAACAATTTATACCATTTTAAACGTACAATTCCATTTTGTTCGCAACCGTTAGGTAATAAATTCCCAATAGTTAAGGAGTCATGACCAAAACATTTTTGTCATTACATGCATGAAAGGTTTTTGAAAACAGACAAACAGTAATGAAACATTTGTCCATTATTGATCGGTAAAAATACAGCCGATAATGCTTAGGTGCGCAAGAAGACCGGACAGCATCGTAAGCAATGTATTTAATTTGAAAAAAAAAGTAAACCAAAAAAAACAAAACAAGAACCTTGACTGCAGTCATGTCCATACCATCCTTTCAAACAATGACAGAGAACCTTGCCCTTGTCGACTGTGCACGTTCCTAAATTTTGACAATATGTACATGCGTTGCTGGAGGAACCAGTCGCAGTTCCTGAAACTTTCAACAAATTCTACAAGTACTAAAAATGCTTACATTTTGCAAAATAATAAGCGTTTATCAAAGAAGTTAATTTAACTCTGAACCTGATTACTAGGTCGAACGTGCAAAACAATTGATACAATAAATCAGCCTCTCAGAAAAATCCTAACATTTTAGTCCTTCTCCCAACAAAGTCGATAAGAATAGCGATACAAAAACCGTTTATAATACGATGAACAATTTCATAAATAAACTATAGCACAAATCGGAGTTGGAAACCTAAAGGTTTAGCACCTAAGACCGACCATTGTTATTACATAGGTACTTTCCTAAGTTGAATTACTGTCTTGCGATATAAGTGTCATCAGGCTCGGTCGATATGCCTCGCCCCTCCGCCCCCATATCGGTCAAGCCTACCACTTATAAGTAATAAGTCCAAGTTAATAATTGGGATTTTTATTTTATTGCTTTTTTTTTTTTAAATTTATTCCGACTAAAATAAGAAAGATGGTGCAATTTATGATATTTATTGGCCACTTTTTTGCAATAAAATGATTTAAATTCACTTTGATTTATGATCCATGTACTATATACAACTTCCCAAACATCTTTTTGATATCATCTTGCTAATGTTATAAAAGTATTAACAAGGTATTGCTCCGTTAGTCATTGCTATGCCATTGACAATAAAGAAAAATATAAAAATCTCTAAAACGGCACAATGCTGTTCCACTAGACTTTGCTCAAATAAATGATATCAGTGTATGGTTGTATTGCATACATTAAGAAAAGTTGGAACAGTAGAGAAAAAAGTTAGACCTAAAAGTCCATAAAATTCTATTTGCAATTTATCACAAAAAGGAACTAACACAGAACAACATTTCAGATCCCAGCATGAGTGAAATGATACTGACAACGATATCTAAGGTCCTTGAAAAGAACTTTCAAATAAAAAGAGAGAAATAAACATATTTATTTTTTATGTCATCCACTTTCGCGACCAGGAAATTGAATGTCAAACACACTTTTACAAATAACTCACATTGTACATGTATACATTTGTTAGACCAAATGACCTTAGGTATCGTTGTAGGTAACTCATTACTCATCAAGACATTTAAAGTGATATTTAGTGTTGCTTCGTTTTTGTGATCAATTGCTAATAGAATTTATGGGATTTTTAAGGTCTTACTATTTTTCTTTACCTTTCTATCTTTTCTTAGCGTGTGTAAATTAAAAATATATTAATAACATTGGTTTGTGCAAAGTTTGGTGGAACTGCATTGTTTCGTTTGAGATATTTTTATATTTTCCTTTTTTGTCTATGACATAGCAATGACGAACGTAACAATACATTAACTTTACGATAACAAGTAACAAGTAACGGTAACAAGGGAGCTTTACATTGAACATTGTGATTTGATATACTGATCCCGAAATTTCAAGATTGTGAATAATTTTTTTGTGATCATCAAAATTTTACCGACTTTTTCATTAAAAACACAAACATTTTCCATGCTTATCAATCAGGTCCAATTATGTTACTAATGAAACACTTCTTGCTAAGATATAGCACTGAAACTGACATAACTATTACGTTTATACTGAAATCCGAACGAAACTCACCAATACTGCAGTCAGGTCCTTCCCAACCGTTTGCACAAGTGCACGTGTAAGTGATATGGTCATGGCCATTTTGACAGTGACCACCGTTTTGGCAAGGATGACTATGACAAGGATAGTAAGCAGATACACCTCCACCGCTCGGAGATGCTGTTTAGATATTTACAAAACATGATTACAGTTTATGGCTAAAACAGATTGGATTTACAATATTGAAATAGATAAAAGCTCGGTTTGATTGTACAAAGAAGTATATTGCTTTAAAGAAATAGTAACGGCTCTAATGCAGTTTTCTGACTGTGATGCTTGCATAACATCTAGAACTTTATGTCATCAAGTTTAGATTCTTTAGCTTATTTTTTTAAGGTATGACTTCTCATATTGTGCGTCGAAATATTCGAACTCGGTTTTGGAGATTGTTTGTTGTTGTTAAGAATATAAGTAATTGTTTAAAAACAGACATTCAAAGTGTATTGTATTCTTACATAAGCTACAACTGATATAGTTATTATGTTAAAACTGGAATCCAAAACATAAGTCTCCAACACTCACTTCTTACCGAAAGTTTACCGACTTTTTCGTTAAAACACACAAAACTTTTCCATGGTAATGAACCAGGTCCAATTATGTTATTATTCAAACACTTCTTGCCAAGATATAGCACTGCAATTGACATATATATTACGTTCATACTGAAATCCGAACGAAACTCACCAATACTGCAGTCCTGTCCTTCCCAACCGTTTCCACAAGTGCACGTGTAAGTGATATGGTCATGGCCTTGGTAACAGTGGCCACCGTTTTGGCAAGGATGACTTGCACAAGGGTCGATAGCGACGAGACGACGTCTCGGCAACACTGAATACATATGTTGAAAAACATGCTTACAGTTTATAGCTAAAAAATATTGGAGTAACAATATTGAAATAGATAAAAGCTCGGTTTGGTTCTACAAGGAAGTATGTTCCTTTAAAGAAATAGTAACGGCTTTAATGGAGTTTTCTGACTGTGATGCTTGCATAACATCCAGAACTGTAATCGGATAATAAAATGTTAACTTTCTGCGGTGATATAATTATCTCTCATACATGTATCTAAACAAAATATTAACAACAAGGAAACACAACCAACAACAAAAAACAACAACAACAAACCCACGAACTTTAGTTAATTTAATGCAAGGATGTAAAGTTATTGTTTGAGTTGTTTTAATTTCATTATTAAAATTATATTGACCTAGCTCAAAAACGGTGAGGTGTGTTGTTTCTTATACCCTTTTGTACATGTTTATAAATATAAAAAGAAATATCCGCGTTAAATTATATTCCGGATAGTGATATAGATTTTGACATAGTCGTTACTTGACTTGGAACGTCAACGTGCTTATATCGATGTTTTATTTCGTAAACAATAAAGAAATACTATCCAAAAATACCAAAAATACAAAAAATAATATCAGTCTGCAAGTTATGCAAAATGTCTACTTACGAGATGAGTTCGCTGTCATCATCAGCAGCATTAAGGTAACTCCTGCCACAAGAAAGACCCTCATGTCCACTTTGGTTTAAAACTGTGAAGAATTAGAAACTGCATTCACAATTTCTTAAACCTTTATTTCATTGAGAAACCCCTAATATTTACAACAAGCTCTGAAAAATATACTCTTAACGCATCTTAAGTTTGCATATATAACGAAAAGTTAGATCGGTAAAGAAAAAATAAACTAGATATAAAACCCCTAAATTCTATAAACATTTAATACACAAAAACTAAAAAGCAGAAAACTTCGTTTGAATAACCCACATGGGTAAAATGATATTGATAACAATATAGTCTGTTTTTTGTCTAGCATATTCATACAAAATGAGATATGTGTAAAAGTGTATTGGACCTTGAATATCCCGGTCGCGTAAAAGGGTGACAAAGAAATAAAACTATAATTTCTGCTGTCATAATTGAAAGTTCTTTAAAAATAAGAAAACTTGTGTTTGTCAGTATCATAAAATTAATGTTAGCATTAAATATAATGTTTGTGGTGTTTCATAGTGGTAGTGTCAGGATGTAAATATATTTTAGGGAATCTTTCCTCTCTGCATGCCTGTCTGTTTTAGCCATAAAATGCCATATAAAAAGGCATTTAGACTTAAATAATGCATATTTAAGCTCAAAAAGTGGATTGATGTCTTTCATGTATTTATAACATTTTATTTAAGATATTTTACACAATTAATGTTCATGTATGCTTAACCATAAGGCATAATTTCTCATTTTAGCCGCATTTTCCGTCAACACGCGGGAGAATATACGGTGGTAGAAATTTAATCATTGAAATATTATCTGTGATTATTTTAAGCTGGGAACAATGTATCGAACAACATTTTTCTACATTTTTTATAAGCATATGACCCGTGAACACAAATTTAAACCGGATATTCCTACTCAAAAAAAAGGCTGGCACTAATAAGTCTCCATTTATAACAATTTTGTTTGGGGGGGGGGGGTGGGCGGGGGCGCATTAGGTGGCTAGTATGGCCTGAAAAGGACATGGCTAGTAATTATACGCTTTTAATGTAACACTGATAACCTATTCATGCTTGAAAATACAAACAAGAAATACAAAAACAATTGATGCATGGCATCAAGTTGGCGCGAGAATGATTTTCATGTAATTACAACAATCGTAAGAAAGAGAAAGGCAATTTTTTATTTTTCAAAAGCAAACAAAACCTTATATTTGTTTGGGGCCATGTCATTAGGATATTCATTGTTTTCTTTTTCATTTATTGGTAGGAATGGGATCGAATACCGGAAGCAGTCAGTATTGATATTATATTCGTTAGGTATGCATGCATTGTCCCCTTGCGGTTAAATTCCTAAAGTAAGCACAAATTTAGGCGTCGCGCTCATGGCACACCGGATAATGAATTAGGTACTGATTTTAAGCTGACATTATGTATTACAAGAAATATCTTTTTAAAAAAAGTTACGGCGTTGATGGAAAAATTTTATATATAAGAAAGAAAGAAATAAAGAGCGTGCAAAAATTTCGTCTGATGATAATGCGTCGATTAAAGAAGAATGTCTAATGTTAACTGTACATTAATTCAGTTTCAATAAAATACCTCTCGTAGAGTTAGTACTAATGACAAATAACTGTTATTAAAACACAATAAATGAAAATAATAACAAATTGTTACAAGAGCGAAATCTACCAACTTTTACGTAAAATAACTTTAAAAAAGGTGTCCCTCCCGAGTATTGAACCCGGGGCATCCGCTTGAGAGGATAGTGTGATAACCACTACACCAAGGCGATTTGAATGTCTGGACTTGAAATTAACAATCAGTATCAAAGGATCTAGAAAGGAACCAGTAAGAACCAGAAATATCTGCACTTCTCTGTCGTTTTACACTGTGAATTGTACTCGAGTGTTTACCTGACACCCATGAATATTCCATACAAAATCGTATTTAAGCCATCAATTGACTCAACTGGTTATTTATACCGTAAATATCTTTTTCTCCAATACAATTATCGCTTTTAAAAACGAAAATGCCCGAACATGTAAGTTCCATGTAAATACTAACACACAGTAAAAATCATTACGGTAATCATTAACGAGACCCACTAATAACCAATCAAAATTTCCCGCTGCATAATAAGTTTTATTTACATTATTTCATTGGTCGAAAAACTAGGTCAAAAGTGAGCTTAGACAGCTAACGCCGAAACATACAGTTCATACAGAATTAATAAAAGAGCAACGGTTTCAGGATCCATGGTAAATCTCTGTTAATTGATTTGTGGCCTATACTTTTTGTGCTAGAAACAAAGACTAAACTTCCAAAACATGTTACTTAACCTTATGAAATGTGATTGACAGCTTTTTTAAACATATCATGCTAATTATAGTTTATTTGTTGGGTTTACACCATTTTGCCATATGGGGTTAAACCAAGTTCTAGCGTACACCAAGCCAACACATGACTTTTCGAATTTTCATGAATATTTTCAAAATGGCCGTTTTCCTCAGGTATATACTGACGCCACCTTGCGTCATTGCAAATATCAACATATTTGTTTTTTCAAACGTTAATTCGTAGTTGTGATTCATTAAAACTACGTTGTTGTGAATCAACCTTAACACAAGTACTTAGTTATTTAAAAAAGAAGAGCAGAATAGAACAATATGTTCATGTAAATACCGACGCCACCATGCGTCATTGCAAACATCAACATAACACTTCTTTTCAAATGTAAATACGTAGTTTTGAATAATCAGCATCAACACAAGTACTAAGTTATTAAAAAAAGAAGTTATCATAAATAATAAAAGTACAGAAAAGGAATATAATTGCAGACATTACCTTACAGGTCGGATTGTAAACAGAGTCTACAGTTCAAATTACAAAATGAAGTCGAACTCTTATCTCATAACATATTAACATTACTGCATTTATTTGACCTAGTAACAGCAAATTTGATTTAAAATGATAAGAATGGTCAAAATAGAGATTTCAGTATTTTAAATTATATTTGTTTAGAAAAGCTATATAAAATGAAATTAGTGGTGCTCAAACTGTATTCGCGTCTAAAACATGTTGGTTTCTTTGTAAACAAGAGACATGTTACACATGATTAAATCCCCCGCCGGAAAAAGTAACCTGAAGGTTGTACTTTCGTATAATTTGTCTGGAGAGGAAATCCTTATAAATTTGGAGTTAAAATTTTAAAAACAAAATTTATCAAGTAAATCAGATGAAGGGGAATAACTCTAAAATATAGGCTAGGTAGATTTATTGGACTTGCACACTGCACTACCTACTGTGCTCTGTCAGTATATAAAAAATTGAACAAAATCCCTCAAGTAGTTTTTGAGTTATGCTCCGGACAAAATTTATAAAGTAATTCTGATAAAGAGGAATAACACTAAAAAAAGGCAAGGTAGAGTAGTGGACTTGCACACTGCACTACCTACAATGTGCACTGTCAGTGTATGAAGTTTGAATAAAATCCCTTAAGTAGTTTTGGAGTTATGCTCTGGAAAAAATGTATCAAGTAAATGTGATAAAGGGGAATAACTCTATTTAAGGCAAGGTAGATTTATTGCACTTGCACACTGCACTACATACCAATGTGCTCTGTCAGTGTATGAAGTTTGAATAAAGGCCCTCAAGTAGTTTTGGAGTTGTGCTCCGGACAGAATATATCAAGTAAATATGATAAAGAGGAATAACTCTGAAAATAGGCAAGGTAGAGTTATTGTTCTTGCACTCTGCACTACCTACCAATTTGCTCTGTCAGTGTATGAAGTTTGAATAAAATCCCTCAAGATGTTTTGGAGTTATGCTCGGGACAACAAAATTTATCAAGTAAATATGATAAAGGGGAATAACTCTTAAAATAGGCAAGGTAGATTTATCGTTCTTGCACATTGCACTACCTACAAATGTGCTCTGTTAGTGTATGAAGTTTGAATAAAATCTCTCCAGTAGTTTTGAACTTTTGCTCCGGACAAAAGATATCAAGTAAATATGATAAAGGGGAATAACTCTAAAAATAGGCAAGGTAGAGTTATCGTTCTTGCACATTGCACTTCCTACAAATGTGCTCTGTTAGTGTATGAAGTTTGAATAAAATCCCTCCAGTAGTTTTGAACTTTTGCTCCGGACAAAATATATCAAGTAAATATGCTAAAGGGGAATAACTCTAAAAATAGGAAAGGTAGAGTTATTGTTTCTTGCACAATGCACTACCTATCAATGTGCTCTGTCAGTGTATAATGTTTGAATAAACATCCCTTCAGTAGTTTTGGACTTATGCTCCGGACAAAATTTATCAAGTAAATATGATAAAGGGGAATAACTCTAAAAATAGGTAAGATAGAGTTATTGTTCTTGCACACTGCACTACCTACCAATGTGCTCTGTCAGTGTATGAAGTTTGAATAAAATCCCTCCAGTAGTTTTGGACTTATGCTCCGGACAAAATTTATCAAGTAAATATGATAAAGGGGAATAACTATAAAAATAGGCAAGGTAGAGTTATCGTTCTTGCACATTGCACTACCTACAAATGTGCTCTGTCAGTGTATGAAGTTTGAATAAAATCCCTCCAGTAGTTTTGAACTTTTGCTCCGGACAATATATATCAAGTAAATATGATAAAAGGGAATAACTCTAAAAATAGGCAAGGTAGAGTTATCGTTCTTGCACATTGCACTACCTACAAATGTGCTCTGTCAGTGTATGAAGTTTAAATAAAATCCCTCAAGATGTTTTGGAGTTATGCTCGGGACAACATAATTTATCAAGTAAATATGATAAAGGGGAATAACTCTAAAAATAGGCAAGGTAGAGTTATTGTTCTTTCACAATGCACTACCTACCAATGAGCTCTGTCATTGTATGAAGTTTGAATAAAATCCCTCCGGTAGTTTTGGACTTAAGCTCCGGACAAAATTGTTTCGGACGGACGCACTGACGCACAGACGGACGGACGCACGGACGAAGGGCATTTCTAATTTCCCCTCGCCTTTGGCGGGGGATAAATCATGATAAAGTCTATAAATTATATTATGGTCACATAGACTGACTTTTATTTGCAGAAAATAATACATTATTTTAAAACGTTTTTTTTTCAGAGCATCGGCATTACGGTTACACGTTTACAAACTACTATACATGTAGTAGTAACGAGGAATTCCCATTTGTTCGCATACCACCACCAAACCATCGCTTAATCATAACTACATATCTACACAAAAAGTACACATTTTGACAAAAAATCAATCATAAAAATAGTGTTGTTAGTGCACATAACTTTAAGGTGTTCCTCCATCGTTTTGGTGATAGTTATGGCTTGGAGTTGCAAGTTTTTATATAGCTAAGCGTCAACAAGATGTTACGTCATTGAAAGTTTAAATGATTCTTGCATAAGATGAATTTAACTGTCTTATTTTAGAAACTTTCAAATACAACAACGCCTTGAGTTTATACTGAGGTTTGAAGCATATTAATAAATAAATAACCGTCTTCAGTTCAAACGGTGCACACAAAGAAGTAACAGCATTAAATAGAACATATGCAATAGTAATATCGTTGTGTTAAAAAAGATGAAAAGGGAACTTTGAAAGCCAGCGAACACGACAAATATGAAAATACTGCAGGCTCGGTTTGATTGAGCCTGTTCTTGGGCAGTAATGGGAATGCTTATTACTGCCCACGCCGCCTAGCCCCGGGTTGAGCGCAACTCAGTAATTACACCATTAAATAGTACAATTTAGATCCATCCCAAACGATGGTATGCATATGGCGGTGAACATGGAACCTTCAATGAGGTATTTTCAGATTAATACCATTCCATGTTCAGCGGCGTATGGTCCCCAGATAAAAGAATGGGTTTGCCCTAAACGAGAAAACAATGGGCGGAACTAAACAGAATAGAATTTTGACAGGGGATCTTAGAATATAAATCCTGCATATCACAGATCACGCCAAAGGCAAAATTTAAAAACCAGGAAGTATATTCTTGGGGGTGATTGGACAATATCCAAATCTATATTTGCTGGGATATTGAAACCACCAATCTATAAACTGGCCGAAATATTAAAACAAAAGGAATTTTAAAAGTACCATAAACATAGTACATAAGTATCGTGCTCAGCCGACCTTCAAAGGACGTAACTGATAACAGCACTGATTGAATGTACGGGGAGACTTTTTACAGCCGCCACACGGCACAAACAACGCTACTGTGATATTGAAATAGATGAAAAGGGAACTTTGAAAGCCACCGAACACGACAAATATGAAAATACTGCAAAATATTAACCAGTCCTAGTCCTTGGAATGTGGCTCGAAGACATAGTTGTCGCTCTGCGGCGGAGATCAAAACCCATGCATGAACAACATTTGATAATTTTTAATTCTACTAGATATTAAAAAGCCGTTACTTTTATCAATCGGGTTGCGGAAAAATATTTTTTTGTAAAATTCCAATACCGTTTAGTTCTTTTTAACGTTTTTACCCTGTCTTATGAAGACTTGGGATGAAAATCGGATACAATTTGCCCCCAATCGATTATCGGTTCGATTGGATGGGATATAATGGATAACTTTCCGATTAATAATCGCCCGGGCAAGAAAGTAGAGCAGTAACATTCTCCTTAGTTATAGTTTATTACATGAACTTCATTAAGCTCTTTTCAACACAGTTTAAGCTTAACACTTAAACTTGGTTCTAGCCTCTGAGACTGAAACCTGAGTAAAAATCCAGATTTAGGAAGAAGAGTATTATGCAGTACACTAGACTGTAGGACAAAACATGATCAGAGAAATAACATGGAAGTAACTTTGTGTTAAGGTTAGCTATAAATTGTTACTGTCAGTTTTATAAAAACATATAGATTTCATTGCAATTGTAATAAATATTTGAGAAGCCTCAATCCAGTGCAAGGCGGCTCGGCATTAATACACAGTTCCTTTGCTGCCCATGAACAGGCTCAATCAAACCGATCCTGCAATATTTTCTTATCTGTAATGTTCGGTGTTTGTCAAAGTTTCCATTTCGCCTCATCTTTTTTATTATTACAGTAAAAACTCCCTAAACCGGATCCTCTATAATCCGGAATCCTCCCAAAACCGCATAATTTTTACGGTCCCGATTTTTTTCCTTCTTATTTTATAGAAAGGAAAACCTCTGAAAACCGGAACCTCCGAATTCCGGAAACCGGCCTTATTTTTACGATTTTATTTGCTATTTGCTCTTTAAAAAACCTCTAAAAACCGGAATTGTGATAATTGCCATCGAAAGTGACGAACTCGGGTTGTCTTGTCAAAGGCTTGTGTATTGTCAAGCGTGTCAAATATCTGCAAGATAATCCATTGTTTTCTTTTAGAGGCGCGCATATTATTTAATAGGCGTGAAAATTACAAGGGACATGTAATTGTTGTGTAAACAAATACGAGTTGAGAAGACTATGATTAGGTAATTGTCTGTTTAATTTATTGTTTGAAACACCCGTGACTGTCTTTCTTTTGTAATTAATGCTGCAATTTCGCCAAATTGGTCGATCAGTCGGCGATTTCACAGAGGGCTGTGAAAAACATGCTTACGATTCCATAACATGTAGTTTAAATATATACATGTTCACATATGTAATTAATTAAATTTGTTGAAAAAGAAATGTTTTTATGAGAAAATAAATTAAAATGATTGATAAAATTAATTTTGTTATTTTTATTCCCGAAAATATGTCAAATGTTGCAAAGCAACCAACATTCAATTTAGACTAAGAAAAGGCGTTAAAGCTTACTAATTAGAACAACACTTGTGAAATATGGTGATAAAGGTGAAATCCTCTATAAACCGGAATCCTCTCTAAACCGGACTTTTTCTCCAGTCCCGATGACCACCGGTTTAGGGAGTTTTTACTGTATTAAATTTAAAGCAAGAAGCGAATTTCATATCATTGTTCGCGTCAGTTTAAAAAATGTTAGGGACTGTTTAGATAAGCATTTCTGAGCGATGGTGCTAAAATTGAACAATCAGAATATATCTGATTCTACTGGGTAGTATCCTAGAAGTGACGTCATCATGGAGGATTTATGCGTACAAGCGTTTAGTTTTAGCACTGTGACAAAACAAAATGATTGTGCCTACAACCTGTATAACTCATACAATTTCCACGTATACCATAAGAGGTAATGCTACCTTAATCATTTTGTAATGATGTTATAGTTGTCTCTCTTGTGTTTGAGCACGATGCGGTATTATGTGCAAAAATCGTCAAACTTGTTGAATGCATACCATAACTAACCTCAATATATATGCCAAGCTTTTCAGTTGTAAAATTAAGTTCATGCTAATTATGACTTATGCGGTCCGTTTTAAACACAGCATTTGCGAAATACTATCCAAGCGGCACATTTTAAAAGCACGATATATGCAAATTACTATCTACGCGGTTCTACACAATTTATGCAATTTTGAAACACTTTTCACACGGTAAGACGCCATCTTGAGCGCAATGTTCTGGGTGGGAAGGGATACAATAGATTATGCGAAATACGGTGTAATACCGCAAGTTTGATCGTTTGCATCACAATCATACTGAGCCACGGTATTTGCTCAGGATATGCTGAAAAAGATGCTAGAGCGCGTTCGATAAATATTGCATAGATTAAGCAAATATGGTCCTGGATCACGTTGGAACTGATATCCATATGCAATACACAGTTTCTATTGAACGTCAATTAGATGCTTCAGATTTGAAACCGGTCTGTAGTTTTATCATCTTGGAACAAGATGGGATGGCAGGAGTTCAATTGTGATCGAACTCAATATAAAGTTCTTTCAACATTATTCGCAAAAACCTTTAAACAATCTCAAAGTGTTGCCACCGTCGGGGAAAACAAGAAAGCGATTAACTGTAGATATAATATTTATAAAGCATTCATAGCGATGTAGAATGATTATCTTGTTTGAAGGCTTTCTTATTAATTTACTTATGCGTTTAACAATTAAGTTACGAGTACTGATAATAAACTTAAAATTTATTGTCATCAATTTGTTAATCAATAACATATTGGTTGAAAAATTACCTCGTAAGTGTAATTATACTTTTTGGAATTGATCAATGCATCTGCAATAAACTTATAAATTGTTTTTGTTTGTTTGTTTTATGGACATATAGTGTGTGTCTTGATTGAAATTGATATTCTTACATGTATAACGTGTTCAAACTCATTTTTCGCTATGTAGTCTAGTGTGAAAGTCGCGAGGATTTATGGGTTCCGGACAGTGTAGAGCTATGAAATTCCGGCCACGAGCTCTCAACGATCACTACAAATCCTGAAAAGTTCAAAGCTACCACACATACACGTTAAAACGTGAGGGTAACTTAAATTCGCGCCTTAATTGTCTTATCAATTTTATTGCATTGGCTCCAACCAACCATCCCCCCCCCTCCCATGAGAGAAACATGGCTCGCGAGAGTTTCGGTACCTAGCAATACAACGGCGCTTATATCTTGGGTGGAAGTACAAGCACTATCTAGCGTATGTATAGCGTTTTCGGACTTTGCCATTGTTCGCTGCCTAGTGAAAAACCCGGGGATTCATGGGTTCCGGACAGTATAGAACTCCAAAATTCCGGCAATGTTCTCACCTCAACGATGTCAACGAACCCTGGAAAAGTCAAATACTCCATTTTCCCGCATACACGTTTACACGCGAGGGTACCTTAAAGTCGTCCCTTATTGCTTAGGCAAGGGCCCATTGAAAACGAACGGTTTTATTGCAATGACTCGAACCAACAATTGTGAGGAACACGGTCCGCGAGTGTTTCGGTCCTTTGCAATATTACGGCGCTTATATTTTGGCTGGAAATACGAGCACCATCAAACGTATGTACTTGTATAACCATATGCTTCTTTTCCTCTCTACGTTTTCGCTGATTGGGTAATATGTGTTTTCTGAGTGTGGCGATTCCATATATGCATATCTGACCATTTTGTATAACAGCTTGATAATTTGTTAGTAAATTAGCTATAGTGCCTTTCAAGAAGTTCAAAGAATTGAGCTTTTACCGCTGTCACTTGTTGAGCAATGTTTAGTTTGCGACTTTTAAATAAATTCAAATACCAAGGCAACAAGGCGTAAGAAGCACCTCTCTCGCCGATATCTCCAAATCGCGAGTTACTGCTGATTCATTTTCATTCAAGTTAACCTTGAACCAGTTAGAAATTTTGTTGATCTGAGAATTAATCACGCGTTAAGCTTATAATAAATAGTTTTATTCAAGCCTATTTATATGAAAACAAAGCTTAGTTATTAAACCTACAACACAGTAAAAAATAATGCTTTCTGATTTGAAGTAATAAGGACTTAGTTAGGAATTATAGATACTTTCACATAATAACGTCGGCTAGAACGTTCCAGAGGTTGTTTAGGAACGTTGGCATGAATCGATCAGGGTTTTCAAAATAATTTATGTAAAAATATCTTATCGTTGTATAATTAGGGATTTTACAGGCTCAATACAGTTATAATAACGATTTATTTTCTCCTGGTTAAAGTAGATATGTTAATAATTACAAGTTAATTTCGTTTGTGTTGTCTGACTTCAGACAAACTTGTTACTAATTCCATCCTTTACATGTACGTGTGTAATTAGATACAACCAACAGAAACCCATAGAATAGTGCATTCTTGTTTGTAAAATGGATGTTTACTTTGGTATAAAACAGCGCTAGGGGAAATATCAGAAAAAATATAAAAAGTACATTTTAAACTAAGTTTAATTATTGAATCACTTTCATCAAAGGCAGTGTGAACGTTAGGTACTTTAATTGACCATGATTTATTTAATCTTGTTTTGCATCTAGATTAAGTTTTCTACTTCTGTTGTTAATGGCTCGTATCATAATAAATTTTATTTGTGACATAAACAACTATTAAAGAAGCTAAATACTATTACCTGTACGTTTTATACAAACTTGTTTATTTTGATTTACATGCAAAAGTTAAAATAGAATAACATCATCGTCGAGTAACAGCTGTACCAAAAGTGCCCCGTGACAGTTTCAAGATAGACCAAATAAGCAAGAAAACAGGTATGCGTTTTATGTGTTTCAATTTGTAAACATATTCGATATATATCCAGTAAGCTGAACATTTATATGATGATAAAGATTGTTGATTAAGCGATTGAATGTTTCCTTTAAGGCAAACGTGTACGTTTGACACTGTAACTAATAGAAATAAATAACCTTTATGGCTTTTTTCAAATCGAAAAAGGTGAAATATGCATTTCAGGAATTGCCACATTTAGACAAACAGTCTCCCCACACAGTCAAGAAGAAGAAGACAAAGAAGAAGAAGAGAGAGAGAGAGAGAGAGAGAGAGAGAGAGAGAGAGAGAGAGAGAGTAATAAAATGATCAGTTTCCGTAACACCACAAACAATTAGCAAAAATGAGAACCCGAGGGGTTACCGCCTTGGAACTGTCAGTGGCAAATCAAATTGCCACTAGGGGTTTAAACCTGGTCCTAGGGTGCACCAACCTCAAAATTGTCCTAACAGGTTCTCATAACAACAAGTACAAGTTGTTTTGGTGAAATAACTCCAACCCACCCATCAGCTCAACAATGTTGCATGCAAAAGCACACACACATATAAAACATATGAGCTAATAGCATTGCAAAGCCAAAGGGGCGGGTACTCAATGAAGTGGAACGGCGACAGTGTTTTGATAATTTATTCTCTGACAGCTATTCTTTTCTATGATTGGGATATCCCCTTTGAAGCGCATTGAATTGCCTATCTTTTCATGAAACTATTATATGGAACAATTATAATTTTGAGAAAACTCGATTAAAACATATTGTTTTTGATTCCCTGTTTTGCCTTCACCCATGTTAATAGCATGACGCCTTGTTTAATATTTCTAACAACTACAGTGTCAAACGAACACATTTGCCTCAAAGGAGACATTCAATTACCGAATCAAGTTTACCTGTCTATACAGAACATTATGGTTACAAATTGGAAACACTAAAACACATTCATTTTCCATTGCTTGTTTGGTCGCCACTTGGCACTTAACATTTGGTATAGGGCAGCTGTTACACGACAGTGAACATAAGACCTGGCAAAACTGTGTCTGAACATAGTTACTGATGTCTTCTGGTTTAAACTAAATTAAGTTCGTATGCAGCCAAAATCGTGAACATGTATAAGTTATAAATTACAAGTAAGACGTAATGTTACCTGGTTTAAAAACAAAGAACAACTTGAAGTAAAAGATAACTTCAACAATATTATGTAGTTATGTAGTTAGCAAAGTAGTATTATAGAAGAAAAAGTAAGTAAATTACAAAGCAAACAACAAAAACTAGGCAAAGCTGAATTAAAAGAGTCAAAAAATCTATACTTACCTATAGACTTACAAATACATTTATTTGCAAGGTTAGTAAAACTTATTTTGTTATATGGCTGCTAATTTATGGTTTCGGAGACCTTGGTGAAATAGATAGAGTTCAATTGAAGTTTATTAAAAAAAATTAAAATGAAGAGTTCGACACCAAATATAAATGGTATATGGAGAAACTTGTATTACCTCAATTGATATAAAAACTAGGACTATATCATTTTGGTCAAAATTGATAACATCAACCGACAGGAAACTATCAACAGATATATATGTGTTTACCTTATAACTACGATAAGTTTATCAATACATACGTTCGTGACACAAGGAAGGCTTAATACGTTAAGAACACATTATACTCATATGTAATTCAAAATGTATTGTCAACACATTTTCCCTTACTCTAAATGTATACTTGTTCTGTTCATCAAAACCTCAAGGATGAATTTTAAATGAAAAGTATGCAATTTTTAAAAACTACGGCAGTTGCAAGATATATATGTTTTTCAAACATGAATTTAAATTTGGCACTATACTTTGAAATTCACAGTAGCGCTTTTTGTGCAGTGTGGCGGCCGTAAAAAGTCTGTACTGTTATCTGTAAAATAACCCGTTACGGATGTCATGCAGTGATTGTAACGTATATCAGGGCTATCCGATCAACCCTTTTTGGGGTTGTCCCGGTTAGCTCAATCGGTTGCGTCGCAGGAATTGCAGGACTAGGCGCTGTCCCCGTGACGGTGCGGGTTCGTTCCCAGCTATAGGCACTATACTTTGAAAACAACTTGAAACAGGATCTTGGAACAACATTTTACTTGAATCCGAAAATGCACATTATGTAATAATGGTAAACGCGTCGAATTTTATTATATATTGGAATGCCCCAAATCAACACAGAGTATATTACTTTGCTTAATATCTATAAACTAAATCAGTTTTTAATTGTGAATAGTAATAGCAACCCAGATTACAAGACTCAACGTATTTTATTAGAAATATTATTTGAAGGTTTCAATAAGAGTGTGTTATGTAGAGCATTGTTTTTCATTTTTATCATTATTTCTTTTGTGTATATTTGCTCTTTGTTTGTTTATGTTTGTTTGCACACTTCTTTAACTGCATATTAATATTTAAAGTAAATCATGTTGTCATATGACATGAGAGTATAGAATAAAAGTTGAAAGCAAGTGGAATAATGTGATGTTGGCCTTAATCATTCGGCATCTAGTATAAAATCATTGTTGTGTGAATACTGCTATTGGACGTCTGACCATATTAATACAAATATTTCGGCAACACCTAATGGATTATTTTCTTCAAATTAAAGTAACCGGCTAAAATCACTAAAAGTACAAATTAAACGCTCCGTTTTCACCACCAATACTCTTTTGAAATATCTGAATATTTGACTATTATATATAACATAAAGGTAAATGTCATAGGAAACTATGTGTATCTTCGCACAATTTTGCTTTGTTGCATAACTTAATAAAATTCTATTCTGGCCTGTCTCGTTGTGTTCTATAAAGCAAACACATAATTGTAAACAAGCAGTTATGTCAGTCAGTTTTAAAATAAAAATAAGCACATTAAACTAAAGACGTAAATAGAAAAATAGAAGTGTCAGTATAAACATTGAATTCACAGTCTAAAATTTAAAGTAAGCAGATTATACCAAATTTAGTGATATGCGTCCGCAAGAAAATAACACTAACAAAGTTAGGTGTGAAAGTCGGCCTAGGTCTAGGAGCCCTCGTTGTAGGTCGCTCGGACGAGCTACTAAGACTGCCGCGCTGGAGAGCTTTGCTCGTCCAGTATATATGTAGAACCCATACTGTTTAAATAGCTACCGTTATAAACAAAGTTAACGATAATGTCTTTAGGGTTATATAACTATTGTAATAATAAACAATCTGCAATCATAGCGATAACAGGCCGATACAGTGATTGTACCCGCTGACGGGTTCATCGAGTACGAATACCGCTGTAGTTGCTTATTATATTACACCAAACACTTAATTAAAAGAAGCAGTAACGTCAGTTTAAAATGTTAAAAAATACCATTACATTAAACACATGTGATCAGTACTGAAGAGACTGTAGACCCCTACTGGTTGACTGATCACCAAACATGAAACGAAGCTAGTATATACTACATGTTTTCATCATGTTTTCAATATCGTTCAGTCATAGTCGATAAAGAAGATTTGGTATAATAAATGTTACATACAAATATGATTAAAAAGGAATTTGAACAAGACATGTTTCAGTGTAACACAAGTTTATTGTACGTCTTCTATAGTCCATTGTTTTCGCGTCAAAGCATAAACTTAAGTCTTATTCAATTCTTGACATTTATTGTAATGGCACCTCCATTCAACCTAATAAATCAGTTAAATATGTTGGGGTCACTTTAGATAAACATTTATCATTTGCCTCTATGGCCAATACTGTTCTTAAGACAGAAAATGCACGTGTTAAATTCTTTTACCGTAAAAAAGGAGTTTCTTTCAGAATATACGAAAAAGTTGCTTATTATATCTTTAGTACAACGGCACTTAGATTATGCCTGCTTAGTCTAGTATTTCGTACAGTGCAGGGAATAACCCCTTCCTATTTAAAGTGTTTAATTTCCGGTTCCGGTGGCGGGAAGCTGAAAAAAATTGTGCAAGAAGAAAATTATTTTTATCTTCATTAATCTAAGTGTTTCAAGAATAATACTTCGTCAGGAATGGTTTGGATAAATCTCCCCCTATATTCTTCATGATGAAATGCCCAATTGTTAGAAATATGTGACGGAAATTGTAATTTGTGATGGATTTATTTTCCGGTTCCGGTGGCAGGAAGCTGAAAAAAATTGTGCAAGAAGAAAATTATTTTTATCTTCATTAATCTAAGTGTTTCAAGAATAATACTTCGTCAGGAATGGTTTGGATAAATCTCCCCCTATATTCTTCATAATGAAATGCCCAAGTGTTAGAAATATGTGACAGAAATTGTAATTTGTGTAACGCCCATTACCCCACCCACCACTATGTCTAGCCAAAGCAAGAAAGGCGCCGCTGCCCAGACTAGGGACTCTGTTACTACGAGAAATGGTGGAAGGGGTGTAAGTCAAAATCAGTAGAATGCGACTGCTGTAACAGTTTATTGTGTTTCAAGTGTTCCAGAATTGGTGATACTACATCTTTTCGTACAGTAGGGAAAAATCAGACAGATTCTGGTATTATGTGGTTCTGCTATCACTGCCGTATAAGTTTTCCAGGAGTACAGAAAACAACGATTAAAGTTGCAAAGCTTGAAAGGGCACATGAAGATTTAGAACAGAGGGTTGTGAAACTTGAAGAGGTTGATATTGAATTGAAAATAGATGAAGCCTTGAAAGAAAGGAAGGAACGTGAGGACCGTAAGCTGAATATTGTTTGTTTTGGTCTACCTGAAAGTACAGAAAAAACAGCCGTGGATCGAAAGAATGATGATGAAAGTAAGATCTTGTCTATTATGAGTGACATATTAGGTATTGAAACTTTCCATGAAATATTTGAAGGAAAACCCATTCGTATTGGTAGTTACACTCCATCAGCAGCAAAGCCACGTCCAGTGAAATTGATTGCAAAGTCCTTTGAATCAAAAAAGAAATTTATGAAATCTGTTAGGGAAACAATGAAAAACAATGAAGATGTCCGTTGTAAAGCTGTATATTTCCAGTCAGACATGACTAGAAAACAAAGGAATGAAGCTTATAAGAAAAGGTTGGCTCGTAGAGGGCAAACAGAAGGAACGATTGTAGAGCATCCTTTTCATGAGCACCAGTATGCAATGAGAGGTAGGGCTGACGTGGATAGATCAAGGTCACCTGATCTATTTCGACAGTCCCAGTGAATGTACTGAAGATGAAAGTAATGTAAATAAGTTAAAACTGTTAACTGTTGAAAGATTTAATCCTGTTGGAACTGTTGAAAATGTTAAAACTTTTTCAGATTTTGAACTGTTTAATACTAGTTTACCATATGACTGCCAAAAAAATGGCAGTTCAGAGACATTACTTGTTCGTAATGAGATTGATTATGCAATTGACGGTGATGAGGAGGCGGTTTTTTATAGTCAATCATCTGAAGGTGAAGATGCAGTTATTTTTTGATAGTCAGTCATTTGTAACTAATACAACTTTAAATTTTAGTCAGTCTTTTGAAAGCATATCCAGTGTTCCTGATGTCGAGTTTAATGTTCAATCACTTGAAAATTCAGAGACATTACTTGTTCATAATGAGTTTGATTATATAGCTGAAAGTGATGAGGAGACGGTTATTTATAGTCAATCATCTGAAGGTGAAGATACTGTTATTTTTGATAGTCAGTCATTTGTAAGTGATAGGACAATAAATTTTAGTCAGTCATTTGAAAGCATATCTAGTGTTTCTGATGTTGAGTTAAATATTCAATCAATTGATAGAAATAAACTTTCAATTTTCTACACGAATGCAGACAATCTTATAAACAAGATGGATGAACTGAAAGTAGAGGTGGAGAGATATAAACCAGATATTTTGGTAATTACTGAAATTTTTCCGAAGAATGGGTCTTCAATGGATATATCTTCAAATGAAATGAAAATACCGGGATACAGTATATTGATAAGTAATGTCAAAGACAAAAGTAGGGGTGTATGTATAATGTTAAATAGTGACATTTCCTTTACAGAATGCAATGTGCTGAACAATTCACAATTTGATGAATCTACTTGGTGTGTCGTAACACTGGACTCTAAAGAAAAATTATTATTAGGTGGGGTTTATCGCAGTCCATCTAGTAGCCAAGCAAATACCAAACTGTTATTTGAACAAATTGAAAATGCATTGAAATTGAAATATAATTATACAGTGATAGTAGGTGACTTTAACTTTCCTGACATTTCTTGGGAGGACTGGACGACACCTCATAATGTGAATCACCCAGAGTTTATCTTTCTAGAGTGTTTGAGAGACCAATATCTCAGTCAACATATTCTCGAGAAAACCCGTTATAGAGATGGCCAAAATCCCCATATTTTGGATTTGTTTCTAGTAGATAAAAGTGAAATTGTTGAATAAATTAATTATAGTGTTAACCTGGGATTCAGTGACCATGTTTGCTTCATAGCAGAATTACTGTGCTGTCCGTCTAGAGGTGAAAGCAATACTGTGAAAAGAAATTTTTTCAAAGCAGATTATGACTCTATTAGAGAAGATATGAAAAACACAAACTGGGACTGTATTGAAACAATGAATACTCAAGACGGCTGGGACTACTTTTTATCTAAAGTGAATGAAATTGTAGAAAAAAATGTGCCAATTAAAATTTCATCTCGTCAAAACATTAAGAGAGAACAATGGATGAATAATGAATGCATGAAAAGAGTGAAACGTAAACACAAAACATGGCAACGTTATATACATACGCGAAACAGAAATGATTTTGAAGATTATAAAAAAGCACGGAATGATTGCACAGAATATACTAGAATAATGAAAAGAAATTATGAAACAAATATTATAGTAAATGTTAAAACAAACCCTAAAGGCTTTTGGAATTATGTAAGGGAAAAAACAAAATGCAAAATAGGTATTTCGGATTTAAATGACAATGGTGAAATTGTGTCAGATGACAAGAGAAAGGCTGATTTACTTAATTCGTTTTTTGCATCGGTTTTTGTACAGGAGGATCCTGGACCTCTACCATTATTTGATATTAGGTATCATGGCGTACCTGTTACAGAATTATTTGTATCTGCTGAATCATTAACAAAGCAAATTACCCAGTTGAATCCATCAAAATCTATGGGACCAGATAATTGTCATCCAAAATTCTTGAAGGAAACCGCTAATATTATTCATAAACCGCTTCAGATTATTTTTAATAAATCATTTACAGAAGGTGTAGTACCCGACATTTGGAAGGAAGCTAACATTACTCCATTGTATAAAAACAAGGGAAGCAAATCAGATACCACTAACTATAGACCTGTCAGTTTAACAAGTGTACCTTGTAAACTTTGTGAAAAAACTGTACGTCAGATCATCATGGATCATATGAATTCAAATAACTTATTCAGTGACTGTCAATATGGTTTCAGAAACAAGAGAAATTGTGTTTTACAACTTCTTGACGTTTTAAACGATTGGGTTTCTAATTTTGATGAAAGTAAACAAACAGATGTTATATATCTAGACATCAAGAAAGCTTTTGATACTGTCCCTCACAGACGGCTTCTAGAGAAAATGAAAAGTTACGGTTTTGGTGGTCAAATTATTGACTGGGTTGAAAATTTTCTAACCAATAGAAGACAACGTGTTTCCATAAATGGTAAATTTTCTGATTGGGAAAACGTAACATCAGGATTACCCCAAGGCTCGGTTCTAGGACCAACATTATTTATACTTTATGTAAATGACATGCCTGACAAGTTGAAATCAGTATGCAAACTTTTTGCTGACGACTGTAAAATTTATTCAGGAATAACTTCCCAAAATGATCAAATTGAAATTCAGGAGGATTTGAATATACTGAGTGAATGGTCAAAGAATTGGTTGTTGGAATTCTCAGTGCCCAAGTGCAAGTCAATGCAAATGGGGAACATTAAATTTCCTTTCACATACTCCATGACTGATAAAAGTGGTACTGTCAAGGACTTATCTGTTGTTAAAGAAGAAAAAGATCTTGGAATTACTTTTCAAAGTTACTTGAAATTTGACAAGCATATCAGCAAAATAGTGAACAAATCTAATCAAATTTGAGGATTAATCAAACGTACATTCTCACGTCTTGATAAACATGCTTTTTTGACTTTGTATAAAAGTCTTGTTCGTTCAATATTAGACTATGGTGGTTCTGTATGGAGCCCATGGACAAAGAAAAACATGCAACTTCTAGAAAATGTGCAACGTCGCGCTACAAAGCTAGTTCCAGAAATAAGAAATCTCAGTTATAGAAACCGTCTAGAATATCTTAACTTGCCTACACTTCATTATAGAAGAAACAGATATGACCTTATTGAAATTTTCAAGATTATAAATCACTTTGAAGACATCAATTATGAAAAATTCTTCAAATTCAATGAAAATGTCACACGGGGACACATATTCAAAATTGAAAAAATCAGATGTAATAAATCGCTAAAATTGAACACTTTTCCTGCAAGAAGTATTGACCAGTGGAACAGTTTAAAAGAAGAAACCGTATGTAGTGAAACAATTCTTAGTTTTAAGACCAAACTGGACAAAGAATGGGCGTATAAAAGGTTTAATACAGACAGTATATATGAACCGGGCATAGTTAATAACTTTATAGGGGGAGTACACAAGTCATCGACTTTTTGAAGACTCCGAAGATTCAAGGTATTCAAGGTTTGTTTAACCGTGTTCAGTGAAAATACAGACTAAGATCTTCAGATGACATTCAATTTACTGTTTCATAAAGAACCAGAATAGTTGACAGATCGTTAGCTGTAGTAATACCAAAATGGTGGAATGCCCTTCCTAAAGACCCTAAGATGTATAAGAAATAAAACCACTTTCAGAAAGGAACTGAAAACTTATTTATTTAAATGTTTTACAGCAAAATAACTTGACTGCTTTGTGTGTAATAAAACTTTGTAAATAGCTAATGAACTCTTTAAAGCGCAATAGAATACTGCTAAATAATTTTTGCGCTAATCACATGTATTTGTATTTATATTTGTATAATGGCTTATCTCAATGTTTCAAAAAAAAGCTAAGAACCCTTTAGAATAGAATGATCAGATTTGTTCTTAATCTGGGTGCTGGAATGCACAAAGGTAAAGAACATTTTAATCATCTTCTTAGGTTATCCGTTAAGAAAATGGTTCACTATTTAATGTTATGTCATGTTTTAAGGTCAGGAACAATTTGGCTCCCATTTACATGGATCTTTTTTTTTGTTTCTCAAGACTCAGTACATAGCTACAATACCGGGTTAAACAATAACGGTGGATATGGTCCCCCTAAGGTAAAAGACTCCGGCTAAAATCATTTTGTTTTAAACGTCCAAACTTTCGAACAACGTACTATCATTTTAACAACTGTAACACAGCTTAATATTTTTAAAGTTTCCATTAAAGATTTCTTACTGTAAAAGTAACTTTATAGTAGAAGTTTATAGTAGAAGTTTGAAATGTTTAGCAAATATATGTATGACTTCATGCTTGCACTTTCTTGCATTATCCTTGGTATTTGAAGCATTCCATGGTTATCTCTGCTTCTGATTTTTATTTTTGATAGCAACTATTTTATATTGTTCATATTTATATATATATACCATTGTATGTTTCCCATGCCGAAATAAATATATTTATCTTTTCGCCATGCAGGAATGTCACATGTATTTACGTCAAAGTGCTGTCGTATATCATAGTCTTTTACTATAGACCCTGCGTAAAATAAAAATAATATTAAACATAATAATAAACATTATAATAATAAACATAAACATAATTATAAAAAACACTATAAGTATAACAAACATAATAAACATAATAATAAGAAGAAGAAGATGAAGAATAAACATAATAATAATAATAATAATAATAATAATAATAATAATAATAATAATATACATACTAATAACACTAAACATACTACTACTACTACTTCTAATAATAGTAATAATAATAATAATAATAATAATAATTATAAAACATTGAAGCAGTAAGATAATTAAATTCGCCTTTTTAATGAAAACATTAGCATTGGCAGTTTTCTGATAAGCATTCGTAATTCATGTCTGTCACGTGACCTTCTAGTTATCATTAACTTACTATATAAGTCCTACTTTTTAAACTGGTTATTCTATTCAAACAAATGGGCTTGAGGCAACTTGAAAACCGAATTGTGTGACCGCCTGAGACGATATATCATAATTGTTTGATACTGATGCTTTGCCGATAAGTTATCACATAACAGATCTATTGATCTAACAACGGTTCAGATATCATGACCTCTACACTAATTTTCTTATATTGTTAACTAATTATATAAACAGAAACGAACATAACAAAATATTCTAATTATTGAGTTTCGATTTGATTGAGAATTTTCATTGACTGTACTATTAATTCAAATAACTGCCCAAACCAACATGTCCCAGGCTGAGCGCAATGTTATACTATGCATGTTATTTACAATGTCAAAAAAATTCCTACGTTGAGCATTTGACGATAATTTTTGAAACCTTCAATCCGAAATTCCGGCATATGGAATCCTGATCAAAAATGGGATTTTCTTTAAACGAGAAGACAAAGCCTATAGTGGAACTGAACAAAATATACTTAGAGACTCTCGGTCTCTCAATTTAGTCAATGGTATGAAATCCAACTATTAGGCCGAAAAATTTGGTTCATGTAATACCTGGCCAATAACGCTATGGGTTTTATTTGCAGCAGGTTCCGGGATCGGTTGACTTAATGCTGACGATTTTTATTTTCGTGATATTTCAAATGAACTTCTCTTTGAATTACTATGGTTTTCTACTGTCTACTGCCAGATCCAACAGTAATAAGATACAATTCGTTTTATTTTTCAGTCAGTTGCGATTGTACATACATGATTATTCAATGCCCGGGGGTGTTTAATAGATATGTAAACATTAAACCTGTTATGTTTCTTATGAATCAAAAGTGAATGGAGTGTAAGAGTCACTACAATTTATTACAATTTCAATGTTATGACACGTAAGATAGTTCCTGGCCTGTCTGGTTATTTTACCTGGTCCCAAGGTTATAAAACTGAGTTTGGAAACCAGTCTCAAATCTCAAGCATCTGATTGGCTGAAATGGCGACTGGTCGCCATTTCAGCCAATCAGATGCTTGAGATTTGAGACTGGTTTCCATGCTCAGCTTTATAACCTTGGGCACAGTATGAATCGTTTTCAAAGTTTGGTTTACAATCAGTCTACATAGAATCGAAAAAAATGATATCGTCCATTTAGTTTTTGTTAAGTTGTCAACATTTCAATCGCATAATAAATTGCATTACAACTATGTTTTTGTCACATGAAAATAGTACAGCTCCTTCTTATTTTTATGGCACTTATATCTTTTTGCACTTAGGTGACCATTTATTTACAAACCCTACACTTTTAAAAGACATAGCTGAACTGATTTTTTCCAAAAATTATTAATCCGTGTATAAAACAACAATTAATAAGATTAATCAATTTCACTTTTGCTTAACAATAAGTTAATTCTGCTTTACACATAACAGAACAGAACAGACATTTTATTATGACTTATACATCAGTACATCGTCTAAACATATAATTATATATAATCTAAATGTTAAAGTCTTAGGAATTTCTAATTTTACTTGGTTATCACAGGCAGTGAGAAACATAAACACTTACATAAAGAATCAAAACAAGTTATTGATAATTGAATTTCGTGCAGCAAAAGCTTCTGTCATATATTTACAAAGACTAACAATCTCATTCTTATCAGACGAAGTCAATAGTTCATAAAATTTTAATACAGATGGATTAACATAGTGATAACGGTTGAGATATTTCAAGTTTATTCTGCTTTAAACCAGTACGAGTAAATTGCTTAAGAAATAAAATAACAAACACTCTTCCGTACAAACAGCTATGTTTATAAAAAAAAGAGAAATCTTACGAACAAAAAATAATAATGAAAAACTGTAAAAGAACTCTGCTAAACGAACAGAAAACTATGCTAAATAAAAAGAACTTCTGCTAAACAATAAGAGAACTCGGATAAACAATATGAGAACTCTAATAAACACTAAGAAATCATAATACGATAACTCTTCCAAACAGTTAGTGAACACTGCTTAACAATAAGAGAAGTCGTTTATTTAAGTAACTAAACCATAAGACAACTCTGCTGAACAATAAGAGAAATATACGAGAACTATGCTAAACAAAGAAAAAAAATCAACTAATCAATAAGTAACATTTGCAAAACAATAAGAAAACTCTGCTGAGCAATATAAGAAAATTCTGCTTCAAACTTAACAATAAGTGCGATCTGCTTGAAAACAATATATGATTAACCCCCTTAACAAAAAAGAAATCTGCTAAGCAAAACAGAAATCTCAATAAAAAAAAATAGTGCAACATAATAAGAAGCTCTCGTAAACATTAGGAGAACTCTGATACAAATATAATAGAACACTGATAAACAATAAGAGAACTTTTATAAATAATAACTCTGACACACAATAAGAAAACTCTGATAAGCAATTAGAGATTTCTAGTAATCATAAGAAAAAGAAAATAAAAACTCTATCAACAATAAGAGAACTCTAATAAACACTGATAGATCTCTGATAAACAATAACTTGAAGAAAACTGTAAAAACAATAAGAGAACTCTGATAAAAATAAGAGAACTCTTATGAATAAAAGATGACTCTGATTATTATTAATAATCATAAACTCTGATAAAGATAAGAGATCTCTGATGAACAATAAGAGAACTATGATAAAAATAAGAGAACTCTGATAAACAGTAAGAGAACTCTGATAAACAGTAAGAGAATTCTGCTAAAAATCTCTGATAAACAAAAAGAGAACTCTGGCAAACAATAACAGAACTCTGATAAACAATACGGGAACTTTACTTTAAACAGTAAGATAAATCAGGTTAACAAAAAAAAAAAACCTTCTCAATAATAAGAGAAAACTGCTTAAAATTCAACTATGTGCCAAGGTTATAAAGCTGAGATTGGAAACCAGTCTCAAATCTCAAGCATCTGATTGGCTGAAATGGCGACTGGTCGCCATTTCAGCCAATCAGATGCTTGAGATTTGAGACTGGTTTCCATGCTCAGTTTTATAACCTTGGGCATATGTTTCTGTAAATTCTCAACAAATAATAGTATTGATTGCTGCAAATTCGTATGGTGTTTTTAAAAATGGGAGGCAATGGTTGTCAGAAATGCAAATTGGTATAAGGTCATTGTTTTTGTAAATACTTTTGTCACAAGCTCGTTTGAGAACCTCTCGATTCGATAATATCATAAATTGTTACAGGATTTGTGAAATTAAACGTGTCGAAAGGGCAATTTTCACTAAGCTGTTAGATTGTAACAAATCTTTTTCGTGACAATGATTTTATCGCGCGAACAGTTATAATGATAGACTCTGTGATTTTATTTAAAATAGACAAATATAGCACAAGTAATGTTAATGTTGTTTTTTTTTTTTGCAACTGTATAGAATGTTATCTAGAGATTAATTGAATCGATAGGTCGTTGACAATCTATAGCAGGGGGTAGGACGTTTAGAAGTTTATAGAAAACATTAAGTGGGGAAAATGTTTTGCAGAAAACAAAATGGCGTAAATTCGTCAAAATCTGAGGACTTTCAGCCGGTTTTATTCAAAGTAAGTAGCTTTTTTCTTTGTATTGTACAATATAAGTGTGTGCATTCTGTGGCGCAAAGTATATATTTCAATCGGCAATAAACTGTTTCATCGTAAACTTGGAGATGAAAAAGTTATTGAAGAGGTTTTAGCCCTCGGTGCAATATTTACCTATGTCTTTCTTGTATTTGTCATGGAACATACGCCTTTTCTGGCCATATTTGTCGTACATTTTGCATGCCTTAAAAAGATAATCATGCCTGAAAGGCTTTGCACTTACTGTTCTGTTTTTGCATCAACTGCCGACGTTGCCTGAACATATTTTGACCACATTATGCCCTGTTTTCGTTTATAGAAAACACTTTATACCCGTTTTGTTTGTGTGAAAACATGATTTGCATGACTAAGGCCCATAAATTAACATGGTGGTTCTGTGAAATGACTATAGAATTAAATTTGAACAATAAACAGGGATTTGCCAGCGAAACAGAAGACATGTTCCAGTACAGTACAGTATTTTTCTGCAATGGGATTTATAGCTGTCTAAAATGTGTTGTGTAAATAGCCATTTAAGACAGTAACCTTTGTCTCATTACAGCAGTCATATTGGTCTTTATATTGAACTGTGACAGTTCATTTGTAATATATAATATAAAGCATTTGATCAAAGAAGAATACTTGATTCAACATGTTTTGAGTGTCCTCCATTAACAGTCTATTCTATAAATTTCAGATATCACCAGTTTGATCAGAGAGAATGACACAAAGCAAAACATGGAAAAATAAGCAGTATTAAAGAAGCTCCAAGACTGGTGTCTACTCAGTACGGTACACGGTTGATGAAAGAAAATTTCTTCTATCGTTTAGGCTTTTTATTGATGAAGAAGAAATCTTTTAACTTGAGTATTTAAATGTGCATATCTATGCTTGGAATTGAACGTTTACTGCTGCTGTTATGGGGAAAATTTGTTGACTTTAGTAAAATCCAGTCAATGGCATATACTGTAGATGAAACGGTTTAGGTATATTTTTTTTTAATTTTGTATCTGTTTTGTTAACAAAAAAGATTGTGCAGTTCTTTAGTAAGTTTGATGTTTGAATGATTAAAACCAGACAACAGCTGAACTTGTAAACACTAATTATCCTGATCTGATCCTAAACAGAAATTTATACCACTTAATGTATTCTCTTACCTTATTTTGAAATGCAACATTTTAATTTTCATTTTAAAAGTTTCTAAAAAAGCAAAATATGAGCATTAATTGTATGCATGCAATGCCTTTTCAAAGGATACCGAATCTTTGCTTTTTGTATGATAATCAGTGATAATTTTTATATTGTTTTCAGAAAAGATAGTTTTATTATCTGCTTTATTTGGTTGTTAATATAATTCTTTGGCAGATGTTGCACAACATGTAATATTTACAATGCTTCTGTTTGTAATTATTATAAAATGCTTGTTGTGTGTAATTTTATTCTAAACTGAAAGATGTTTGTGTTGTTATCATGTATTATGTGGTTTTCTTTTTATTTTAAGAATTTGGTTATTTGCATAAAATAACCCTTTTGCATGCAAATTTGAATATATGTACAATATTAATAATTAGCAAGTCACACTTTGTCACTACAGTGTGCAATATAGTACATTAATGGGTGCCAAATAAAATGTGTCATAGGAATTCCTGCTTTGTAGAGTACTTCTTGTTGATATGTTGATAGCAATATATATTTATACCCCCAACTTGCTTCCAAAAACAACAGGTATGTAGGAGTCACCTTGGCAGTCTGTTTTTGTATGTTAGTAAAAGTTTGTGGCACAAACTACTTCTACAATTTCAGAGTATATAACCATGTCCTTGGTATAAAAATTTAGTAATTTACAAATTTTACCACACATCATCTATTAAAATTGTGTTACTTATATATTGTTATCCCTCTTTTTTGACTCATCTAATCCTACCCTACCCTGATTCATGTGATGAAGTGGTCAGTGCAACAGAGTAAATGGCTTGAACTGGTTGTTCAGCCAGACATTCAAACAATCATGAATGCAATTACTAATTTAATTTGAATAAGAATGTCTGTAAAATTTTGTCAACCATGTTATGCAACCATACAATGTATGCAGGATCCTTTAATTCTTAGGCGGCTATTTCCGAATTATATTTGTCTTATACATCTCACTGCAACTTGAGATAGTAAATTAGAAAACAGATGCTCAGTTAACTGGATAAGGAGTCAAAACTCAGATTTTAAATATTTATTGAGATCATTGACATGTTATTCAATCACAGTACAAAGTCAGCATGAGATCACATGAAATAGAACTATCAATGAAAGTAATAGCAGTCAGTCATTTTAACCCTTTTCTCCATAATTATACAGTATATACGGTGTGGACTTTCATCAACATTGTAATGTGCCCGTACTGAGTAGACACCAGTCTTGGAGCTTCTTTAATAATGCTTATGTCTCCATTTTCCATGTTTTGCTTTGTGTCTTTCTCTCTGATCAAACTGGTGATCTCTAAAATTTTTAGAACATACTGTTAATGGAGGAAACTCAAAACAAGTTGGACTCAAGTGTCCTTTGATCTAATGCTTTATATTATATATTATTAATTAACTAAAACAATATTGACACAATATGTACAATTCGGTCCACCTTATATGGGTTGCACTCAATTCATATGAAATTTCAACAGGGCCAATACGAGATAACCTGGGCCAATACGGGTTTTACTGAGCCAATATGAGATCGCATGATTCTGATTGGATAATGAACTGGTCCAATATGGATTAAATCACTTCCTTTTAAAAACAAAAATGCCGCCATTTTGGAATTTCTAAGTCGAATTTTTATGGATAAAAATGATAATAGATAGTGTGACTTTGGACACGAGGTGCATTTATTCAAAGCGGCAGAGGATAAGTCTATGTTGCCGCATTTGGTCGTTTCTTTCTGTGTAATGAAAATCTTTGAGTTTATCTAACTCATCAGTACAACAACAACGCGGATGTCTGCAGCAAGAATTCTTGAAACTAAAAAACAGTGACTTTTAAGGGATTACTCTTGATTTGAGCAAGTATATTCAGAAAAATTTTGCAAAAAGGATCAAAGCTTCGTTTGGATAACTTACAGACATGATAAATTGAGTATTACATGCGGAATTCGTGGAAAGAATGTGCGAAAAAAGAAATTTTTTTGGATATATTTGGATATGAACTAAATTTAGACTGGAAGAACAAGAGAGTTGGCTGCCACAGTGTGTAGGAATGTTCAGGTTGTTTTTATATTCAAAACAAAACAACCTTCATATCTGCATCTCCATGGTAGCTTATATCAGCCAGGTCACTACTGGACATAGACTCATTGAAGATGCCAGACATTAGAATCAGAGTTGACACTTCATCTCTTCAGGCCGGTAAATTAGCAAGTCTAGAACTATGAATATTGTGTTAATTAATAAAATTGTCATTAATCAAGTGAATTCATATTGGCCTTGTTATTGGGTCTCGGGCAGTCATATTAGCCCTCGGCCTTCGGCCTCGGGCCAATATGACTACCCTTGACCCAATAACAAGGCCAATATGAATTCACTTGATTAATAACATTATATTATAAATGAACTGTCACAGTTCAATATAAAGACCAATATGACTGCTGTAATGAGACAAAGGTTACTGTCTTAAATGGCTATTTACACAACACATTTTAGACAGCTATAAATCCCATTGCAGAAAATTACTGTACTGTACTGGAACATGTCTTCTGTTTCACTGGCAAACCCTTGTTTATTGTTCAAATTTAATTCTATAGTCATTTCACAGAACCACCATGTTAGTTTATGGGCCATAGGCATGCAAATCATGTTTTCTCCCAAACAAAACGGGTATAAAGTGTTTTCTATAAACGAAAACAGGGCTTAATGTGGTCAAAATATGTTCAGGCAACGTCGGCAGTTGATGCAAAAACAGAACAGTAAGTGCAAAGCCTTTCAGGCATGATTATTTATTTAAGGCATGCAAAATGTACGACAAACATGGCCAGAAAAGGCGTATGTTCCATGACAAATACAAGAAAGACATGGGTAAATATTGCACCGAAGGCTAAAACCTTTTCAATAACTTTTTCATCTCCAAGTTTACGATAAAACAGTTTATTGCCGATTGAAATACATACTTTGCGCCACAGAATGCACACACTTATATTGAAAAATACAAAGAAAAAAGCTACTTACTTTGAATAAAACCGGCTGAAAGTCCTCAGATTTTGACGAATTTACGCCATTTTGTTTTCTGCAAAACATTTTTCCCCACTTAATGTTTTCTATAAACTACTTAACGTCCTACCCCCTGTATAGTGTTGACGTCATTTCAAGTGATATTATCTGCCGCCACGTGACGATCGACGAAGTCTGGAAATACATATAGAAAGAATTTGAGTACGAATGCCGTACTGATTTGGCGTTCTATAGCTGTAACATTTTACTTCGTATGCGTCTTGATCTATAACAGGGGCCAGTCCAGGTTCGGATGTCGAAGGGGTTCATTTTGGCATTTTGGACGCATTAAAGACTGGAAGTTTAGTTTTTAAGATGAGCTTTTGGACATTTGAGGTCCCAAGTTGGCACCTCGTATTTTTTTCCTAAAATTCTGTATGTTACACCACAACTTGTTTTGGGAAGAACGTTGTGGAGCTGTCCACAATGATGATGATGATGATGATGATGATGATGATGATGATGATGATGATGATGATTTCTGTTTGTAACTTCTTTAATTATATTATTATAAAGATAAAATTAGAAACTCTACTTTTCAAAACACAAAATATAAGAGTTTTTTTTGTGTTTAAAGAAGTTGCGTTTCTCATCTCTTTAATTGTATTATCTTAACTACAAGAAAAAACTATCAGTACGTTTCTGTAAGTTGTTAAGCAAATATTGATTGTTGCAAATTCGTTATATATTATCCGAGTTATTATCTTAGGTTTTTATTTCCAAAAATAGTTTACATGTTGTGAAAATGTAAAAGCTAAAGCGATTTGTTCGATTTGATAAAGGCCGTATGGCCGATACGTTTAATATCTAAAAAAAGTGTGAAATCAACTGTGTTTTTATTTATATCCTATATCCCTTCGGATATTTTAATGATTATTATCTCAAAGTTAAACATTTTGAAACGCGACTTTTTCAAACACAAAATATAGTTTGTGTTTAAAGAAGTTACGTTTCTAATTTCTTTAAGTATAGAAACCATCCGAGTTAAGCATCTACTTCAGAGATTCTCATTCGGACCATTACGTTTCTCCTAGACTAAAGATGCTGTGTTTTGTAATCTAAAGAAAAAGAACGAATTTGTATAATAAATCAAATTATTTATATACAGAGAAAATGATATAAAATGATTCCTTTCAAATAAGATGTGCGATAGGTCGTGTTTATTTTGGAAATTACCAAATACAACTTGCTATAAGGCAATTGCATTATGTAGTTCTTTCAATAGTTGTATAAATTTAGACATCATACAATGGAAAGTAAACATGGGTATCGTGATATTGCGCGGGTGTTCTTGTCACGGCTGAACTTCAAATTGGTGTCAAATAATTGGGTGCACTCAACTATGGTTAGCCCATATATATATATCTTGCGTTCCATTTGATATACCGTAAAGAGATAGGACGTTTGATGATATTCTTTCGAAAACGATGAAGGTAAGCCTGTTTGTGCAAACTGTGTTTTATTGATTTCTCTTCAAAGAACATGAACCCGAACATTTAAGCAATTTTATAAAAAAATTGGAATAACATATTCGATGCTGTGGGTGAGTTATAACTTATTTGGTACATTTTTGCAATAAGATACATTCATAATTTATGACATACACATTTAATAAATAACAAAAATACGCTTTGTAAGATGTTAAAAACATTAACAATAAGTACATGCGATTCAGTTTTGGAAAACGAAAACGATGATGACGCGTACGATGAGGTCTATGCGATTGCATTAAATTAATTTTTAAATGATATTCAGTTATTTTAAATTTTTTAAAACATCAAACTTTTCTTTACAATGATTGACTAGCCCCTTTTTAATGGCAGGGATACACATTTTTATCTAAATGTAGTTTTTTGCAAACGATTACACTTAAGTAACGAACATTGTAAGCTAACGTTTATGCCTCCGTTTCATGTACCGGTTTGTTTTATAGTAACGCATTTATCGCTGAAAACATATGTTTAAATTTTAACCAAAACTAAAATATCATGAAGCTACAAAAATGTTCTGATATTATGGTTAAAGTTATTGAGGCCTCTCAAATCTCCTAAAACTCAGGATTAGG